>CAJQUW010012237.1:0-362900 GCA_907163375.1 Prostheceraeus crozeri | reverse complement strand
ATGCAAATGATTTCATAAAGTGGTCATATGTTTTTCAAGAATAATGAAAAGTGACATTTTTGTATCTTGATGATCATGAATATGAGGCTGGATGCCAATAATCGCTGCCGCCGATCATCTCAATCGCAGGGACATTTGATGTAGGTACGTAGCTGTTCTTCAACAGGAATACCTGGATTGATAAAAATTCGAAACGTGTCCTTCTATGGTACCAGTGGTTCATTGCGACTTCTGCATTGTTGCAAAAAAGATCAATTCAAAGACAATAATCCTTGGAAGCTGCAAGCATTGCAAGTATAAGACGTTATAGAAAATTAACAAACCATCTTATAACTGATTTTATGATACTTATGTTTGCTTTTAAATTAACATTGAAAATTTGTAAATGATTTGAATAATTTTACCAAGCTGCGATAATTCTAAGGTATTAGACTCTCATGGGTATTCGAAAGAATTGAAATAACTAAATAGCTCTCTCATAATCATTATAATAGTATAAATATTCCAATTAAATGTTGATACTGACAGAAAGCATGCAGATGAATATAATACTTGTTTGCCGCCCAGTTAGCTTCGTGCACAAAAGCCAATGTTAGGCCAACATGTTTGTAATGCATCCGTGCTTTGAAATAATTGAATGTTGATTGTCAGCCTGGAGTACTACATCCGGAGACCGACAAAATATCCGTCATTCGGACAGATAAGGACGAAAATCCACGTGGATACTATCTTCTTCTGGTGCATTCCATACGGAAATTGTTCAAATCAGAGACTGACTCTTACAACCAACGGTATGTGCGGGGTACTCCTGTTATGGAGGGTTGTTATTAGTCGAATCCAGATACCACAAATAGTGTTATACTGCTGAAAAATAAGCATGCGATTGTTCCAATGGCGGCTGATATCTGCAGGCTTCCTAACGATTGCACTAGGACGAATTCACGAAATATCTCATTGTTATCGCCAAAAATGACTATAATTTTGAGAATTGTTGGTCTTCTTTGATATTTTGAAATCGACGAATGACTTCTTCGTTGAAATTTAATCATGATTATCGGAAATGATCTTTTCTTTTGTGAATTAGTATGGGTTTGCAGTAGCAGAAAGGGAAATATAAAAAAAGACTCACTTACGTTAAATGTCAATGGGTAATCACTGATAAATTTGAAAATGGATGTCATAGCAGCCTGAACTAAGCAATAGGCAGTTGATTTCTTAACGCAACATGGCCATGAGCTGCATGCACACATTTACAGCAGTAATTTCCATGTTCATATGAATTCAGACATTCCGCAATAATCCAAAGGCATTTAATCAAAATTATTTAACGCAAGTTAGCTACTGAAATATTATCATTTATTAAAAGCTCGATAAATAGTAAAGTAAGGAAGTTCGAATGATAATATTACAGGCAAGAACTTTTGATACACTATATTTGTAAAAAATATCAAAACCTACACGGTTTTGAAAACTTTAATTTTCAAAAAAATATCTCAATTGGCGCTTCATATTGAAATTCACCCAAATGGTGGCTGGGATTAGATATATTTTTAGATGGATCCACCTGCACCACTTATCCATCGAACAAAAGAACAGTCCTTGATCAATTTGGTCATCATGTACTGACATGCAAGTACGGCCCAGGTTTTGTAAGTCGTCACAATGCATTGAGAGATTGCATTTTTGATTTTTGTCGGATAAGTCATTTATCTCCAAAGCTTGAACAAGGAGGAGGGCAGGGTAGTGACTAGCGCCGCCCCGCAGATATTTTGCTTCCGTCCTGGCATCTGGGTCAAACATCAGCACTCGACATTACGGTTGTGCATCCGCTGAATAAAGCTAATTTAACCGCAGCGAGCACCAACACTGATACCGCAGTTGCCGATGCTGAGGACAAAAAATCGATCGCAATACCGAAAAGTGTTTTGTTTTGGGATGGCATTGTGCTCCCATTGTCGCATCAAAATACGGGTCATGGGGTGAGAACGCCAACGATTTTTTTGTCGCGAGTTTCGGTGAGGCTGTCCGTGAAATCCGGACTGAAGAACAACAATACGTTGCCCATAATATTTGAGCGCCTCTCAGTGACTCTCATGAGATCGAACGCGAGAGCACTTCTCTTGCTATCCGAAAGTTCGACTTAGCCCGTATCTTTTTCTTTTTTTACTTTCGTTGAACTTTTTATCTTTGACTTTTAGTGTTTTGCATCCTTATCTTGTACTTTGTATTGCTTTGTGTTGGAATTTAGAATATTGATTTTGATCTACATAGAAAAAAATAAATAGTTCGACATATATATTTATATGATAGGTTGAAACTGATCAATTGAGCACTTCAGGCTTAGAAATCAAATTTTTAGTATATTTCGATGAAAAGTAATCACACTTTTGGAAATAAAGGAATTTGATAGAAATCTAACGAAATCATCTAACGCAATGTTATTATAGATTAAAAATAAAAATACAATATTAAAAAATCGGCTACAGTCAGCTCCAGGACTTGCAGAATCGGTCCAATCAGTCGCAGAGCTTCCAAATAGGATCGAATCATCTTCCAGATTTGCGCTCTCGGTCGATTCAGTTGTCAGACGTGCACAGTCGGTCGAATCATTTGGAAGATTAGTAGATTGAGTCGAATCAGTTGGAAGCTTAGTAGATTGAGTCAAATCAGTTCGAGAACTCATAGATTTATTCGAATTAGGTGCAGATGTTGCAGTTTGGATGTTCTCACTCGAAGTGCTGCTCTTTGTTGTGCTTGTCTGCACAGATCTACAGCTTACATTGGATCGGATAAGTGGTTCTTTGCTTTCATGTGGCGGTGTTTTGCACGTTGGAGTATCTACATGAATCTCTCTTGAATTTGTAAGGCTCCAATTGCTCCACAACTTCAATGTTGTACAATCACAATGGAATGGGTTGTTTTTAAGAAAAATAAACTTTAAACTTGTCAATTTGGAGAGGACTTTTGGATGCATTCTAGTGATGTTGTTGTGGCTTATATCAAGCCTCCTCAAGTTTTGTAATCCTTCGAAACTATTTTCATTTAAAGAGCTTATCGGGCAGTTCTTAATATATAGATATTGCAACTTTGATAAATTAGCAAAGAAGTTATCAGGAATATCACCCAGAGGATTGTTGTTCAACTCCAAATGTTCGAGTTTTGGTAAATGTTGGAGAACTCTTGGAGGCATTCTAGTGATATTGTTGTGGCTTATATCAAGCATCGTCAAGTTTTGTAATCCTTCGAAATTATTTTCACTTAAAGAGCTTATCGAACAGTTCTCAATATATAGATTTTCCAACTTTGATAAATTAGCAAAGAAGTTATCTGGAATATCACTCAGAGGATTGTCTTTCAACTCCAAATGTTCGAGTTTTGATAAATGTTGGAGAGCTTTTGGATGCATTCTAGTGATATTGTTGTGGCTTATATCAAGCATCGTCAAGTTTTGTAATCCTTCGAAATTATTTTCACTTAAAGAGCTTATCGAACAGTTCTCAATATATAGATTTTCCAACTTTGATAAATTAGCAAAGAAGTTATCAGGAATATCACCCAGAGGATTGTTGTTCAACTTCAAATATTTGAGTTTTGATAAATGTTGGAGAGCTTTGCCTTCAAACTGGTTTCCAATTTTCAATTGATTGTCATTGAGTTGTAAGTATTTCAATCCTTCCTTCAGCGGTCTGAGAGCGTTGCGACTGATGGAGCGCATGGAGTTTCCCACAGCATCTAATCCCTGCAGTTTACTTCTCCATGATGTAAAGGATGAATCATTCAGTGTCTGTATATGGTTTCTATCGATCAAAAGTTTTCCTACGAACTTCCTTCTTCCTTTATATTCTGGAACGTGCGTAAATCCTTTCTTTGAACAATCAATAGCATTTCCAATCAATAGTTTGTATGTTTCACATGTGGAACCTTCTGCTTGAATGTTGTCAATCAACACAATCGCCAAGCACGCAAAGATGAATAAATTGGCCTCTGTTGTGAGCATTATTTCGACCCAAAATATCCTGCAAAGAATGAGAGTCATCAGGAAAACATGAAATTAAAAATCTGATTTTAGGCAGTATATCGCAGCACAAAGCACATGCTTTTATACAATGAACTGTACTTGAACATTTCAATGATTATCCAAGAACTGTAAGCTAAATCGACCGTGAAAGTCAACTGGGCAGTGAACAATCATCTTTCGTCAGTTGCAATTCCTCAGTTGATTCTTAACCTCCTTCCCCATTCAATTCGCAAAGGCCCTAACTATCAGATGCCACACACACCTTGTCCATCAGCCGTTCTCCTCCATCCACGGTCAGCTGCTCTCCTCCATCCTCGCTCAGCTGCTCTCCTCCATCCCCGGTCAGCTGCTCTCCTCCATCCCCGCTCAGCTACTCTCCTCCATCCCCGGTCAGCTGCTCTCCTCCATCCTGTCAGCTGCTCTCTTCCATCTCCGCTCAGCTGCTCTCCTCCATCCTGTCAGCTGCTCTCCTCCAGCCCCGCTCAGCTGCTCTCCTCCATCCCCGCTCACCTACTCTCCTCCATCCTGTCAGCTGCTCTCCTCCATCCCCGCTCAGCTGCTCTCATCCATCCCCGTGAGCTGCTCTCCTCCATCCTCGCTCAGCTGCTCTCCTCCATCCCCGGTCAGCTGCTCTTCTCCATCCCCGGTCAGCTGCTCTCCTCCATCCTGTCAGCTGCTCTCTTCCATCCTCGCTCAGCTGCTCTCCTCCATCTCCGCTCAGCTGCTCTCCTCCATCCCCGCTCCGCTACTCTAATGAAAGTCGATCTTGAGACGATTTGAGTGTGACCCGTGGGAATGATCAGATGACCCGTAGCAAAACCCTTAAAAAAACCCTGCACATGACTCTTCCAATTTCCTATTCGACAAAAATCAGGTCAAGGTAAATCACATGATCTCTCTGACACTGAGCGACGAGCGGACGTCACACGCGTCATGTAGTTTCCTTGACAGGTTGTGCTACAAACAGGGTCTGATAACAAACTTAAACAAAAGGACTGTCTGGCAGTACTTCATTGCTCAGTAAAATCTTCATGCTGTTTAAGCCTTCTGATTATGACTTCTATTAAGCTATCAGAAGGTTTCATTTAAAAGAAGTCATTGATCATAGCCCCTGAGCATTCGCCAGTTTTTGAGATCCTAGCTCATTGTGGAATGTGCGTCACTGAACATGATGATGCCCTAGAAGGAATGATCAAATGGCTAAGAAATGGGAGGATGCTGCTATTTGGGGAGCCCATAATAAATCAAATACTGTCCATGACTCTTTGAGGGAAATTATATACTTCGAAAATTTGGATGGAGAAAAATTAGTCTTGTTTCATTGCAAATGTTGAGCTACGAGGCCACAAATTCATCATCAATAGTTTCAAGAACTCCTTTTATCAAAAACAGGTTCCAATTAAATATCTTAAGAGTGACAACTATTTTGTTAATTGACCAAGCTGAAAAACTACAGTAAATTAATAACAGAATAGTAATCTCCATAACACGGAAGCTCATTCTAAGTCGTAGAAATTGATAGCAGTAAAGTCTCTAGAATGGAAGTTAAGATTTACCCATTAGACAATAGTGGCACAAAAATGGCACACATTTTCACTTTCATGTAGATGTGCAACTGTCAGCAGCTGCACCATTGAGTTAAGATCTGTCGCATGACAACAAAGGTCTGTCGCAGTACATTGAATATCTAAAGAGAATGACAACTATTAAGTCAATACAAGACACCAACACCCTTGATTCTCCGACCGCACTCGCCCAACCTAGGAATCGCATTCCTTTTGAACCGTCAGCGTGGCCTAGTGAAGGAGATGCGAGCTCGTCTGTATCGCGGACTTCGGTTCGATTCTTAGGTCGGGCGACTGCGGTCGGAGAATCAAGGGTGTTGGTGTCTTGTATTGACTTAATATTTGGCATTCTCTTTAGATATTCAGAATCTGTCGCATATGCAATTCTAGGCTTTTCAGTGGTCATTCATGCCCCAACTTAGTTCCCCCGGCTGTGCCCAGACCTTGAGTCTATTTCCATTTTAGTCACCTGCAGAAGAACAATCAATATATTTCTATGTCCATAGTTATATTTTATCTCACTTAGCCGTACCACCACAGAAATTGATAACAATAAAACCTCTAGGATCAAGGTTGGCCGGCAAAAACCACCCTGGCTTTTACCACCTGGTAAAAACCGGTAAAAACCAGGTAGAAACCACCAGCTTTTGTCACCATTTTTCGGCTAAAACTGGCTAAAACTGGCTAAAACTATTTTCCCAGCATTACTACTAAATTTTTTTTTTGGTGCATACAATACAAGGGATCATCGTCACTCCTTACTTTATTGATGAACGTTAGTCGCAATAAGTTCATTTTGCTTTTTCATCATTCGATAAACATTTAGGCCTGTATTTTCACAATTCAAACCTATCAATATTGCATTTTAATCAAGAATATGTTCCAAGTATAGGTGTAAGAATATGAATTATTATAAAAAATATTGTTATAAAGTTGTTGTACATTATTCTTCTAAGCGTGCATGCATTTTGTTGCTTTACGAATTTCATTCATTGTAAGATGCAACAGACGTCCATGCTGGAAGGAAATCACTTAGCTCTACCAGGTATATAAAAAATCGAAAACAGGCATTCCATTAAGCTAGAAGGGTTGGAAAATGTAGAAATCTGGTCTCGGATTTCTACGATTAACTTCCCTGCTGATCTCATACAATAGCTTGTCTTCTAGATCTGTGGCAAATGTCCCATACCCATTGTGATTATCCAAGTGTTATTATGAAATTTATCCTGCACTCCCAGAAGGGCTAGATTAAACATTTTGCCCTTCAACTTTTTACATGTCATGGTAATTTACCCTCACATATTTAGATGATTAGGTTATGTTAAATGAATTTAAAACCGAAATCAAAGTTTTGATTTATAAGCTCAAAATATGGATATTTCAAGAACTTTAAGCAAACTTGTATATAACAATAATGTCAAAATTGTTTGTCGCTCTCAGATTCTATTAACAATATTAATTGAAAAGCTTACTGGACATGTCCTTTTGTTGAGATTATAACTGAAGCTGTTCAGACCAAAGTGTTTATGTACTTATGTCTCTAATGTACCTACTTTGGTTGAGACGTACATTATACCTCACTTTATCAAGATTGCTGGTGCGAACTATGTTATTTAATTATTATTTGTTCTTACAAATCATGATTTCCTGTTACAGTCACAAGCATTAGTATTATTTCTAGCATTATTTTTAGCATTATTTCTAAAAAAAGTTGAAATGCATTCTAAGTGACTGTTGCACATTGCTTGATTTGGGAGGTGAGATTTTTCTGGTGCAGAGACTTTTTGATAGAGTGTTTTCTCTGCGTTCATGAGACCTGGGTTCGAATCTAGATCTGATGAAACAAGCTACTATTAAAATACACTCCATATTCTTGCTGAACACTCGCAACCTAGAAGAATGACAGTGGGATTATTGAAGCTCGTCCACACGAAGAAAGCGGTTTGCTTAATTTAGTTCCATGTATATAAACCAGTTACATTCATATATTCATTTTCATTTTTCCATTCATTTCATGACAATTCTGCGAGTAACAACTTCTGTTACATGAACCAAAGAGCCAAAATGGTGCTGAAGTCTACATTTGTTCTTAAATCACAAGAAAAGGGCAGAGCAATCGTAAAGACAACATCGTTTGTCGTTTGTTATAAAAACATATCATGTGGCTCCATCACAGAATGAATGTCATGTTTTGGAAGATAAGAGTTGCAAACTGTAAACCCGCATGTACCGTAATACGTGAACGCCAACTTGCTGTCGATCATTTCGTAAAGAAATAGACTGATTTTTCGGAATTTTAATTTTTACCAGTTTTTGCCGGTTTTTACCTGGTTTTTACCACTTAGTGGCAAAAACCAGTTTTAGCCGGCAAAAAGCCAACCGTGTCTAGGATGGAAGTAAAGCTTCATGCAATGCACAATAATGGCACAAAAAACGAACGCATTTTCACATAGATACACTTGTCAACGGCTGAATCATTGAGTAAGATTAATACAAAATTAACGAAAATTACATGTGCATACGCTCGTACGATCTAAAATTAATTTACCGGTGTAGCTAAGAAAATGATATTCGGTAGTCAAGTTCGTCAGAGTGGACAAGAATTCTTGGAAATTTTACCGTCTGACAATAGAGGGAAGCAGGTGTTCTGTGATTGGTTCTCAGAAGGTCATCTATAGACTTATTACGGGCTGTCGACAACACAAGGTTAGAGAATGAAAAACGTCACGCGGCATGATTTCCGAGAAATTAACAATGGACATTTCCTAGAAATTTTTCTCCAAGCAAACTGCCACTGACAAATAGGCTGCCATGACGCCTTATTTGACTGGCAGCTATTACGGAAAGTACGGTAATTGCAGAAACTGCCTTAATTAACAATTCAACAAGTAGATACAAAAATCGATAAGTTCCAAACATAGAAGTCGTTTAACTTTGTTCCCTGATACATAGCGGTAAGATGAATATTTCAAAGATTAGAAGATCCGTCTGATTGCGATGTCTAAAGAGAAAACATTTAATGATGCTCTCCAGTTGATCATTTTATGTCATAGAAGTTCATTCTCTCCTTAATAGCAATAACAACTGAAAGTTAATCATGACGTTAGTTGCAAAAAGAGTAGAAACCACAACAGAGAGATAGAGAACATTCGTGTAAGTTGACAAAGAATACTTCCTACTTAAGTCATGGATTTCTGTCTAAATGTAGCAAAACTAAGAAATAAATATAAATAGAAGGGTTGATGCCAAGTGACACAGCATAATACTGTTGAGTTTTTGAGTAGTAAAATGCTAACGCCAAATTAGAAGCAGAATAGAAAAGTCACGGTAATAAAGACATGAGTAGACAAATTGTTTCTGTGTACTTAACGTGGGTTTAGTCAGACTTATGAGCACAGCTTCACCGATTCGCAAGTCAAATTTGCTGCGGCACTGTCTCACAACTCTGAAAGCATTCCTTGACGCTTTGTGGCTGCAGGTCTGGTGGTGTTGAGTAATGGAGGAATTTGGAGGTAGTCTTGACCGAGGACGCTTTTTCTCTTCCTCGCCCCACTTAGGGATATGCTCCTTCGCACGAGTTTCCAAAGTTCTCTTCGTCCTCCCCGCATAACTTGCTTCGCAAGCGCAATCGCACGCGTATATGACGAGGGACTTCTAGAAAGAAGGTATTGAGTCCTTAGGAGCGTTGCCGGCCACTATTCGTGTACGATTACAAGGAGTACGTAACTTTGCTGTGAGGATATGTCTTTTCAACGTTGACTTTGATCTCCTTTGCCTCGATGATTGAAGTTTCACTGCTGCATGGGATCCCAAACCGTGACTCCTTTTTCTCGAAATTGGAAATGCTTCTGTCGGCTCTAAGTATGCCACTGCTGTGTTTGTCAACAAACCAATGTAGAAAACCATTCTTGGATAGCATTGTTCCTATGTAAATGGCTTCCTCCCGAACAGAGTGTGCGCCCGCAGTTAAAAAGGTTTCTCACGAGATTGATTTTGTATTGCCCTGAGAAAAATGCGTTGTAATTCATATACAGTCCATTGAAAGTCGGCAACTAGTCTATTCTCGAGTCTATAAGATGAGGCTTGGAGTCCTACCATTCGATGGGACTCAAGGACGCCGAAGTGCGATAGAGCAAGTATAATAGGTTGAGTAGCAACTCAGTAGTGACGAAATCCCAAATGTGTATGCCGTTCACAGCCATGAAATCATAGTTATTGAAATGATTTGTGTAATATTTTCAAAAAATGTGTAATAATATGTGTGTAAGTTTTCAAAAAAGATATTATAGTCGTCAAGGAACAATCAGTTAAAAATGGAAATACAAAGAGAAATACACTTCTGAACACGACAGCATTTTGAAATTGAACAACCGCTTCATGTTCGTTGTTATCCAGGAGAATCCAAATGTGGAGTGACAAATGCGATGAACTTTTTTGGACATTTCTTTTTTATCTTGATAATTTTAACAGATTCCAATTCATAATATGATTACTTGTAATATAAATGAATGCATCTGCGCTTCAATAAAACGCAGACTTTGATGTCTGAAGCTCATTTTTGCATAACCATGAAAACCTGTATCATAGATCATTATAGGCTTTCCTGAACCTATTTATTGTTGCATCAATCATCAATAATTTTCGATGACAGTTTATCAAATGTCACTTCAAGTTGAATGCATACGACCCAGCTGCTCCCATCTTGCTGATATGTGTGCTTCACACGGTTTTTCTCTAGTCTCTACCAGGCAGGAAAATCTCCCCATCCTTCACCAAAAAATAAGTGTACATTTTCGCTTTGGAGGAGCCATCACACACGATCGACGTTAGGGAAAGAGGTACTGAATCTCTAGAACGTCTAATTGATATAGGGCCCACTGGTCAAACACTCAAAAATGATATTTATCAAACAGGTTCACATAAGTGAGCAATCTTTCATCGCACATGCAAGCCTATAACAACGATCACGGAATAAAATATCAGCACTACCATTAATTATACCATGTGTGACTAGAATTAATTTTGCACTATTTGAGTTCATTATCATGAAATATTATTTTGCTTGACTGAAATTGAAGGCGCTTTTCAATGAACTAGTAATGGTGTCTTTCATTGTTTTTGTGGTTGTAACAGATTTGTAATGCCTTTCAAGTGACGCAGTTCCTTGTGGGAAAGTAATATTAATTTGAGCACGTCCCGCACAAGCCATTACAGATCAATTCAAGTCTAATTAAAATTCTCTGAATGCTGCATTGAAATCATGTTTAGCAAGATGCTGTAATTCATTTTAAGCTGCATTTGTTAGTATTGAATTAAAGGTTTTAAGCCAAACTGCAAAAATATAAAGTGGCAAAGTGATCTTTTATTGCAAATTTTCACCGTTAAGACGGCCTTATCAAGCAGATATAATGTTAAAACGGGAGACATTGAAACTCAAAAATCAGCTATTGATATTCTGTGCATTCGCGTGTGCAGAAATCTGACTGTGCTTCCTATGTAAAAATGCTTACAGTTTTTTATTCAATTTTATAAATTACTTATTCATGCAGCATATGTTATTATTTGGACTTCTGCAATTGATGGAAGTACATTGTTTCCCTTCTTTGGGTTTTTGTAGCATCATTTGTAAACTATTGGATCGATGATAAAGTCGGACAGGCAATTCTAATTTTTGAAAAATTGTTTTGAATTTTGAGATTAACACTATCTGAACTATCTGAAAAATATCGGATATGGAAGTAGAAGAATTCGTTCATATGTTGTATTTTTTATGTATGAGTGAGACTTTAGGCACTTTGCGACTCATAAAATCAAGTAGGAGGATAATCGCTTAGCTGTAAAATATTTTCAAAGTCGCGTTCACATTGTTTCTTTTGATGATTATTTGATCAACGTTCAAGTCGTCGTTTTCTTTCATTTTTCACAATATTCAGTTTTCTACTTTCAGTAAAGCTGAAAGATAATTTATAAGTACTTCTGATAGTAAGTACTTGTAATTACATCGCCGTTAAAGCGGAGCTTAAAATCGAGTAATGACAAAGAGTTGTCTGTCTCTGGATGCTCAATGGTAAATCTGATTGATACTTTCATGAATATTATTGAAAGACGTAAGTATGTTGGATGTCTCTTCACTATTCCATGTAAGTACAAAAATGTCATCAACATATGTGGCATATAATCCAATTGAATGATGATGAATAACTTGCTTCTCATGGTTATCCATGAACAATATCGCGAGGATCCCTTATACATTCGCGCCCATAGGAAGTCCACATTTTTGTCGATAGATGATATTTTCGTATTCAAAATACATATTTGATAATATTGCCGAGAGAAGTTCATTCACCTATGTCACTTGGTAGCAAGCCATGATAATTGAAGTTGCGCAATGAATTAGAAGTGTCACTGCATTTGCAATAGCCTGATCCACAGGAAAAGAAGTGTACATTGATTCTCCGGCTAAACTGACTGTATAGTTATAGGTAGAAAGAGTTTGTTGATCTAAATGTTTCACGCGGTTAAGAAGTTCTATAATGTTTGACAAATGTTCAGGTCAGGAACAGATTTCAGTGAGGGTTTTAATAGTTCATTGATCAACCACATTAACTTCCTTGCTGGAGATTTGATAGATGATGTGATTGGTCTGACTTTGATATTCTCAAGTGATTTATGTGTCCTAATGAGATAACAAAATCTCGGAAAATGTGGATTTTGTGTTCTGTAATTTTTAACAATGAGTTTGGGCATGAATCTTCTACGGCAAATATCTTTCCATAATCCATTGATGCGTTTAGAAATAGCATCAGAGGAAATTTTGATATTTTTTTCATAGATTCTAGAGTCATCAAGGTGGGATTTCCCCAAGTTTACACATCGTTCATCTTCTGTCACACAAAAATCCATACCTTTATCACTCGGAAGGTGTGTATACTTGGCTTAGATATCAAAGCTTTGAGGGAACTGCATTCTTCAGCTGATGTATTTTGTGCAAATCTTGTATCTGGTATATTTTTCATAATATCTGATATCTGACTAGCTGCAATCTGCAATTTCCTTTCGAGTTCTGAATGTTTTTCGAGGGTATTCATGCCCGTCGATTCTGAGAACTTGATGAAATTATCAGGTTGAAAATATCAGCTCCATTGAAAATATGTGGGCCTACATGCATTTGCGGCATATTAACCAAAATATGGACATAATTAACAAGAAGACTCATATTTTTGAACATACATGCTGTCTTTTGCAATCAAAATCACCATACCTTTACGAATGGAATTTGTTTGAATTATTTCATGCAATTACTGGCAGGGTAAACGACCAATGATGTGATTTTGTGAATATCGAAATTGGCCTTTAATGAGCATCAAACTTATAAAAGCATTTGTTGGATAATTTGCAAGCATCAATCAGACTCAGTGAATTTTTTATGTACTACATCTGAATGAAAGTATGCTTTCAGATCTATCTATAGACTGCTCAAGTCGGGCGGGCTGAAGTCATAGAATTCTATATAGTGATGAGCATGTAGTGATAAGTTATATATAAAATACAAAGCTCCAAAATTTACGGAAGTGCTTTCGGATTGTCCCTCCCTTTCATTTTTCGCCACTGCACCGTTAGCGTGGGTATAGAGTTTAAATGCTGATAGTACGAATCGCTGACCTTGATCAGATCCGCACAAAATTCCTGTGATCAAGGTGTCCCAAAGTTGGCGCAGCTTTTGATTTCCATGTAAGAACAACCTTTTGCGCTCGAAACTCATTTCCTTATTGAAAAATAACAGAATAACAGGGGAATATCATGAGGTTTTAGTATTTGCAGCAAATGTTGAAAATATCATCCATCTTCGGATAATAAAACAGTCACTCTTTTTAGATGTTGTCAGCAGCATTTGTGATTTCTTCATTATTGGTTTCATCAAACTTTGTACCGACTTTCTCTTTGGTTCGTCAATAGTTTTGGTTTTTGATTATGATATAACATGTTCTTCAATGCAATCCAAATCCGGCAATCTCATAGCGTCAGATCATGGAATCTTGCCGACTAAAATGTTTCAAAGCCGCGTCGACAAAACACTTCAAAAAGTATTGAAGCGATATGACAAGTCTATGGCAACGAGAAAAGCTTTTGATGTAAGAATTGTATCGGATCTAAGAAAGATCTGTCAGAGCTTCTATTACAGACACTATGATTTGTATTCTTGATATAAAGACTTATCGGAAGATACGCAAGTGATATCACGCGCGTTCACGTTGTATCTGTACGTAGCGTCTGTCCATTCGAAAAGAGGTGGAACCAATTACTTTCAAGGAAAGAGAAGATTTTTCGGCTCTGTCCTGCATTTATTTACAATAGCGAAGAAGAATGAAGCTGAGTGGAAGGCAAATTGTGCAGCACCAAGAAAAGACATTTTAGGAGTTGAGGTATCGCCAGAAATCTTATCAAAAATAGTTGAAAGCATGTCAAGCATTATTGACCTAAGTCTTCACTACACAGTTATTAAAGTTGAATTCCAAAATGGACCAAGTGAAATGTTTATCTTACAAAGAGCTATTCCACTGATTTGTATTGTCATTCTTGTATTTCATCAAATTGTTCTGTTCAGCTACATTCATTATCATAAATATCAGTACGAAATTACTTATTTGACAATGATGAATTCATTAGATCATTTGCTCAGTACGTTCAAGTAACAATTCTACAATGTTTTCTTGCAATGCCATTAAAATCGTTTTGAATGACATACGAAGGAACGTGTTCCAGTATTCTGCATCTTGCAGTCTCTACAGAAAAATGCCTTCAAGTCCATCGTCTGACAAAAGGGAACTTTGGCGTTTGCAACAAATTATGGATTTGAGAAAGAAATGACTTCTGTCTTATTCAGAAATTGACATCAGCGATCTTGGAATCAATTGGCTTTTCAATCAATCATCTTGTGCAACAACTGAAGTAATAAAGCGAGAATGGCATATCTACTACGACATCATTCAGCCGGTTACCATGTTGTCTATAACATTTATTTCTGGATGTCTAAGCTTCGTCTTGACTACAATAGCTGTTAAGAAATTGAAGATCCATCAAAGAAATATTCTCTTTTCAATTTTGAATGGCACAAGGCAGTCTCGAGTTGATAATGTGGCTACTTTTATCAAACAGCTGATGATCTCATCTATTTCGAGCATCTTATTTGGGATTCCGGCAATTGTTGCATTTGTTTTCTTCTTGCATGATAAAAGAGGCATGGATTCCACAAGAATTGGAGGAGATTATCCGTGTATATATTTGATTACATCATTTATGATGAAAATATTTTACTCTTTGAAAGCTCTGTCGAGAAATTTGAGATATATTTTATTGAACTCGAAAATTAAACGACATTTCAGAACAAAATTATTAATGAAAAAACAATAATATCACCGCATGAATGTTTGATATCGTACTTTTGACTTCTGTCAATATTCGTTGGTATAGTCTAATCATTTTGAATGCTTTCGAAGTAAGAATATTTTGATAGAAGGCAAATCTATTTATTGACAGAGCTAATAGACACCTAATATAGTAGAGATTGAATTTTATGAATAAGGAATCGATTTATTACATGTACATTATATAGGACCTACTACAAGCTCTGTAATCTATACTCTTCCATCTCAAGAATCAAATGCAATTCAGTTGTCAATACTGGATGAAAAAATAGCAAAAATAAAGATTGAAAACTGTCTCAATGATGCAATTCAAAATGCGGCGGTCCTGATGACCTAGTATATGACATCCTCAGGAATAATGAAGAGGAATCAACAAGTATTTATTTACACCTTCTTCAACACCATTCTAGATGGTGACATTATTTGGTGGGATAACAGTTGGATAGCTCCCATATTCAAAAGTAGAAATATCAATGAAGTAACTTCTTAGAGATGTATTTAATTAGCTTCAATCTTAGAAAAGCTCTTTGCGAAAATAATCAATGAAAGACTGAGTAGTTGGTTAGAGAGGCAAACAATGTAATTCATTACTCGCACATCTGATTTCGGATGTTTGCTAGATATCGATATTGAAATTGATACTCGTAGTTTGCTAGTTCGTATCGAGACTTCAAATGATTCAGCATTTGATTTCCATTTTTACGTAGGATTTCTTTCTATCTCAATTGATAAGGTCAGATCAGTGAAATATGTTGCGACTTTTTTTACTAAATTTTGTGCACAGAAGGACTGAAAAATAATATTATTTTGTGATTTTCAACTTATAAGAAAACGATATCTACATGTAAGTTTTTATTTACCAAACCAACCAAAATAGCATTTCAATCAAAATTGATTTATTATTGGTCCGTTTTCTTAACCTATACTTCTATATACAGCTCGATGGCACCGCTGATTGATTGATATTATTAGTGCTGTCAAAGACATTTGTAAAACCTGTTTATATCTACATCATATTTTCAACTCCACATCATTGTTGTCTATCGGACATGAAAAATCGAATGATTTGAACTCCATGTAATATTTGATGTGGAAAGCTTGTCTTCGTAGCATTCGTGCCATGTGTGAATTTTTTCGAGCACTCATATGAAAGCGCTCATTCTTCATAAATGAAGGAACGAAAAGAAATAGATCCTCAATCTAGTTCACTCACATGTACGTACATTTGTAAAGTGCAAATACTGAAGAATCTGATCGGTGGTCTTTAATATCTTAAAAAATTACGAGCTTCCAATTTACGCATTGAAGTTTCAAACGAATTGTAATTATAGTGCTTTCCTGCTTGTGCTAGTGACAATGAGTAACTAGATGCAACCAGTTTGGTAATAGTTGATGAATGCACATTATTCTATAACAATTTTGGCCTCACTATTACAGTGATTTCAGCTCCATTCAAAAAGCTGATGGTCATTTTTGCAATCGCCTCCTCGCGTGTCATCACATAACAAGGACAGTATTGAATATTAGGAATCCTAAGGAACTATTGACTAAACATGAAATTAGATTATTCAGATTAGATTATTAAGACTCGTAAACTCAAATACTCCTCTTGGAAATGTATACAGACATATGATGTTTGATTATTTAGATGGAAATGAATTAGAAAAAGACAGCTTAATTGATCGTGTTATAGCTAATGGAATCAATCCTATCATATCTGCATATTCGTCACGCAGATGGATTCAGCAGTACATCGAATTGTCCTGGCCTTATTGACTCAATTTCCTTCTTACTATCTTTCAGTGAATCTGACTTTAATCTGAATGATCTATTTTTCTCACTGACTATTGTTCATGCATGATAGTTAATATAAGACTGCAATATACAATAATATAATCATATGTATCATATAATAATAAGACTGTAAGATTGATCAGAATACCACACTCACCTGTAACACGACTGCTGATTTTCACTGTGAGATCTACATTTCTGTCTCCATTAGTAGATAGATTTGAAATGTTGAATTCTCACTGCCTCTATCCATGGACTCCTAGATATCATGGCTTACTTGACATTATCTAGGCTTATTAATCTATATTTGGGAGTCCATGCTCTATCATTGCTTCGAAAATAGATGTCGGATATTTAATTAACAGTGATCTTATCTAACAAGGACTATGATTTTTAAATCAAATCTGGAAATGTCTATAAAAATATCATGGGTGAATGGGGGAAGATTGTGAAGTCAAAGATAAGAAAGTCAACATAGCACATTACTGTGCAAACCATCAATAATACATTTTCATGCACATCCACCTAATGTTGTAGAATTAACCCGTTCCGTACCACCCATAGAAATAATAGGCTCAGAACACTGAAATTTTGGTCAGCAGCTAGATTGTATCCTATTAGAGCATATACGAAGCGATTTTGAATTTGGAGTTATATGTCATGAGTTAGGGGGCGGGACTTTAAGGTCCCAATAGATTCCAGGGGTCCGTTCGTTTCGTACTTCTCAAATATTTTGATGATCTAATTCCATTGAATATTATTTTACGTTGATTAATGTAATTCACAAGCATCAATTTTCAAGCAAACAATCCGTTATTCCGGATGCAATGATTAACAATCCGTTAATTCATATGCGGAGACAGAATTTCGCTCCTGATCCCTGCAGATGAACATTTTCATGCGAGTACGTTCATATTGAAGAATAATATTAAAACTGAGAACTTCAATAACTAGACCCTATGTGTTAGGCCTATAGGCTATTCACAGTTGCATGAAGGCGTTTTAAAACTAAACCATATGACCACGCGTAGGTGCTCATTGAAAGACAACTTATCTTTGGAGCAGATGATTGATCATCATTACACTCAGAATGCTTGAAATCTTCATTGAAGCTCGATTTATTGTCCGAGTGACCTTAGTGCGAGCTATCATTTGAAACACAAGTGTCGCTTTTTCTTTATGTATGTAGATGATTTGTGGTTTAAGGGGACAGACAACTCATCTAATCAAATCATTGACTTTGATAACGTAGATATTCGATTAACTAATGAAACCAAAATCTCTTTACCTACTGATATTAAAAATTTTCTTTGTAAAGGACCTAAATATCGTTTACCAAACAAGGTGAATCAAAATCTCATTTTGAATAACGAAATAGCTATCAGTAGTATTTCTCATAAACTTCGTTGGTATCATCACTTTAACGATAATGATAACAGTAACAATAAAATTAAGATTCCTTCCGATAAAAGTACAGTTAATATGCCTCCTTGTATGCCAGAGGAATTAGAAAATAATTTTAAATTATTTAAAGTTGAGGCTAAAAAACTCCTGAAAGTAGAAACGGATCATTTAAAGAAAAATAAACAATACATCAAGACGAACAAGATAGTAAACAAAACTAATTCTTTCCTGAAAAATAATAATTTGTCGTTAGTATCGTCTGATAAATCGAACCGTATTGTTGTAACGGATAAAGATAACCTCATTGCTAGGACTGAGTCTCTGCTCAATGATACCAATACTTACAAGTTAAGAAATAAGTCAAAAAGCTCTTCTATCGAAAATCAAGCTAACTGTATGATTAGAAGTAAATGTAAAAATAACTGTAGAATCGACCACGAGAAGCTTTTGTCTTCGGGGAGTCACCCTGCTTATTTTCGTGTTCAAGTTAAGGACCACAAAGAGAAGGAAAACCAATATTTTCCGTTGAGACCTATTGCATCTGCAATAAATACACCGACAGAGAAAGTCGATTGGCTTTCAAGTGTGATCCTTAATCAATTGGTTAAATTCGTTCCAGCCCACTTAGATAGTACTAAATCTCTCATAAATATTCTTAAAAACCAAGAGAATAATTTCAATAGTCTAGATAACATTCTAATTTCTCTTGATGTAAAAAACTTGTACCCAAGCATTCCAATCAGCGAAGCATTAACCGTTATTGAAAACTTTGCCACAATTCATTGGCATAAAATTGACAATTATGGCTTAATAGATAGTCGAAGACTTAATAGATTTTCTTAAGTTCATTTCTTATAACTATGAAGTAACGTATAACAATAAAACGTACTTACAAATACAAGGTTGCCCCATGGGAACCCACTTCTCACCCCCATTTGCAATTATTTATATGGATTATGTAGAACAGAGGGCTCTAACTATTATTAAAGATAAATACGGTATCATACCCGTTATTTATAAAAGATACATTGATGATGTGATCTTGGGACCGCTCCCCAGAGATAATGAAACGTTCACAAATATATTAAATGCCTTTAATTCTGTAGATAATAGCATAAAACTTACAATGGAGATTCCAGAAGAGAATTCGCTGAACTTTCTTGACACAACTATTAATTAATAACAATTTCTCATATAAATGGTTCAGCAAACCTTGTCACTCGGGTAAATGCATGCGTAAAGATAGTTGGCTACCGAATCACATCAAAGATAATTTTGTACATAATAGTATTGAATACGTCCACAATCGTTGTTCTAATGATGCGGATTTCTCCAAATCATGTACTATTATGGAAAATAGAATAAAACAAAATGGATTCAAGTTTGACAGTGCTAAATATAAAGTTCAAAGTATACATACATGTAAGACCAACAAAAATGTTCCCGACGAAAGTCAAAAGGTGTCAGTAACGTTAGATTATATTAACGACAGTATGTCACGAAAATTGAATAAATTAAATAATAAGTACAATTTACACCTTAGAATCGTTTCTAAACCAGGTAATTACCTCATTTCAACAGTAAATAATAATTGTAAAAATAAATTTATTTGTAATTGTGATATCTGTAAAGTTATCGCACCTAAATATAATTGCAATGATAAATATTTAATTTATAATTTTTCTTGTAAGCATTGCAACAAAAGCTATATAAGCCAAACATGTCGACCTTTTCGATATCGTTTCCAGGAACATAAAAGAAGTATTTCACACCGTGACGGCAAAAGTGCACTTAGAGATCACAATCGTATAGACCATCCGACTAAAGTGATGAGTATTAATGACTTTAACTGCAAAAAAGTATCAATAACCAACGCAATGCGATATCTACTAGGTTGACTGAAGCTCGCTATATTGCAAAGAACATGCCACAAATGAAGAGACGTCATGAACAGATGTGAAGAGTTGTCCTACCTTTTACTTCATATATTTAAGCACTCTTGGAGATGTACATAATCAACCCTTGAGACTGTCCTATCGCGACGAAACCGGTCGGGTGTATTTTAAACAATTTTAAAATAAAATCCTCGTCATAACCTTGGGAGCGCTAAACCTTTTTTGATTTGCTAAACAAATTAGTGCGATATAGCACAACTCGAGTGAGCGGTTTATTGACAGTGTAAAGGGGAGCTGTCAGTTTGGTTCCTCACAGGTACCCCATTACGTCTCGCCATCTAAGCATAAGTAAACAGTTGAATGATTACCGCTAAAGGTTGCATTCAAGTAGTACCTACAAAACTAATGAAATTTTGAAAGATGGTCATTCTATGTATGCATCCAACTCACTGGAACAGGCCTACTGATCTATCTTTTTCTATACAACTATCGTAGTCGTCAAATGCGTTGTTCAGCAGAAAAGCCGCTGCATAATCTTGACTGCGTTCAGGACGGAGCACCATCGCCGATGAATATTTTAAGCCGATGGTTGAAGTGGGAATCTGAACAAAACAACAATCCTCAGTTCTATTCCCCACTGCAGCAAAATCAATGGCTTATCCTCTAGATGGAACAAAATGATCATTTTATTCGTTCAAGAGACATGTCACTGTGGTCATATTGGATCAAGAATGAAAGTCAGGTCTTGGTCACACCCGGCATAAATTGCCAACAATGATTCATGTCAGTAGTAATCGCACATAAAATGTAGTGTAGTTGCCGGCCGGCTTGCATCGATATACCTTGACAAAATTCTGTTGCTTGAAAACTGAAAGCAATTATTAGTTTCAGAGATACAATTGCACATGATCTATGTGTTGCACGCCCATTGAAAACTATTCAGAGTGAGAAATTGTAGGCTATAGGCTAGTCAAGGCACCAATGAGAAATATTAAATGTCAACAATTGTTGCCAGCATAGCATTTCAATAGGCCTACTCAAGAGACTTGCCAACATATGTATTGCAGATATTGCTAGCAAGTAATACGCAAGCTATTTCATAAATGCTCTTTTTGAAGCAAATTAGTTTGTCGAACACATGCTTAGCAGACTACTCTTCCATTACTTGCTGTGCATGAACCAGCTGAATTAAACATAAAATGCTGTAAATTTAGGCCTACATGTAAGTTTTGAAATATATTGAACTGTTCGGATGAATCAATTTTGTTATAATAACTCGGTTATTGAATATAAGAAGCAAAATTGAAGCTGGACTAGAAAATGAAGTTATCCAGATTTATCCGTAAAAATCACCCAGATGTGGCAATTATTTTTCATAGTTGGCCTAAATTCCACCGTAATCAACAATAACTGTATGATCTTGACTCAGTAGATTAATTTTAAAACTTCATAATCAGTTTGCGATTCAAAGGGAAGCTATTCACTGCATTCTTTAATCCTTGTATCATTGAAAATATCTGGGATGCAAACACCGTCTAGCTAGGTATGAAGTGTAACAACGACGACCCGATAATAGACTAAAAATTAGCATGGCTGCATTCATTTTGAGAAAATACATTTACGTCAGACATCACAGATGTGGTACTCAGTAAGTGTTATTATAGAGTTCATACATCACATTGCAAAGACATAAGACTTATGACCAAAAATTCTTCCGAATTTTCCAAACGCAAATAGTCGTTGGAACCTCCGGAAATTTATTGGGACATTCAAGTCCCACATGTTTTAATTCAATTTTACCAAAGCATCAATAACTTTTTAAGCATTATACTGGTACAAAATCTTAAACAGGACGCAAAACAGATACTTGATATGACCACTATTAAACGTGATAATTTAATTATTCAGTAATTTCAAAAATTTTGCTATTTTTGCCGATATTGTAAGCGGTCATGCTTAAATTGATGACGTCACTAGATCACAACAGCGGCAAAAAGAAGCACTTTGAAAATCACGTTTCGATGATATGTCATCAAATTGATCTTAAATTTAAAAAAATATAGTCATTTTGTTAATTAAAAATGGTACGGAATGGGTTAATGCTGGTAAATTTGAGTGGTTTCATTCTGTTTTGTTATTGATCACTTTTATGTTTTGTTCATTTTTATTTCTAATAATTGCGGCCTCTACTATTTGTCTTTGCATTGCGTTATTGTGATATACTTCCTGTAACGTTCATGTTGAAGTTTTGTTTAGATCCTTCATGCTGGTTTTTGCAGTGTCTGTCTCCATAGTATTGATGATTCCTGTTTTTCCTTTTATTGTTTGATGTGTTGATTACCTCTTGTTCTTGCATTTCTCTACGTTTCACCAACATATGTTGCTTTACATTTGTCACACTCCATCTCATAAGTTATTCCTGTTGTTTCACAATTTCCTTTTCCTCCTGATTTGCACAATAAGCAATCTCTTTGGCATTTTGTTTTTCGGAATTGATGTGATTTTTGTAGTTTTGATTTCAGCGCGGTTCCAGTCTTCTCGATGGCCTTTATACTCAAGCCGCTCGCTTTAACTTGTTTTTCAACTATTTTTCTGAGAACTGAGTTCGGTGTTGCTGTTATGAAAAGAACGCTGTTGTAGATACCATGTTTTCTTTCTTCTTTGTTTATTTTCTCTTCGTTCATTATATCTCCATGATCTTGGTCAATACATAGGCAGGGTTGCCGTGGGGATTGATATTTGAATCCCCAACCCACCTCATACCCACAGAAAAACATGTGGGTATCCACACAGAATCCCCACACCCCCACAGGATCAGCCCCTGACAAATATGTTGCTCTTGTTCGTATGGAATGATTGATGTCCAATATCTCCATCTCAGTGGAACTTCTGCACATCATTCAACGATCCGAAGGCCGTATTTGACTCCAGAGATGTGGAATGGGAGTCCTTGAAGAAAGTCACCGACTGCGTGTTGTAATTTTTATGACTTTTATCTGCTAGTTTTTGTCTTCTGCTCCCAGCTTACATGTAGAGTTTACATAGTATCTTATCATTCGATTCTTAATTCTTTAATGATTCATGAGACATGAAAGCCCCTTTTTCCTTAAAGCTAAGCTTACCATAACGTAGTTTATTGTAAACGTATTTCTATTTTGAAATGTTTCTTTTCAATAGTATGACGACATTGTCTTTATTTTTCTACTTTTATAACAAATCGGATATTTATCAGCTTGTGTTTTTCAAACTTCCTCTTTTAATCACTTTGAATTTTTGGTTCACTTAACCTAGTTATTGACCATGTCGATCCTACTTCATTTTGCTACAGGATTATTTCAAGGGTACAATTTTTGCATTACTGTTCCCTTAAAGGAAACACATTTGTGTAAAAATTCAACAATTATACATGTAGACTAAAGGAAAGATGGCCTTATTGAAATGTTGCGATGAAATATTAATACGAGCATGTACTTAGTTCTTCACAACACTCGAGCATTGCAGTCTACATCAAGTAAAATCAAAGCTAAGCTTACATAACATCAGATATGCATGTTATGTGAAGCATTCTCAGGAAATATATACAATTCATTTCAAAACAACTATGCTTCAATTCCTCGCTGTAGACAATCGTGATTAAGTAGAGCATGTTTCACTAAAGCAAGCATGAATATTTATCAACAATATATCTATTGAAATTTTAACTGTTAGTTTAAGTCTTGAAGGACCTTAATGTCACCACAATATTTTCAGTCAGCTATTTTCAGTTAGTCAGAAGACTCGATTTTTGCTGCAAATAATTTTAAGTGCATGTATTTGGCTGTTTTGATAGATTATATACGAGTTTCACGTGTTACATTTGTGAGAATATAATCCTGGGCTGTCCTGTAAGTTGGTATTTAGGGTTCCTAATGTGAGGATTTCCTAATGTGGTTGCTGATAGTGGTGCTATTTTCATATAATAGGAAGTCCATCAACATACGAAGACAGCGTTGAACAGAAATAAAAAATATTCATATGTTGCTACACTGCCTGGACTTCAAAATGGTCACTCTATCACAAAAAAAGTCACCTGTCAAAAATTCTTATACAGGCCTGCAATGCATGTATGCGGTCTACCAATGTGTATTATAGCCATCGTTTATTGCTCAGTTGATCATGCCATGTTCATATGTGTGAATTTTCCCGTTTAATATTCGTTAATAGAATTAATGTAGCAATCATTGATAATTCTATCTCCATTAAATGTCGATAAAGAAGTAAAATATCAAAGAGAGTTTGGACTTCATGCATCTCAAGTCTAGAAAGAAAAAGCCTTGAATCAATCTAATCCACTATTATAGATAGAGACTTCAATGAAAATCATCCTGATATTCTCGACCACTCATGTCAACGAATTATTGCACAAGAATTGGGAGGATGTTGACCCATTTGTGTATGGTGATGAAATGTAGTACAATGAACCATTTATGGAAGTACACTTAAGTGTGCAGTTAAAGATGCCTATCAGATGAAAATGAAAGTTCTGACAAGTCGTGGACAGGTGAAAAATCTGAGCTTTCATTATAACTATGACTGCAATGCGAGTAGATGGCTTACAGTTGAATGATTTGGTGTGAGAAATCTTTATCACTCTGTTCATGTATCCGACGAAAATCATTCAACATTTTCATATGTCTTGCTTTGTGGACTGGACCCAACTGGTCTTCTACATCGAAATTAGTTTAAAATCTAGGTTAGTGATTAATCGCCTTTTATCACGCAAGCTTAATTATATCACAAATAATTTTATCTGAGCTATTTATACTATTAGAGCAAATATTTGAAAGTCTCCATTCGGCTGTGCAGTAAAGGAGACTTGTAGAATTCATCCACTTCAGACGTCCTTGACACACCTGGAACTATCATTATAAGTCATTCAAAATTATTGAACGTGTGTTACTAATGTGAAAATGACCATTATTGATATTTCATGCATTTTAAGTGGTGAGATGTGTAGGTGCGTGATACTTTGTAATTCAACATCAAAGCAATTGTGTGATATGATGTCATTTCTGATTGCTTCTAGTGAATGCTAAAAATCTTCAGAATCCCCACAGAATCCCCGTAGAAGGCCTATGGGGGCATTCCCACAGAATACCCATACCCACGGCAACCCTGTACATAGGTCTTTCTTTACTTGTTTTTCAACTATTTTTTTGAGAACTGAGTTCGGTGTTGCCGCTATGATAAAGAACGCTGTTATAATTCCCCTTTTGATACCATGTTTTCTTTCTTCTTCGTTTATTTTCTCTTCGTTCATTATATCTCCATGATCTTGCTCGATACAATAGGTCTCATGTTTTTCCTCTCATCTTCAATAATGTTGTTGTAAGCTTGCAAAGAAGATTTTGTGACCTCTGCTCGAAAAGTCTTATTATAGCCAGAGTATTGTAATCGTTTTTCCATTTATGTTATACACGTATGTTTTGCTGTTATTCGCCATGGTAAAGGTTTGCTGCAATTAAGGATGACTCGCAGAAGTTGTTGAGCAGCTGCTGTTCTTTTTATATTCCATTAAACTGCTGATTTGGCGTGTATCATCATTTTCGGCGACACTTCTTTTGCATAAAACTCGTGTAATGCATACATTGTGTTTCTGTCATTATTATTGCTTGATTCAATCCATACTTTCAAGTCGAGAATTGGCAGTTTGTTGTCATTGTGTTTTGAAAGAAAATCCATTTCAAAATTGTATACTACTGTGGATTTCATTTCCCATTTTTAAAGCTAATTCCATGATTTGCTCATCTTCTTTTTTGTCCTTCATTTTTATTGCTGGCTCATGTGAAAGTATGAGAGTAATGTCATCTACATATCTTTTCATAAGTAAACAGTGACTGTTGTGTTCTTTTAGCTTTTCTTTAAGCATTTTATCCCACCAGATCATGACTATTTGAGCAATCACTCCAGTCAGTTGTAATCCAATAGCACCTCCATTCTTCTGAAGTTTTGTTTCATTCTCAAACTTGTACACATGATTTTTCATCATGATGCGTAATCCAATTTCAAGAGCTTTAGTTAGCATATTTCTTCTTGACTCTTCATTATTGGGTACAATTGACGATTTGTTCCAAATGTCGTACTTTTTCTCCCTTGATTCTTCCATTCCATTTCCTGTTATTGTTGGGGTGTTCCAAGATTTGATTTTCTTATTGGACAAAATCTCAACAATCCCATCTTCTGAAGTTCTTCTTTGCTTATATTCAAAGCTAGGTAAAAGCCAAGTTCTTCGAAATCAATTCCTGATATTGTCAATTTGCTGTTGCGGAAACTTTCACATACTTTTTCAATTGCAATTTCTATGTCTAAGCTTGGATAGAGTGCTTTCACATCTAAAGAACCAACTACAATAGTTTTGGCTATATTCAGTTCATTGATTTTATTGAATTCTGCGATTAGCTCTTCTGTGTTGAGGCATATAGTTTCTTCATCCTCATTCAACCAAAGTTCTGATAGCAATGTGCTGAATATGTAAGATAATCTGCTATTTGGAAAGTTAGTCACTCCACAAACGGGTCTGACTGGAGGCCCAGTAATTGGATCTGATTAAATTTTGTGATCTTTTCTTAGAGTGTACATTATAAAGGAGGAACGGAACTGCATGTATTGATCATATTGCTCTTGATACGCGTTTTACAATTCGTAAGTCCTCCAGCTTGTAGCGTTCTCATCCAGAACACAGCATGTGCATTAAGGTTTTGCTCAATCTTTGTTATGTCTTCTTGAGGGATGCTTGTGTGGGGTCGTCTCATAACAGCGAATCTCAAAATAGCGAAGTCTCATAACAGCGAATCTCACAATAGCGAAGTGTCAAAAAAGCGAATCTCAAAACAGCGAAGTCTCATAATAGCGACGTCTGACAATAGCGAATCTCAAAATAGCGAAAACGTATTGCATAATCTTAAGAAGTCCTCGAGAAATTATGCTTGCCTGCTTGATTAGTAGATAACTTAAATGGCCATATCATCACTATCGTTTCATTTTCGATGCGAGAATCTCGTATCAGATGCTAGTTTCAAATTGTATGTGATTTTGGTATATGTTTGTATGTAATTTTCGCATCCAGCGATTTACAGTGAGAGGACTTCTTAAGATTATGCAATACTTTTTCGCTATTTTGAGCTTCGCTATTTTGAGATTCGTTATTTTGATACTTCGCTATTTTGAGATTCGCTGTTATGAGACTGAGCCGCTTGTGTTATTGATAGTATGAGTCAGACTTGAGCTTTTGTAATTTTTTATTCGTATCCACTGCAAATTTCCCACTCTTATCAGTTTGAAAAACAGCAAATTTCTTTTTTTTTTATCAATAATGATTTCAGTCCTTTTTCTTCCATTGTGGTGAGGTTAGACCATTTTTCATTGGAGTCATTATTTTGAAGAGTATGATACTTTTGCACATCGTTGACGCTAACTGATGGTTCGCTACAATGAGATAAATTCAATTCTGGTAACGTAACATTAGACGGGCAAATTCAATCAATGCGGCATGTGAAAACCAATGGAACAAATTATGTTCACAAAGGACTTTAATTGAATATCTTTAATAAGTAGGAAACACCTTTGTACTCAGTCAGGACTGCGATTAATTTTTGGCTGTCTATCTTTGATTTTAAGAGCCTCAACAATGATAGTCTCATAATCTGTGTTACCTTTGTACATTATTTTAAATTGTTGATCAACTTCTGAGTTACATCTACTACAGTTATGCACATGCTCATTAACTGCTGTCGGACTCTTTTTATGTTTATCAATCCGCTGTTGAAGTTGGCGTTTAGTTTTGTCAATGTATTGGCTACTTGGATCGCCCAAGCATGACAATTCATAAACAACACACGACTTCATCAACGGAATTGACTTACCTTTAAGTGAGAAATACGATTTTACTTTGCTTGTGCTAAAAACCACTTTTGCGTCTACGTTGTATTTTTTATATATTCTTTTCAAATTCAGTTTTAATTTTTCGGATACTACTCCTATGTATGGTATGACAGTGTAGATTATTCTATTATCATTACCGTTATCATTACTCTTATCTTCGTCCAATTGCATGCTTAAATCTCGGCTTTGTTTTTTATTTAGGAAAGAATGTACAAAACGTCTATCATACATTTTGGATAGCCATTACTTTCAAATATGTCATAGATCTTATTAATTTCATTATGAAAAGCTCTCCAACAACTGGATACTTTAAAAGCTCGATGTAACAGACCTACTTTCCACTGTTTAGGAAAGATGGATTTATAGTACAATAGGAGTCCCGTATAGGTAGGTTTACGATAGATGGAGGTTTCGAAACCAGGATCAGTTTTAATGAAAACATCAAGAAATGCCATCTGGCTGTTACCAATCTCGGTTGTGAATTTTAGATTAGAGTGCTGCTTATTTAAAAAACTGTGAAATTCAATAATTTTATTTATTGAATCAAATGCACACGAGATCAACAATTTAAAATAGTGTACAAAGGTAACACAGATTATGAGACTATCATTGTTGAGGCTCTTAAAAGCAAAGATAGACAGCCAAAAATTAATCGCAGTGCTGACTGAGTACAACGGTGTTTCCTACTTATTAAAGATATTCAATTAAAGTCCTTTGTTAACTTAATTTGTTTCATTGGTTTTCACATGCCGTATTGATTGATTTTGCCCGTCTAATGCCACGTTACCAGAATTGAATAAATCTCACTGTAGCGAACCATTTTGAAGAGTGTAGTCTTTGACTGTATTCAATAATTTATTCTTTAAACTTTCTAATTTCATTTCGTTTTCGTATTCAATTGGAGGTGGCAGATAATTCCGTTGATTATACGGAAGGTCCGTTGCCTTTAATTTTCTTACATCCATAATACTTGTTTGTACATCAAAGATATAATTTTAATTATCATTGATTGGAAGCATACCATTTTCATTTTCCGCATCACTGGGGATTGCAAGTATACCATTTTCATCTTGCGCATTATCATTGATTGCAAGTACATCATTTTCATTTTGAGTATTTCTGGATTTTAAAACTCTTTCGCTCTCTTTAATCGACCATCGAAACTTTGTCAATGATTTTTCTATCTCAATTTCACAATCTGTCAAATTCACTTTTTCATACACATATAATGAAAATTTTGGAGGTAATTACAAGACTTTCTTTTCATTTTCAGCCATCACAATTCCTCCATAATGCAGCTCAGTGGTTCTGACGAAAAGAGTCTGTTACATCTTGATCACCAATGTATATCCCATTTATCTCATTTGGCACTTCCTGTTTCTGATTGTATTTTTTGAACAGAAACTTTGTTTTTCCTTTTCTTGTATAGTTGTTCGGAAAACATGTTTCTTTCTTCTTCCCATAACTGCAAGCAAGGTTGTGTTCAAACTTGTGCTTGGGTACCCCCAAGACCCAAGACCAAGATCATGGGGGTGCCCCCCAAGATTGGACCCAAGAGTGGCTATTTTGTCTGGTGAAGTGGAACAACAATTTCCAGAACATGTTTGGAATTTTGATTAAGATTTAAAATTGCATGAAGATATTTTGAATCATACCTTATTGCACATATTGCTATCCAATTAATATTTATTTAATGTTCATATTAATTACTATGTATTACATGAATTTGTTATTGCGGAATTGAGCCCATATTAATATTCAGCTAAAAGTTTTAATTATCGGCATAGGTTATCTTTGGGCTTAATATCATTAACCCTGTTTACGTCTAAAACCTTATAATTTCCTAATTAGAACAACATTCATGACTAAACTACATTCCTTACAACATGTCTGATCGAGAAACGAAACACACATAATTACATAGGTCTCGTATAGGATGAAAATAGCACAAATGTAGATATAACGATATTTTTACTAATCGTAAGAAGCAATCATCAAAGAATGTCACTGCATTAAATAATAGCGATATCTTTCTATTTCTAATACATGTAGCCTAATAGTAGAATGAAGAATATAGGCCGAAGTTTTTAACTTTCAGGGCACGAGGCTATATGAAGCAAGTTATCTACGAATTGTTGTAGGCTACCAATTTAAGAGCATAAGCGTTATGCAGGTATTGGTTTAATGCATTGCATTTTTTCATGTATTATTTGTTTTATTTCACGCAAGATGATGTATGCAAAATTCTGTCTAACACAATGTGCATTAGATCTAGCTTAATGGATTAAATTCACAAGGAAGCCATAGGTAATCAAAGTATAGTTTAAACAGCTAATTAAACAAACTATCAGATAGATATTTACGGTAGGTCTATATCAAAGTTGATGATAGCACAGTTTTATCGTAGAAAGACCAATCGTGTGGTTGAAGTAGGTTACATATTTACATGTACATACATGTAAGCTTACATGGAGATGACTTGCTATGACATGATGTGGTCATACACTGAGGCAGCATTTTTCCAAGAAAACCACAAATGATCATTCATGGTCAATTTCTTTACTCATGGGTTCTCACTCTTGGGGGTGCCCAAGCTCTTGGGTCCGTATCCCAAGTTTCTTGGGTACCCCCAAAGACTACCCAAAACCCAAGTGAAAACAAGACACAACCTTGCTGCAAGTAATCTTCTAAAATGTTCGATTCTATCAGTTGTTGTTTGCATTCACGCCATAATTTCGTGCTATCATAATTTGCTTTTCTGAGCGCATCGTACGCAGATTCATGGCAGTTTTCACCATTGTTCGTTTTCGGCAAGCGGGTAATTGTTTGCATAACCTATCTGTCAAAAATGTGTTGAATCTGCTAAAAGTTCACCTTCAGCTGTACCAATGCTTCTTTCACTTAACCATCTCATTAAGTCATATACGTATCTTGCATGTATCAGATTCAGACATTGTTTCATTGTGCGTTTCATTATTTGTATCACTTCTTCAGCGTTTGAACAATTTCTAGCAATATTAACTGAACTTTTAAAGAAAGATTTAGATAACATTTTGATAAAAGGAAATGATATTAATTTATCTTTTGACGCACAAACAATTTGTTTTTATTTCGTAATACATGTTTCGGCAAACCGCCCTTCTCAATCAGATATTTAATTAACAGTGATCTTATCTAACAAGGACTATGATTTTTAAATCAAATCTGGAAATGTCTATAAAAATATCATATGAAAATAATGGGGGAAGATGGTGAAGTCAAAGATAATAAAGTCAACATAGCACATTACTGTGCAAAACCATCCATAACACATTTTCATGCACATCCACCTAATGTTGTAGAGTTAATGCTGGTAAATTTGAGTGGTTTCATTCTGTTTTGTTATTGATCAGTTTTATGTTTTGTTCATTTTTATTTCTAATAATTGCGGCCTCTGCTATTTGTCTTTGCATTGCGTTATTGTGATATACTCTTGTAACGTTCATGTTGAAGTTTTGTTTAGCTCCTTCATGCTGGTTTTTGCAGTGTGTGTCTCCATAGTACTGATGATTCCTGTTTTTCCTTTAATTGTTTGATGTGTTGATTACCTCTTGTTCTTGCATTTCTCGACGTTTCACCAACATATGTTGCTTTACATTTGTCACACTCTATCTCATAAGTTATTCCTGTTGTTTCATAATTTCCTTTTCCTCCTGATTTGCACAATAAGCAATCTCTTTGGCATTTTGCTTTTCGGAATATAGAAAGAACATTAGCTACTCAAAAATTGAAAAAGTATGCGAAATTTTCCGCAACAGCAAATTGACAATATCAAGAATTGATTTCGAAGAAATTGGCCTTTACCTTACTTTGAATATAAGCAAAAAAGAACTTCAGAAGATAGGATTGTTGAGATTTTGTCCAATAAGAAAATCAAATCTTGGAAGACCCCCAACAATAACAGGAAATGGAATGGAAGAATCAAGGGAGAAAAAGTACGACATTTGGAACAAATCGTCAATTGTACCCAATAATGAAGAGTCAAGAAGAAATATGCTAACTAAAGCTCTTGAAATTGGATCACGCATTATGATGAAAATAAAAATCATGTGTACAAGTTTGACAATGAAACAAAACTTCAGAAGAATGGAGGTGCTATTGGATTACAACTGACTGGAGTGATTGCTCAAATATTCATGATCTGGTGGGATAAAATGCTTAAAGAAAAGCTAAAAGAACACAACATTCACTGTTTACTTATGAAAAGATATGTAGATGACATTACTCTCATACTTTCACATGAGCCAACAATAAAAACGAAGGACAAAAAAGAAGATGAGCAAATCATGGAATTAGTTTTAAAAATGGGAAACGAAATCCACAGTAGTATACAATTTTGAAATGGATTTTCCTTCAAAACACAATGACAACAAACTGCCAATTCTCGACTTGAAAGTATGGATTGAATCAAGCAATAATAATGACAGAAACACAATGCATGTATTACAGGAGTTTTATGCAAAAGAAGTGTCGTCGAAAATGATGATACACGCCAAATCAGCAGTTTCATGGAAAATAAAAAGAACAGCAGCTGCTCAACAACTTCTGCGAGTCATGCTTAATTGCAGCAAACTTTTACCATGGCGAATTACAGCAAAACATACGTGTATAACATAAATGGAAAAACGATTACAATACTCTGGCTATATGAAGACTTTTCGAGCAGAGGTCAAAAAATCTGCTTTGCAAGCTTACAACAACATTCTCGAAGAAAGAACGTGAGACCTATTGTATCGACCAAGATCATGGAGATATAATGAACGAAGAGAAAATATACGAAGAAGAAAGAAAACATAGTATCAAAATGAATTATAACAGCGTTCTTTTCATAACAGCAACACCGAACTCAGTTCTCAAAATAATAGTTGAAAAACAAGTTAAAGAAAGCGGCTTGAGAATAAAAGTCATCGAGAAGACTGGAACAGCGCTGAAATCAAAACTACAAAAATCACATCAATTCCGAAAAACAAAATGCCAAAGAGATTGCTTATTGTGCAAATCAGGAGGAAAAGGAAATTATGAAACAACAGGAATAACTTATGAGATAGAGTGTGACAAATGTAAAGCAACATATGTTGGTGAAACGTCGAGAAATGCAAGAACAAGAGGTAATCAACACATCAAACAATTAAAGGAAAAACAGGAATCATCAGTACCATGGAGACACACACTGCAAAAACCAGCATGAAGGAGCTAAACAAAACTTCAACATGAACGTTACAAGAGTATATCACAATAACGCAATGCAAAGACAAATAGCAGAGGCCGCAATTATTAGAAATAGAAATGAACAAAACATAAAACTGATCAATAACAAAACAGAATGGAACCACTCAAATTTACCAGCATTAACTCTACAACATTAGGTGGATGTGCATGAAAATGTTTTATGGATGGTTAGCACAGTAATGTGATATGTTGACTTTATTATCTTTGACTTCACCATCTTCCCCCATTATTTTCATATGATATTTTTATAGACATTTCCAGATTTGATTTGAAAATCATAGTCCTTGTTAGATAAGATCACTGTTAATTAAATATCTGATTGAGAAGGGCGGTTTGCCGAAACATGTATTACGAAATAAAAACAAATTGTCTGTGCGTCGAAAGATAAATTAATTTCATTTCCTTTTATCAAAATGTTATCTAAATCTTTCTTTAAAAGTTCAGTTAATATTACTATAGAAATTAGATGTCGGATTGTTAACTATTTTTGGTATCTTAAACTATGCCAGATTATCTTGCAATGTATCTCTGCTATCTAAAGATTTGATTAAATTTCATAGCCATCCCTATCCCTGGAAATCCGGGGCAGGTTAACAAAACATAGACATTTTTCTGCAATCAAAAAACTTACAATTTCTTGCAATGACCCAAGGACTACTAAGATATCTGCACGTAGATAACGTAGTAGTCCCTGGATGAGCTCACACAAGGTAAGTACATACAGATGAGTTACTAGCTTCAAAATTCATAAATTCAGAATTCAAAGTTCGACGTTGTGTCATCAGGCTGATGAGTGGTCAGCATTTTTGGGTTCATATCCAAATCCGAACAGAAAGCAGTAGCTCTGAACGGCGAAATGCTTGCTACTATATTTGTCGCGAAGATGCCACAACGGCAATTTAGAAGATGAGGAGGAGTCGCAGTTCAGTTATTGCGCAACCAAACTTAAGCGCTTTTCTCCATATACACGTCTACGCAGCTAGGTCGGTAACCTGCGATTTTCTTGAGCATTATTAGATGTCGGATTGCTAACTATCTTTGGTATCTTACTTAACACAGACTTCAATAGCAATCAATTCCGGCAGCTATGGGATCAGATTTACATGCAGCATATAAATCCATATCTCTCAGTCTCACATTTTTATTTCAAGAAAAAAAAAGTTTTACAAAAGGATGTACACTACAAGTAATAAAAAGTTCATAAAAAAGTCCTATTTCCCTGCTCACATGCCGCATTCCCTCGCTGCATGTCGAGACTTATCCTCTGCATCAGCCACGCAGACTCCCTCCAGTCTCCTGTTGTCATTGTGAGACGCCTTCCAACTGATTCCAAGGTCTTGGTCGAATCCCCTATGGCACCACACGTTGGCACCACTGGTTGGAGTACAAAGCGGTTGGGGAGAGTGATGTATTTGGCTAACTTCCTCGCTTCAGCTGCATTCGCAGCAGCTCCACCTCCAGTGGCAGATGCCGACAAATTCGTGCGAGAGAACGTGTCGGAACATGTGGCATCCCATACCACACATGTCATCCCATACATCTTCCTCTCATGAAAGGAAAGAAAGTCAGGCCATCTGGACGCTTACCATCTCCGCGGTCCAATCCTGGAGGCTCAATAATGGGTGAAAGGCCACATTTTGATAATGCTCGACGTACTGTCTCATTCAGAGCTGCATGGAGTGAAGTTCTACCTGCGCTGTACCGGGAAGACAAGGTGTCAATTCCAAGCTTATCGATCGCGCCTTTGCACAAACAGGTAAATTCTTCGCAAACTCTACTGCCGACACGCATTGCAACACAGGTATCATATTACAATTTGGAGAATAGCACTCTTATTTGTAATGCTATTTTCAATATCCAGATAAAGTTCTATCTAGGTTAATTTCCCTGCTCTGAAAGCAAGATATTAATGCTAAAAACATAGAGCGTTATCAAGACAACCGGATGAAGATTAGCATGGATAAGTCAGATCAGGTAAATACCTTATAAGATATCTACAAAAAAGTCTGATAACGATCATTTTTAAAAGCTATCTATGCCCCAAATAGAGTGACCCAGGGCACACTATTCAGGCCTAGAAATAGGAGCGGTAATGTGATTAGCAACCATCTCGTGACGACTAACCCATTTCCCCTCTGATCTACGCCCTCGGGCAATTTTAGTGGTTAGTCGTCCATCCTATCCCGGCTAATCACATGAAATCCTCCTCTAACTATTACGTAAAGCAGAAAGTCTCTGTTTCATCTGCTTAACCTTTCAGAGGAAATCTAATCTAGGGCTTCAAATCATAGCCTTTCATGGACATTGCCGGGTAGCTGCAATAGTTACATCGTGTGTGATAGAAGATAGTGAAGCATTCTTGCTATCACTAATCAACATAACTACGAGCGCACATCACTCACATTATATTTATTATTTGGAAATTGGAGCATTTCAAGATCTTTGAATGAAACGCGAGAAAGGTTGAAAAGTCGAACAAGCAGCTCTTTTACTCTAATGCACAATAGACCAATAATGACAAGGAGGATGATTCAGTGCAACCCAAGTTTTAATGAATGACGAATTCGATGGAATTTCTGATAATGTAAGAATTTTGAATTGTATAGAAGCCACATAACCAAATTAATCATAAATAATGTATAACAACGACACATCTCCTCTAGCAACAGCCGCAGCCATCCCAATTAAATCTTGAATTCAAGCCGAAGATATACAATTTGAGAAAAGTCAACAAATATTTGGAAAATATATGGTAAAATCCAACAAAAGGGGCCCCCTATTTTGTCCACTAAAAAATTCTCGAAAATTTGATTTCTTTTGCTCCTGATTGTTGTATTTGGTTCTCGTAAGGTACAGTATATGTGCTAAACCACAATCTAATTACTATTAGGAGATCTGTGGCCGAGTTTCTGATATGAGGGCGTCGATGCGATGACCCTGTTGCGTCAGTGATAAGTGAAAGTTAATATACATCCTTACACGCATATTTTTATTTATTTCTATTGCTTCAATGGTCATGCTGAGGACATGTACCCACAAATTGACATCTGTCAGTATTCATGATGAATTCAGTAAGCTGACAATCTAGACCTAGGGAGCAATGTAAGAAGGCCTAAATAGCCTGCAAAAGACACGATTCTAAATTCAAATTTCGAAACTGTTTCCAGCTATCATATGCCGATTCTATGACAAGAGTTTATAGCTGAAATCAGCATGAATGTATTAACTTGCATACTTTGTGGTTATTCTCTTATATTCACATTGCAACATCATGAATTGGAGTAGGCCTAGAATAATGAGCCAGATCAATATGAATGTCAAATAGATGGGACACAGCTGTCTTCATGGGTATCATCCCTTACGTAGATTTATGTTGGCATGCATGCTTAAATTTTTACTTGATAATGAATGTACAGTGGACTTCGCTTAATACGATATTGAATGAACCACTAAAAAATATCGTAATAAGCGATATATCGTATTAACCGATATTTGTTATAAGGAGCTGTTAATATAGTCTACGTATGTATGACATGTTAACTAGTATGTATTTGAGTTTAGAGAGTTGAAAAATATCTTCTAGAACACGGTAAGCATGTATTTGAGTTAGAGAGCTGAAAAAAACATCTCGTAGAACACGGTATGTATTTGAGTTGAAAAAAATTCCATAGGACATGTTCAGGATATACAGTGATTTCAAATTAAGTGTCAGAGAAAGTAGTCCGTGATGGGTTTTTTGAACAGCAGGTACTCGTGCTTTGATAATCATATCTTCAATTTCATACGTTGATTTCAGCGTCAAGTTTTTCTTTTCCATGTACTTACGCACTTGACCGAGTGCCTTTAATGCATCCTTGGCGCTGATTTCGACATCGTTCGCCACCAACTTCGGTGGTTCGTCCTCTACGTCAGATCCATCTTGGTGTTGATTACTGATACTTTCACATATTTCAATGTCTGTAAGTGTTGCTGAACATTGTTCATCACTATCACAAATACAGAATTCGTCGAATGTCGATCGGTCGATGATGTCACTCATCTCAATGGGTTCATCATCCTCGTCGTCCAATTCTGTATCGTCATGCTGACGTATAAAGCCACATTTTCTAAAAATATTAGAAATAGACTCCGGCTTAACTAAGAACCATGCGCGTTTTACGAAGTATAGAGCCTGCAACACGTCGACTGTCTGTGCGAAGTCGTTGATACTTTTGTCAGGATTATCATCTATAAATGTCAGCATTCGGCGAAGGATGTTTTGTCTGTAGTATGACTTGAGTGTCTTAATTATACGTTGGTCGGCTGGTTGGATCAGTGACGTTGTATTTGGAGGTAAGTATTGAATGGAGACATTACGCAACTCTGGGCAACCGTAATGACGAGTAGCGTTGTCGACGAATAACAGCACTTTCCGATTTTCTTTGGCCATGCGATCATCAAAATTCTTCACAATTTCGTGAAAGATTCGTTGCGTCATCCAAGCCTTTGAATTGTGAAAATATGGCAATGGTGGAGACTTACGTTTGAAACATCGTGGATTTTTGAAGCGACCAATGATGAATAAGTTCTTATCCGAGCCGTCAGCGTTGGTGAGGACTAGCAATGTTATTCGCGCTTTCATTTCCTTAAAACCTTTTACTCTCTCAAGGCGTCGAACACAGAGTGTGCCAGAGGGTAAAGCCTTATAGAATAACGCTGTCTCATCGGCATTATAAACGTCTTTTGGCGAGAAACCATTAAGAATTCCCGGGAGCGTTGTTGCAATATATTGTTCGCCAGCTGGAGAATCAGCGCTGGCCACCTCACCTGAGATCACTCTATGATGAATATTGTGCCGCTTACTCACTTACTCACATATGTATCGTAATATGCAGTGTAAATATAATGGAAAATTACCGGACGGGGATTTTTGTGATATCGCAATAAGCGATATCGTATTAAGCGATGTTGAAGTAGTGTATTCTAATACGATTCAAAAAGGGACCGCGGAAAATTATTGTAATACGCGATTTATCGTATTAAGCGATATCGTATTAAACGAAGTCCACTGTATATTGCATATCCAATTAATTTTATTGAATTATCAAGTCTTAGGGCTTTACGGTTGTTGTCTTACCGGTAGACTATATTATGAGAAGTCATTTTTTTAAGTTTAAGTTTAGGATGAGTATGGATAATGGATATCCATGAATGAATGGGTAGTGCTATGGATAGGATGTAGGTGGAATCCATCTAGGCCACATCGACTTCGAATTGCTACCTTCTTATTCGGTTTACGCGAAAATTAATTTAGAATGAAAATGAGCTTTGGGTTATTAGTTTATAGAATTAATTTAGGGTTGGTCTAGGAGAACTTTTCGATTGCTTCATGTTTGGAGTTTAGATTTTGTTCAGGGTTTGTCTTAGATAGCCTATGTCTCATGGATCGTTTTTAGTGTGATTGCTTTATAAGCAGGAGTCGTGATAGGCCAGACATCGCGATAGGCCTGACAGGCCTACACAGCATTCAGCGTACAAAACTCATCAAAGCTTTGCCGACGAGATTGCTAGCAATCTCATTTAATAATGTGATGATAAAGAATCAAGAAATCTTATTTAACCTGGCATTTAAAAGCACATTAAGAAAAGTAAATTATATGGCAGTGCAAAAGTCTATGTACAAGTGAAAAGGAATTGATGATAGCATTTCAAGAAGAGCACAAAACTGATGAGAAGAATAAAATACCCATCTCCTCACACCCATTCATTAAATTGGCTTTCTTCCTTATGAAAATACATTCAGCAGCAGTAGTAAGCACATTGCAAATTCAAGTGCAAATTGTGAAATGCTGAGTCATCAGGCGGACGCAAGTGCAAAATGTGAAATGCTGAGTCATCAGGCTGAACGCAAGTGCAAATGGTGAAAGGCGGAGTCATCAGGCGGCTGCAAGTGCAAAATGTGAAATGCAGTGTGAGGGACATGGCCAAGGATGTGTTGGGAGGAATGGGTCCGTGAGGAGAAAACCGCCCCCCCCCAACGACTCAACTGACTAAATTGGTCGAAAAGACCAAAGTTGTTCAGAATCATGTGAAACAAACTTCTATCAAGGTTTCAGGTTGAAATTCGTCCAAAAAATTTTTTCGAAAATTTTCACTACGGTGGTCTCGACACTTAGGATTTTTTCATGAAAAAAAAAAAAAATTTTCAAAATGTTGGAATTGAGCTCCGAGACCCATCCCATCGTGTTTGTCGTCAAAAGTTGGGTCGGTGAAGTTTCGGTGAAAAAACCGCCCCCCCCCCCCCCAACGACTCAACTGACTAAATTGGTCGAAAAGACCAAAGTTGTTCAGAATCATGTGAAACAAACTTCTATCAAGGTTTCAGGTTGAAATTCGTCCAAAAAATTTTTTCGAAAATTTTCACTACGGTGGTCTCGACACTTAGGATTTTTTCATGAAAAAAAAAAATTTTTCAAAATGTTGGAATTGAGCTCCGAGACCCATCCCATCGTGTTTGTCGTCAAAAGTTGGGTCGGTGAAGTTTCGGTGAAAAAACCGCCCCCCCCCCCCAACGACTCAACTGACCAAATTGGTCGAAAAGACCAAAGTTGTTCAGAATCATGTGAAACAAACTTCTATCAAGGTTTCAGGTTGAAATTCGTCCAAAAAATTTTTTCGAAAATTTTCACTACGGTGGTCTCGACACTTAGGATTTTTTCATGAAAAAAAAAAAATTTTTTTTTCAAAATGTTGGAATGGAGCTCCGAGACCCATCCCATCGTGTTTGTCGTCAAAAGTTGGGTCGGTGAAGTTTCGGTGAAAAAACCGCCCCCCCCCCCCCCCCCAACGACTCAACTGACCAAATTGGTCGAAAAGACCAAAGTTGTTCAGAATCATGTGAAACAAACTTCTATCAAGGTTTCAGGTTGAAATTCGTCCAAAAAATTTTTTCGAAAATTTTCACTACGGTGGTCTCGACACTTAGGATTTTTTCGTGAAAAAAAAAAATTTTTCAAAATGTTGGAATGGAGCTCCGAGACCCATCCCATCGTGTTTGTCGTCAAAAGTTGGGTCGGTGAAGTTTCGGTGAAAAAACCGCCCCCCCCCAACGACTCAACTGACCAAATTGGTCGAAAAGACCAAAGTTGTTCAGAATCATGTGAAACAAACTTCTATCAAGGTTTCAGGTTGAAATTCGTCCAAAAAATTTTTTCGAAAATTTTCACTACGGTGGTCTCGACACTTAGGATTTTTTCGTGAAAAAAAAAATTTTTCAAAATGTTGGAATGGAGCTCCGAGACCCATCCCATCGTGTTTGTCGTCAAAAGTTGGGTCGGTGAAGTTTCGGTGAAAAAACCGCCCCCCCCCCCCCAACGACTCAACTGACTAAATTGGTCGAAAAGACCAAAGTTGTTCAGAATCATGTGAAACAAACTTCTATCAAGGTTTCAGGTTGAAATTCGTCCAAAAAATTTTTTCGAAAATGTTTCACTACGGTGGTCTCGACACTTAGGATTTTTTCGTGAAAAAAAAAATTTTTTCAAAATGTTGGAATGGAGCTCCGAGACCCATCCCATCGTGTTTGTCGTCAAAAGTTGGGTCGGTGAAGTTTCGGTGAAAAAACCGCCCCCCCCCCCCAACGACTCAACTGACCAAATTGGTCGAAAAGACCAAAGTTGTTCAGAATCATGTGAAACAAACTTCTATCAAGGTTTCAGGTTGAAATTCGTCCAAAAAATTTTTTCGAAAATGTTTCACTACGGTGGTCTCGACACTTAGGATTTTTTCGTGAAAAAAAAAATTTTTCAAAATGTTGGAATGGAGCTCCGAGACCCATCCCATCGTGTTTGTCGTCAAAAGTTGGGTCGGTGAAGTTTCGGTGAAAAAACCGCCCCCCCCCCCAACGACTCAACTGACTAAATTGGTCGAAAAGACCAAAGTTGTTCAGAATCATGTGAAACAAACTTCTATCAAGGTTTCAGGTTGAAATTCGTCCAAAAAATTTTTTCGAAAATGTTTCACTACGGTGGTCTCGACACTTAGGATTTTTTCGTGAAAAAAAAAATTTTTCAAAATGTTGGAATGGAGCTCCGAGACCCATCCCATCGTGTTTGTCGTCAAAAGTTGGGTCGGTGAAGTTTCGGTGAAAAAACCGCCCCCCCCCCCAACGACTCAACTGACTAAATTGGTCGAAAAGACCAAAGTTGTTCAGAATCATGTGAAACAAACTTCTATCAAGGTTTCAGGTTGAAATTCGTCCAAAAAATTTTTTCGAAAATGTTTCACTACGGTGGTCTCGACACTTAGGATTTTTTCGTGAAAAAAAAATTTTTTTCAAAATGTTGGAATGGAGCTCCGAGACCCATCCCATCGTGTTTGTCGTCAAAAGTTGGGTCGGTGAAGTTTCGGTGAAAAAACCGCCCCCCCCCCCAACGACTCAACTGACTAAATTGGTCGAAAAGACCAAAGTTGTTCAGAATCATGTGAAACAAACTTCTATCAAGGTTTCAGGTTGAAATTCGTCCAAAAAATTTTTTCGAAAATGTTTCACTACGGTGGTCTCGACACTTAGGATTTTTTCGTGAAAAAAAAATTTTTTTCAAAATGTTGGAATGGAGCTCCGAGACCCATCCCATCGTGTTTGTCGTCAAAAGTTGGGTCGGTGAAGTTTCGGTGAAAAAACCGCCCCCCCCCCAACGACTCAACTGACTAAATTGGTCGAAAAGACCAAAGTTGTTCAGAATCATGTGAAACAAACTTCTATCAAGGTTTCAGGTTGAAATTCGTCCAAAAAATTTTTTCGAAAATGTTTCACTACGGTGGTCTCGACACTTAGGATTTTTTCGTGAAAAAAAAAAATTTTTTCAAAATGTTGGAATGGAGCTCCGAGACCCATCCCATCGTGTTTGTCGTCAAAAGTTGGGTCGGTGAAGTTTCGGTGAAAAAAACCGCCCCCCCCCCCCAACGACTCAACTGACTAAATTGGTCGAAAAGACCAAAGTTGTTCAGAATCATGTGAAACAAACTTCTATCAAGGTTTCAGGTTGAAATTCGTCCAAAAAATTTTTTCGAAAATGTTTCACTACGGTGGTCTCGACACTTAGGATTTTTTCGTGAAAAAAAAAATTTTTTCAAAATGTTGGAATGGAGCTCCGAGACCCATCCCATCGTGTTTGTCGTCAAAAGTTGGGTCGGTGAAGTTTCGGTGAAAAAACCGCCCCCCCCCCAACGACTCACTGACTAAATTGGTCGAAAAGACCAAAGTTGTTCAGAATCATGTGAAACAAACTTCTATCAAGGTTTCAGGTTGAAATTCGTCCAAAAAATTTTTTCGAAAATGTTTCACTACGGTGGTCTCGACACTTAGGATTTTTTCGTGAAAAAAAAAAATTTTTCAAAATGTTGGAATGGAGCTCCGAGACCCATCCCATCGTGTTTGTCGTCAAAAGTTGGGTCGGTGAAGTTTCGGTGAAAAAACCGCCCCCCCCCCCCAACGACTCAACTGACTAAATTGGTCGAAAAGACCAAAGTTGTTCAGAATCATGTGAAACAAACTTCTATCAAGGTTTCAGGTTGAAATTCGTCCAAAAAATTTTTTCGAAAATGTTTCACTACGGTGGTCTCGACACTTAGGATTTTTTCGTGAAAAAAAAAATTTTTTCAAAATGTTGGAATGGAGCTCCGAGACCCATCCCATCGTGTTTGTCGTCAAAAGTTGGGTCGGTGAAGTTTCGGTGAAAAAACCGCCCCCCCCCCAACGACTCAACTGACTAAATTGGTCGAAAAGACCAAAGTTGTTCAGAATCATGTGAAACAAACTTCTATCAAGGTTTCAGGTTGAAATTCGTCCAAAAACTTTTTTCGAAAATGTTTCACTACGGTGGTCTCGACACTTAGGATTTTTTCGTGAAAAAAAAAATTTTTCAAAATGTTGGAATGGAGCTCCGAGACCCATCCCATCGTGTTTGTCGTCAAAAGTTGGGTCGGTGAAGTTTCGGTGAAAAAACCGCCCCCCCCCCCAACGACTCAACTGACTAAATTGGTCGAAAAGACCAAAGTTGTTCAGAATCATGTGAAACAAACTTCTATCAAGGTTTCAGGTTGAAATTCGTCCAAAAAATTTTTTCGAAAATGTTTCACTACGGTGGTCTCGACACTTAGGATTTTTTCGTGAAAAAAAAATTTTTTCAAAATGTTGGAATGGAGCTCCGAGACCCATCCCATCGTGTTTGTCGTCAAAAGTTGGGTCGGTGAAGTTTCGGTGAAAAAACCGCCCCCCCCCCAACGACTCAACTGACTAAATTGGTCGAAAAGACCAAAGTTGTTCAGAATCATGTGAAACAAACTTCTATCAAGGTTTCAGGTTGAAATTCGTCCAAAAAATTTTTTCGAAAATGTTTCACTACGGTGGTCTCGACACTTAGGATTTTTTCGTGAAAAAAAAAATTTTCAAAATGTTGGAATGGAGCTCCGAGACCCATCCCATCGTGTTTGTCGTCAAAAGTTGGGTCGGTGAAGTTTCGGTGAAAAAACCGCCCCCCCCCCAACGACTCAACTGACTAAATTGGTCGAAAAGACCAAAGTTGTTCAGAATCATGTGAAACAAACTTCTATCAAGGTTTCAGGTTGAAATTCGTCCAAAAAATTTTTTCGAAAATGTTTCACTACGGTGGTCTCGACACTTAGGATTTTTTCAAATCCAAATGTGAAATGTCGCTTTTTTAACCAACTTTGACGATGAATAGCGGAGGATTGGAAGTGAATGAAGAGCTCGGGTTTCTTTTAGGGGCAAGACCGCGCTTTCTTCTCTAGGATCTTTTCTTTTCAGATGCGTGGCAGGCTCCGATTCCAAATGAGAGCCTGTTAAAAATCGAGTTTTTGTGCATTTTCCAAGATTTTGGAACTTTTTGAAAAAACGACAGAGTTTTTTCATCTCGGCTTCTGGTCATCGTAGAGGGTCGATGGATGTCTTAAATGAAAGGGGAGAGCGAGAAAACGTGACACTCAAAATTTGGAGTCAATCGGAGCACTAGAACCGGAGATAGACGGGTTTAAATTTTTTGGATGATGGGTGTTACGTCATCAGCTGATCGCCACACACTATATAAGCGGGAACCGACAGAGACTTTTCATTTAGAAGAGAGCGATTGTCAAAGGTAGGTCGTCTCTCTGAGCTCCGATGATAGCTTCGGACATTCCAAATTCCGGGTTTCTGTAAGAAACCGACTTAGAAAATTTCATTGCTGATATCAGCTAAGGCGTCAAACTTAGAGGTTAGCCAGGAGATGGCCTTCGTCTCCAGGCCATAAAAGACTCCAAAACTTTAAAGGCTTGTAACTTTGCTTCTACAAGTCCGTTTGACTTGATTCAAAAAAGGTTCGGTTGCTATTCACCTGCTCTAAGTAATAAACTACTTATAAAATGTCGTAAGTAGTGCTAAAAAGTTGAAAAATTTAAATTCACTAGTTTTGAAGGTTTTCTGGGGTTTTCGACCCTGCTGAATTCAACTAAGACATTTACAAAGTTGCCAGAGGCGAGCTTCGGCTCGAGACTTGTTTCCTGATGTAAATAACTCCACCGATTTTCATGTCAAAATCGGGGCCCGGATACCAACACAGTGACATGACGCACGCTCTGTCCGCTCGAGGTTGGATTTGTGGGTCGAGGTCTTGGAGTTGGGATAAGATCCCCTCTGAGAAATGCCTGTGACGGATTCATCAGCTTAACTTGCCTTTCCTCTAAGCGAAGTTGTCTTTGTGATAGCACTGGGCGGCTATCGATTCTGTCTTTGTATAGCATGGGCCTTCACGACTGAAAGCCCAGTAACTGTCGATGTGTTGTCCAAATTTGGTAAAAGCGTCGTTGTCAAGTCAAAAGCACGACTAAATTTAGAAAGACCAAGGCAAGGCTTTGTGTCGGGAGGGTATATAAGTCACTGCTTCTCTCTAGGCTTCACTCCTGTTTCAAGTTGTAAGACGAACGGTGAGTGCTCTGTCGAAGTTTGCTATCAAACTTTGAAATATTTAGAACTTAGGATTATTCTGTCTTAATGCAGATACAGTAGTAGCTTCATATAAACGTTTTTATTAAGCTGTGACTTTAGATGAGATCCTTTAACGATCTCCTCTTATGAGCACTAAAATGTGTCTCAATTTAACACATTATTTCTTTTCGTTTCAGTTTGAAAATGACGAAGGAATGCAATAAAAAATTACAAATTTTTAAGTGCAGTTGCGGCATGCCCTTCCGCGGTGACCGTTTTAGGCGCCACGTCTTGGCGAGAGTGACGAAGGGTGAGATGAAGCATGATGATGTGTTGATGGTGATGTATTGTGTGTGGTGTGATGTTCGTTGTAGTGCGTATGATGTCGAGTTTGTGAAGGTTCATGCCAATTGTCCTCTGCGTGTGATTGGGAAGGAAATGATGAGTCAAGTGTTGAGTGGTGAGCGGGGGAGCGCATTTGTTCAAGGCGAACCAGTACGTTCCCCAGTCGTGAATGTGGATTCGGATGATGATGAAGTGATGAGTAAAGTAAAGAGGAAGTTGATTGTCGAGAGTGATGATGATGATGACGATGAGGCTATGGAGAGCGTTGTAACGAAGAAGGGGTGTGTTGAGAGGTTGAGTGATGATGTTGAGCTTGAGCGAGCTGTCGCGTCAAGAGCCACGGGCTCAATCGTCGCCGAGAGATGAGCGTGTGATGCCTAATTGTGTTGTGAGAGTGAGTCAGTCGAGTGTGCCGAGTAAAGTGGTGTTAACAAAGAATGATGCGCTGGCGTATGGGAATGTGAGGAATGAGTGTGACAGGTTGCAGGGAAAGTTGAATGCTGCAAAGTGTACGTTGAAAGAAGTGACTGTGGAAAGGGATCGTTTGAAGAGAGAGTCGGAGGACTTTGCGAGTGTGAAGAGAGAGTTGTTTGAGGCGAGGCAGAAGTTGGTGAATGAGAGAAAGTTGAGGGAGACGCTTGAGTCGAAGTTGGAGAGTTGTGAGAAGTCGGTCTGTCGAGAGCGTGAGTTGAAGGAAGAGGCGATGGAACGAGTGAGAGTGTTGGAGCGTCAGTTGAGTATGCAGTCCGAAGTGTCGCCTGAAACGGTCACCGCCCTTCACATTCCTGTGGTGGGCTATGTCCCGGAGCGGCCATTAATTTATGGAGATGTGACTCCAGATACATCACAAGAATGTTTTAACTGCACGGATGTCCGATGTTATCACATCAAAATACATCACAAGGAGGACATCCGTGTAGATTATAGAAAGCCGCACAAATTTCGTAAGTATTATGACTGGAACATAACATTGTACCATCTTTCTCATTCTTACTTCTTTCATTGCAGGCCAACTGAAAAAGTCATAAGCCCACCACATCCCACGTCCCGAGAACGATCCATGGGCTCTCTTAAGGGCCAACCTTCTAATGCAGCTAAAGCGGTCCCAAGTCCGCCACATATCTACGGATATGGAATGCAGAGGGGAAGAAAAATGATGAATGGAATGAAATGGGAGGCCACCCTTGCACCACATGCAACACAACAGACTTCTCTCTTCGCTAGTGAACAAGCTCTTGTCAGTGTCGTACAAAGGTTTTACTGCAACACAGGTTGATGTATAGTTAGAAAGTTTGATCATCAACGTTGTATTCGTAAGTCTAGTCAGAAACTGTATCATGGTTGGTAAAAGCAAAGTTAGTGTAGTCAGAAACTTTATCATGTTGTACAAAAGTTTTATTGCAACACAGGTTGATGTATAGTTACAAAGTTTGATCATCAACGTTTTATTTGTAAGTCTAGTCAGAAAGTGCATCATGTTTTTTGCAAAGTTAGTGTAGTCAAATAATTTTACTGTGACACCCGTTTGAAAAAGTAAAGTCTGATCATCGAAGTTGTATTCGTGAGTGTCGTTAGAAAGTGTATCATGGTGTGTAAAAGTTTTACTGCAACACAGGTTGATGTATAATTAGAAAAGTTTGATCATGATGTTTTATGAAACACACATGTCATGAAATGCAAGTGTTAGTGTAGTCAAATAATTTTACTACGACGCACGTTTGTGAAAATGAAGTTTGATCATGACGTTTATTCGTGAGTGTCATCAGAAAGTGTATCATGGTTTGAAAAAGCAAAGTTAGTGTAGTCAGAAACTTTATCATGTTGTATAAAGGTTTTACTGCTACACAGGTTGATGTATAGTTAGAAAGTTTGATCATTGAAGTTGTATTCGTAAGTCTAATCAGAAAGTGTATCATGTTGTACAAAGGTTTTACTGCAACACAGGTTGATGTATAGTTAGAAAAGTTGATCATGGCGTTTTATGAAACACAAGTGTTATGAAATGTAAGCGTTAGTGTAGTCAAATAATATTACCGCGACACACGTTTGTGAAAATAATGTTTGATCATTGACGTTGTATGACTGACCGAACTCATCACAGCACTAGAAAGTTTTATCGAAAAGGTTTTACTGCACAGTGTAGATTGTCTTGTAACTTACTCTCACAGTGTTAGAAAGTTTTATTGGAGACAGTTGGCAAATGTTTCCCTATTAGAAAATTCAAACTTCATGACTGTTAGATTCGCTTCATCAGGTTTACTAAAAGCAGTTTTCTACTGCAATGAGAGTTTAGAATGTTATATGAAAACAGTGTTCGCCACAGCACTGGAAAGTTTTTATCCTTAGTTGAGATCCGGACTGCAGTGTGTAAAAATTTTTATGTGACAGTCTTTTCACAAACGGTAAAGTGTAAATTCAGAGTGAATACATCTGTTAGGTAGTCATTAACTTTGGATGTGAAGAAAAGCGAATCTGTGTACAAAATGAATTGAATATTAGACAACGCATGCAAGTTTTTGACAACTTGAGTGGTTGAAACCAAGTCTAAGTTTAACATGTTGGATATAAAAGTGAGATGGATAGGAATAAGTGTTGAATGTTTTATAAAACCAGATGTTGTCACACACGTTGAGTGTGATTCCATGACATTGAATCGCATGGATTGCAAAGTTCATCATCCAAGGCTAGGCTCCTCTACGGTTGGATTTAGGGTTTTATATCACATGAGTTAACCATTCGTGTAGAATATGTGAAGCACATGTTCGCTTAAATGCAAATGCTGAAATAAATTTGTAAGAAGTCTTTGACAGGTTGTTGTGAAACTTAGCGAACGTTGAAAAAAGTTTTATAAAATGTTTCTGCAGTCACACCCGTTAGCGTACCAGCTTTACTAAATGTGTTGTTTGCCTTTATCAAATTGAATGTGTGTGTTTTGTAAATAAAGACAGCGTGTTTGCACTCTGCATCGACAGCATACAAGTATAGACATAACAACTTGTTGTTAGTCGAATGCATATGAGATAGGAAACATTATGTGTGAGATAAAAATCAACCTGCTAGATGAAATGAAACACAAAAGTGTCACAACTAGTTTACGGGAAATAAAGGAGAACTGTGACAACGTTTACACTCATCATGGACATATGAACATACAAATCTGACATTCAAATGAAAGTCGTAAACATGAACTGCGGTGTAAGAAACTTTATGTCAAGAACTTTATGTTGGTAAAACTTTCATAGATTGCAGGCGTGTTGAAAGCTGATATAAAGACCTGTAGAAACGCATAAGTCTTAGTTCAACGACTCGACCCTTGAACTCACACAATGAATACGTCTGTGTAGAAAACTCATTGGTAGGAAACAGTATTTTCTGTGCGAATGCAGACGATGTAAACATGACATTTAACATGGCTTGCAATAGTCAACACGCTGCCATTCAAATTGTTTATCATAAAACCTATCAGAGAAAAAACCCCTCCTATGCCCACAAAGAATCATAAGTGCTCTCTGACGCCTGTCTGTCTCGCTAGCCCCTCAGCAGATAGAGTAGAACACAAAGATGAATGACAGCGCAGTCGGTGGGTGATCGTCTGTCGCGCTAGCCCCTCAGCAGATGGAGTAGAACACAAAGATGTATGCTCTCTCTCTGGCGCCCGTCTGTCACATGAAACAGAGAGCTATCGCATCTGTCCCAGGATGCAGTAACGTGTCGTAGCACCTGGCTGATTCCCACATAGCTCATTGATATCGTACCGGAAGGGGGATTCATGCGATAAATGCATCTAAGTTTGTTGAGTGGTTGAGGGTAGCAGTCAATGAAAATTTGTCTTCCCCTTTCTTCCTCCAACCATAAGTTTAGAGCAATATGATTGCACGAATCAGACATTTGAAAGGCTGTATCATTCTCATATAAAGCAGAGTCTCTTGCATTTTACTATCATAATCATGTCTGAGAAGCCAACAGCGTGCGTGCTACCTTTTCGTATCATACACCGCGGTGAAGAATTCCACAGTGATATCTATGGTGAAGATATCACTGTGGAATTCGTGAAGTACTATTCTTACTTCACCCTACAGGAGGATTTGAATCGACGAGTGCGAGAAGGGGCTGAGATGGAGGCAAGTGAGGCCAAGACGGTGGCAAGTGATGCCGAGACGGTGGGGAGCGAGGCCGAGATGCCAACCAGCGAGAGCGAGACGGTCGAAAGTGATAACATGGAAAGTGTGGATGTCATTGTGATATCGGATGATGAAGTAAGAGTTTTACACATGCATACGAATGGCTGTCATCTCAACTCGTTCATGTTTTCTTTCAGTGATGGAGTGAGTGATGGGCGTTCTTTAGTTCATAAAATCATCATGCACACACGCAGCACACTGTTTCACCACATTTCCTCGTGAATGCATCATGAGTTCTTATAAGAACTTCCTTCTAATGCAGCTAAAGCGGTCCCAAGCCCGCCACATATCTACGGATATGGAATGCAGAGGGGAAGGATATATGATGAATGGAATGAAATGGGAGGACACTCTTGCACCACATGCAGCCACAAACACATTTCTATCTTCATTAAGATGACATTCAATCACTTGAATTCTAATGTGACCTAATCCTTAGATCTCAGTACAGTCAACTCTCTAACGTACTTATTAAACCTATTATCTCTAACTTTACAAACGCTGAAAGGATTCTAACATGATTTCAAACTTTACAAACACCAACTTTATTTTCAACGTTGCAAACAGTGAAGTAAATCTGACTTCATTTATATTTCACCTATCTTACAAACAGCGACATGGTGATAACTTTATTTCTAACTTTACAATCATCAACTTTATTTCTAACTCTACAAACAGTAAAATGGTTGTAACTCTATTACTAAGTTAATCCACTCTATTGAAACGACAAGAAAACAACACAGTATGAGCATGATATGTTATTGAAACCCACACAGCTTTTTTGTTATACTACCAATTCATTTCATGTCTTCTATCCTATACACTCAAAACCTGGAACGACGTTTAATCTATTACACCTGAAATCTATTGACATGTGATAAATTACATTAAATCTTCGATATCAAATACTATCATGAAACAACTAGCAGTACCTGACTCTAAACATGCACTGATTCCCACATTTATGACATCAGTAATTTTTTCTATCATGTGTGACTACATGCTCATCAATATGAAAGGCTTGCAGTGACTTAACTCTTAATGTGTCCATGTCAAGCTTTTAAAAATAACTTTTCATGTACAGTTGACATACAATCAATTTCAACGGATGCTCCAGTCATAGCATGTTATTCCTGCTTTCGTACTCATGGTGTCATGCTGCATCAACAAGTTGCTTCTATCTAACTTTTACATGAATAAACCAAATGCCCTGATGCTATATGATACTGTCTGGATATGCTATTGTTGTTTCTTTTAACTATGTCACTGATTCAAACAGTTAATTACACTACCTATTCATTAAACTTTGCAATCTCAATCTTTGCTTTCATCGAATATGAACCTCTAATTTACATACAACAACTATGATATGTGTTCTATCTTATACACTCAACCAGTAGAGACATTCATTCTGTTACATCCATGAACATGATGTGATAAAATTTACATCATCTAAAAACCCTTTAACAGCGCTTGTGTTCAAACATATGCTGAATCCCACACAGCTTGTTTGTTACACTACCAATTCATTTCAATGTGGGCTAATCTTGCATCACTCATTTCATGTAACACAACTTTTCACTTTAATTATTCCCAGAATGTTACTGCAGTGGTCTCATCACAATCCCTACCATGTATTCTAACACTTTCCTCATTAACTCTTTACACACTTATGATTCCAATCACTAAGATACATACAACGCTTCTATTGAACATGTATCAATCACCTTTCAGCTGACCACATCAAATGTAAAGTGTATAACATAATGAGTATGTAACTATCTCTCATCAACAATATCAAAACTGGCTTTTCACCATGAAAATTAAGTCTTGCCTTCAAAGTCATTTTATAAAGCGAACATATGCATCACGCATTCTACACTAAAAGAGATCGTTCATTTGTATTATCGAAATGACTAAGTCCCTAAATCCAACGGTAGGTAAGCCTACCCCTTAGATGATGGACTTTACCAATTTAGATGTGTCATTCACCAATGGCTAAGTCAGTAAATGCATGTATACACTCTACAACAACAGTTATCATTGATGTATGTTATATAAAACGCTAAATCTGTAAGTCCAATCGTGGCTGTCATTGCATCCATTACTATACAACATGTTGCTCTGATGATTCTTCCACCACCCTTACTCTTTCCATTTGAGGGGTAGTGAAGAAATAAATTCATGACTTCAGGTCAAAACCTCTCTCTACACACGTTCATATTTCACACCATGTAAAAGATCCTTGCTACTTATCATAGGGGCCTTAAAACTTTAAACATGATGATTTCATGGCAGTTAGACCTTTGAAGATGTGTGTTGGGCACCTTGTCATGAAGTTGAGTTCTCATCAGATGAATTTAATAAGAGCTTCTTCATTTTCTAAGAAAGATAGAGATCCTTGAATCTAGTGTTTGTGTGTGGAACAGTCTGTAACTTTTCTTTGTTAATAGGGTGGCCTCCAATGAATTGGTGACCGGGCCCTCGGAAGGACCGATGGAATACTTCGATTACTCGAAGTATTCCGGACGCTGAATTCTCAGTAACGCCAGATATTCTAGCGCCATATCCCTAAATAAAGGGTTCTCCACAAGCTCATGTGGAATAAGATGGACGGGGCAGCGAATTGCTTCGCCTTTCTCTGCCTGCAAAGCAGCCAGGAGAAAGACTTTCCCCATCTTCACCCTGCATCCACAGCGGAGCTCAAGGGTTCGACTCATGTCAAAGAAAGCGATATCGAAAGACATTGCTTCAAGCGACTTGTAATTGATGAATGAGTGTGAACGTCTCCCTTATATTTCTCACACATTTTTGTAACTGGCTAGCAAGACATTGAAGAATTGAACAAATCGACAGTGCCCATGCTTTAACAGCAAATGGTGACTTGCGCGCGCGCGGAGTGTACAGTAACGAATTGTCAACGTGAGAATCCTTTCAGTCGCCCACGATAATATCTTCGACGCGATAGCAATGAGCTATGTGGGAATCAGCTAGGTGCTACGACACGTTACTGCATCCTGGGACAGATGCGATAGCTCTCTGTTTCATGTGACAGACGGGCGCCAGAGAGAGAGCATACATCTTTGTGTTCTACTCCATCTGCTGAGGGGCTAGCGCGACAGACGATCACCCACCGACTGCGCTGTCATTCATCTTTGTGTTCTACTCTATCTGCTGAGGGGCTAGCGAGACAGACAGGCGTCAGAGAGCACTTATGATTCTTTGTGGGCATAGGAGGGGTTTTTTCACTGATAGGTTTTATGATAAACAATTTGAATGGCAGTATGTTGACTATTGCAAGTCATGTTAAATGTCATGTTTACATCGTCTGCATTCGCACAGAAAATACTGTTTCCTACCAATGAGTTTTCTACACAGACGTATTCATTGTGTGAGTTCAAGGGTCGAGTCGTTGAACTAAGACTTATGCGTTTCTACAGGTCTTTATATCAGCTTTCAACACGCCTGCAATCTATGAAAGTTTTACCAACATAAAGTTCTTGACATAAAGTTTCTTACACCGCAGTTCATGTTTACGACTTTCATTTGAATGTCAGATTTGTATGTTCATATGTCCATGATGAGTGTAAACGTTGTCACAGTTCTCCTTTATTTCCCGTAAACTAGTTGTGACACTTTTGTGTTTCATTTCATCTAGCAGGTTGATTTTTATCTCACACATAATGTTTCCTATCTCATATGCATTCGACTAACAACAAGTTGTTATGTCTATACTTGTATGCTGTCGATGCAGAGTGCAAACACGCTGTCTTTATTTACAAAACACACACATTCAATTTGATAAAGGCAAACAACACATTTAGTAAAGCTGGTACGCTAACGGGTGTGACTGCAGAAACATTTTATAAAACTTTTTTCAACGTTCGCTAAGTTTCACAACAACCTGTCAAAGACTTCTTACAAATTTATTTCAACATTTGCATTTAAGCGAACATGTGCTTCACATATTCTACACGAATGGTTAACTCATGTGATATAAAACCCTAAATCCAACCGTAGAGGAGCCTAGCCTTGGATGATGAACTTTGCAATCCATGCGATTCAATGTCATGGAATCACACTCAACGTGTGTGACAACATCTGGTTTTATAAAACATTCAACACTTATTCCTATCCATCTCACTTTTATATCCAACATGTTAAACTTAGACTTGGTTTCAACCACTCAAGTTGTCAAAAACTTGCATGCGTTGTCTAATATTCAATTCATTTTGTACACAGATTCGCTTTTCTTCACATCCAAAGTTAATGACTACCTAACAGATGTATTCACTCTGAATTTACACTTCACCGTTTGTGAAAAGACTGTCACATAAAAAATTTTACACACTGCAGTCCGGATCTCAACTAAGGATAAAAACTTTCCAGTGCTGTGGCGAACACTGTTTTCATATAACATTCTAAACTCTCATTGCAGTAGAAAACTGCTTTTAGTAAACCTGATGAAGCGAATCTAACAGTCATGAAGTTTGAATTTTCTAATAGGGAAACATTTGCCAACTGTCTCCAATAAAACTTTCTAACACTGTGAAAGTAAGTTACAAGACAATCTACACTGTGCAGTAAAACCTTTTCGATAAAACTTTCTAGTGCTGTGATGAGTTCGGTCAGTCATACAACGTCAATGATCAAACATTATTTTCACAAACGTGTGTCGCGGTAATATTATTTGACTACACTAACGCTTACATTTCATAACACTTGTGTTTCATAAAACGCCATGATCAAATTTTCTAACTATACATCAACCTGTGTTGCAGTAAAACCTTTGTACAACATGATACACTTTCTGATTAGACTTACGAATACAACTTCAATGATCAAACTTTCTAACTATACATCAACCTGTGTAGCAGTAAAACCTTTATACAACATGATAAAGTTTCTGACTACACTAACTTTGCTTTTTCAAACCATGATACACTTTCTGATGACACTCACGAATAAACGTCATGATCAAACTTCATTTTCACAAACGTGCGTCGTAGTAAAATTATTTGACTACACTAACACTTGCATTTCATGACATGTGTGTTTCATAAAACATCATGATCAAACTTTTCTAATTATACATCAACCTGTGTTGCAGTAAAACTTTTACAAACCGTGATACACTTTCTAACGACACTCACGAATACAACTTCGATGATCAGACTTTACTTTTTCAAACGGGTGTCACAGTAAAATTATTTGACTACACTAACTTTGCAAAAAACATGATGCACTTTCTGACTAGACTTACAAATAAAACGTTGATGATCAAACTTTGTAACTATACATCAACCTGTGTTGCAATAAAACTTTTGTACAACATGATAAAGTTTCTGACTACACTAACTTTGCTTTTAGAAACCATGATACAGTTTCTGACTAGACTTACGAATACAACGTTGATGATCAAACTTTGTAACTATACATCAACCTGTGTTGCAATAAAACTTTTGTACAACATGATAAAGTTTCTGACTACACTAACTTTGCTTTTACAAACCATGATACAGTTTCTGACTAGACTTACGAATACAACGTTGATGATCAAACTTTGTAACTATACATCAACCTGTGCTGCAGTAAAACCTTTGTACGACACTGACAAGAGCTTGTTCACTAGCGAAGAGAGAAGTCTGTTGTGTTGCATGTGGTGCAAGGGTGGCCTCCCATTTCATTCCATTCATCATTTTTCTTCCCCTCTGCATTCCATATCCGTAGATATGTGGCGGACTTGGGACCGCTTTAGCTGCATTAGAAGGTTGGCCCTTAAGAGAGCCCATGGATCGTTCTCGGGACGTGGGATGTGGTGGGCTTATGACTTTTTCAGTTGGCCTGCAATGAAAGAAGTAAGAATGAGAAAGATGGTACAATGTTATGTTCCAGTCATAATACTTACGAAATTTGTGCGGCTTTCTATAATCTACACGGATGTCCTCCTTGTGATGTATTTTGATGTGATAACATCGGACATCCGTGCAGTTAAAACATTCTTGTGATGTATCTGGAGTCACATCTCCATAAATTAATGGCCGCTCCGGGACATAGCCCACCACAGGAATGTGAAGGGCGGTGACCGTTTCAGGCGACACTTCGGACTGCATACTCAACTGACGCTCCAACACTCTCACTCGTTCCATCGCCTCTTCCTTCAACTCACGCTCTCGACAGACCGACTTCTCACAACTCTCCAACTTCGACTCAAGCGTCTCCCTCAACTTTCTCTCATTCACCAACTTCTGCCTCGCCTCAAACAACTCTCTCTTCACACTCGCAAAGTCCTCCGACTCTCTCTTCAAACGATCCCTTTCCACAGTCACTTCTTTCAACGTACACTTTGCAGCATTCAACTTTCCCTGCAACCTGTCACACTCATTCCTCACATTCCCGTACGCCAGCGCATCATTCTTCGTCAACACCACTTTACTCGGCACACTCGACTGACTCACTCTCACAACACAATTAGGCATCACACGCTCATCTCTCGGCGACGATTGAGCCCGTGGCTTTGCCAGTGGCTCAATCGACGCGACAGCTCGCTCAAGCTCAACATCATCACTCAACCTCTCAACACACCCCTTCTTCGTTACAACGCTCTCCATAGCCTCATCGTCATCATCATCATCACTCTCGACAATCAACTTCCTCTTTACTTTACTCATCACTTCATCATCATCCAAATCCACATTCATGACTGGGGAACGTACTGGTTCGCCTTGAACAAATGCGCTCCCCCGCTCACCACTCAACACTTGACTCATCATTTCCTTCCCAATCACACGCAGAGGACAATTGGCATGAGCCTTCACAAACTCGACATCATACGCACTACAACGAACATCGCACCACACACAATACATCACCATCAACACATCATCATGCTTCATCTCACCCTTCGTCACTCTCGCCAAGACGTGGCGCCTGAAACGGTCACCGCGGAAGGGCATGCCGCAACTGCACTTAAAAATTTGTAATTTTTTATTGCATTCCTTCGTCATTTTCAAACTGAAAAGAAAAGAAATAATGTGTTAAATTGAGACACATTTTAGTGCTCATAAGAGGAGATCGTTAAAGGATCTCATCTAAAGTCACAGCTTAATAAAAACGTTTATATGAAGCTACTACTGTATCTGCATTAAGACAGAATAATCCTAAGTTCTAAATATTTCAAAGTTTGATAGCAAACTTCGACAGAGCACTCACCGTTCGTCTTACAACTTGAAACAGGAGTGAAGCCTAGAGAGAAGCAGTGACTTATATACCCTCCCGACACAAAGCCTTGCCTTGGTCTTTCTAAATTTAGTCGTGCTTTTGACTTGACAACGACGCTTTTACCAAATTTGGACAACACATCGACAGTTACTGGGCTTTCAGTCGTGAAGGCCCATGCTATACAAAGACAGAATCGATAGCCGCCCAGTGCTATCACAAAGACAACTTCGCTTAGAGGAAAGGCAAGTTAAGCTGATGAATCCGTCACAGGCATTTCTCAGAGGGGATCTTATCCCAACTCCAAGACCTCGACCCACAAATCCAACCTCGAGCGGACAGAGCGTGCGTCATGTCACTGTGTTGGTATCCGGGCCCCGATTTTGACATGAAAATCGGTGGAGTTATTTACATCAGGAAACAAGTCTCGAGCCGAAGCTCGCCTCTGGCAACTTTGTAAATGTCTTAGTTGAATTCAGCAGGGTCGAAAACCCCAGAAAACCTCCAAAACTAGTGAATTTAAATTTTTCAACTTTTTAGCACTACTTACGACATTTTATAAGTAGTCTATCACTTAGAGCAGGTGAATAGCAACCGAACCTTTTTTGAATCAAGTCAAACGGACTTGTAGAAGCAAAGTTACAAGCCTTTAAAGTTTTGGAGTCTTTTATGGCCTGGAGACGAAGGCCATCTCCTGGCTAACCTCTAAGTTTGACGCCTTAGCTGATATCAGCAATGAAATTTTCTAAGTCGGTTTCTTACAGAAACCCGGAATTTGGAATGTCCGAAGCTATCATCGGAGCTCAGAGAGACGACCTACCTTTGACAATCGCTCTCTTCTAAATGAAAAGTCTCTGTCGGTTCCCGCTTATATAGTGTGTGGCGATCAGCTGATGACGTAACACCCATCATCCAAAAAATTTAAACCCGTCTATCTCCGGTTCTAGTGCTCCGATTGACTCCAAATTTTGAGTGTCACGTTTTCTCGCTCTCCCCTTTCATTTAAGACATCCATCGACCCTCTACGATGACCAGAAGCCGAGATGAAAAAACTCTGTCGTTTTTTCAAAAAGTTCCAAAATCTTGGAAAATGCACAAAAACTCGATTTTTAACAGGCTCTCATTTGGAAACGGAGCCTGCCACGCATCTAAAAAGAGGAGATCCTAGAGAACAAAGCGCGGTCTTGCCCCTAAAAGAAACCCGAGCTCTTCATTCACTTCCAATCCTCCGCTATTCATCGTCAAAGTTGGTTAAAAAAGCGACATTTCACATTTGGACTTGAAAAAATCCTAAGTGTCGAGACCACCGTAGTGAAACATTTTCGAAAAAGTTTTTGGACGAATTTCAACCTGAAACCTTGATAGAAGTTTGTTTCACATGATTCTGAACAACTTTGGTCTTTTCGACCAATTTAGTCAGTTGAGTCGTTGGGGGGGGGGGGCGGTTTTTTCACCGAAACTTCACCGACCCAACTTTTGACGACAAACACGATGGGATGGGTCTCGGAGCTCCATTCCAACATTTTGAAAAAATTTTTTTTTTCACGAAAAAATCCTAAGTGTCGAGACCACCGTAGTGAAACATTTTCGAAAAAATTTTTTGGACGAATTTCAACCTGAAACCTTGATAGAAGTTTGTTTCACATGATTCTGAACAACTTTGGTCTTTTCGACCAATTTAGTCAGTTGAGTCGTTGGGGGGGGGGGCGGTTTTTTCACCGAAACTTCACCGACCCAACTTTTGACGACAAACACGATGGGATGGGTCTCGGAGCTCCATTCCAACATTTTGAAAAAATTTTTTTTTTCACGAAAAAATCCTAAGTGTCGAGACCACCGTAGTGAAACATTTTCGAAAAAATTTTTTGGACGAATTTCAACCTGAAACCTTGATAGAAATTTGTTTCACATGATTCTGAACAACTTTGGTCTTTTCGACCAATTTGGTCAGTTGAGTCGTTGGGGGGGGGGGGCGGTTTTCTCCTCACGGACCCATTCCTCCCATTACATCCTTGGCGAACTCCCTCACCTTCCTGCCAGAGGGGCTCAGTCAGCCTGATGACTCCGCCTTTCACATTTTGTCCTTGCGTCTGCCTGATGACTCAGCATTTCACATTTTGTCCTTGCGTCTGCCTGATGACTCAGCATTTCACATTTTGGGCTTGCGCCTGCCTGATGACTCAGCATTTCACATTTTGGGCTTGAATTTGGAATGTGCTTCCTGATGACTCAGCATTTCACATTTTGGGCATGAATTTGGAATGTGCTTACTACTGATGAAATGGCGGAATATTTCTACACCAAATATGATTTTGAAGAAGTAGAACTCCAGAAAAGCAATAGGAGGAAATGATACCTAATGAAGAAAAGAGAAATTGCTTTATCTGGAAAAAATAAAAAAAGTTCTTTTTAATTTGGACAAACATCTGATAATGATTAATAACAGTGAAAGAAAGCTATATCTAAATACTCAAATAACAAATTTCATAATTCAAGAAGAAGATCTAACTTTAAAAGTTATCAAAACAAACGACGTTCTACAAATTCCCCTTCAGAAATTCCCATGTTAATAATGAAAGTGTCAGTATTTTTCACAAATGGAGAAAAGGAGAACTCAATAACTTGCATTAAATCCAGGCCCACATGTACTGCGGAACAAATGCATTTCAACTTTCATAGGCATAATTATCATAAGAGAAACATTCATTTTATGAAAAGTATTCATGCACACAATTTCTATGAGTGATATTTTCAATGAGTTTACTAACATTTCAAAACATTATTTTTATCTCTGTGTGCTCTTGGAGTCTGCAACTTGTGCTAATTTGAAAATAAGTCATCCTTTCAGAAGTCCCAAGAAATGACGTAGCCGGTTAGGATACACCTCAATTAAGTTTGTTTTTCTTTTGGGCTTATTATTTGCATATATATGTATATTTGATTGAAGCAAATGTACTCATCAGGAATATGAAATTTAATTTAATCACAAATTTTCACAACCGGAACTCGGGTGCGTCGCCAGATGTGAGTAAAATGTGAATGATAAAAGCTAAGCTAAATATGTAAGTATCAAAAAATTTAAAAGGTATTTACTGCCGCTGCTACTGGCGGAGAGTGGCATAATGTAGTGTCAAGCTATGGCATAGGTTAATGGATCTTTGATCTGAGTAGCACGTCTCCTTCAAAAGTCTTCCACATCTACGAGTATGTGTTGCACCTGTTGTATTGAATAAGGAACCCCGAAGCTACCTTTTTGATCCCACTCAACATGCATTGAATAACGACGATGACTTCTATTGAGGCCTTAGAATATCTGCTGCATCTTATTTACACTTAGATTAAATTTCTTTCAAAGCGAAACAATTTGACACAAATATGAAATATGAGCAACAAAGATCTGCATTCCGCATTGACCTGCAGTAGTCTATAACAAATCGCTTAAATCTAATAAAAGGCTACTACGGAAATACCAAAATATCAAATGTAGAAGTCATGCTAATTACGAAAGAGCCCTAAAAACAAGCGATGGATATAAATCTGGAAATCTGCCTGAGTCAACTGCGCGTGCAATTTATACATTTCACATCCGAGGACGGGAAGATTTGCATCTCTTGTGTACAAATGCTCACCGTACTATTCAACTGCCTCTTGCAGAAATTTTTAAAAAGTATTTTTTTTGATGTAACCATTCTGCAATTTTCAGGAATGTACACGTGTAGCACAACTGATTCTCGTTCATGTTCTGAAGCATTTGGAAGACTTACTTTCAATTTCGTCATCGCTGGCCCCACCCTCCCCAATAATCGGTGCCGGAATTGTCTAATGAAATCACTCCCACCCCTACAGGCGATTACGCAACTATCGCACGCCCCTTACGGTATTGGAAAGTCTTTGGCGAGGGATCGGTCATTCATAACATCTTTACATTGACACAGTCGGTCTCTCCAACTGATACTCAGTTGGCCCAGGTTATCGAGATCCAGCGAGCCAATCATATTATGTACCAGCTGTATGAATGAGTCAATTTTCGACGAGGCATCTATTGTCAATACATTGAGGTCTACTCAACTGAAGGAACGCTCCAGTGAGCATTCGAAGTTTCAGTCACCGATCCCCAGTAATTGTGTTTGCTCTGGCTTCGAAAATTCTGAAACGGAAGAGATGCTTGCTATCACTTGTCACCAGGCAATCCTACGATAGAAATCCGACAAAGGATCATCCCAAAGACATCATGGCATCTCTGAAAGTTGCCAGTGAATAAACGCGCATCTCAATAATGCTATTCGATACTGTCTTGAAGATTTTGCAACAATTCCTGTTAAGAACTCCAGTGGGGGAATGATATTCCAACTATCTTAAATATCGGAAAAGGTACATATTTATGATATTTGAGATCGAGAATGGCAGAGAATAGACTAGATGAACTAGCTCACCCCAATAGCGTAAATATATAGTTATTAAGATCGATCACGATTTATTGTTAGATTATTTTGCTATGTACAGCACAGCAGACAGATGATTTTTATTTGGGCCATCAGCTGTAATGGCCAGAAAACATCGCCTGAACAAATTGGATAAAAATTTAGTCGAATGAAAATTTGTGCTTCACTTTTGATTCTGTATTATGATTTTAAGGTTGCGGTAAGATTAAGATTTAAACTTGTGCATCCAATTTGAGATTCGACGAACTGTAGCAAATCCAAATTTCCATGATATTCGAGCAATATGGATACAGAAGGTTATCTCCTCAGAAAAATAGACCAACTGCAATCACTTACGTATATCATAAATGCGCGAGAGCATACTTTAATTTCTGCCGTCCCCCACGAGGAATTTCTCGACCGACCACTGCAATGCTTATTCAGTTCAATTTTTGTGCATGTGTAAAGGATGTACATCTCGATAAACTTGCATCTATATAGTTGGAGATGTGTTGAATGCGACAATATAAAACAGATGGCCAAATTCATTCATTGCAGTCAAGAATATTCATTGAGTATGTGAGATTTTCAAACTGTTTCCGGGGACTGTGGGATGGATGTCATTTGATATTTACCTAATAACTTTTTTGTCAGAGTGTGCATGTATACACAGAGTGCGAAGAACAACATTTGGGAATAGTTTCAAAGACAAATATTATCATCAGTTGAGGTACGTATTTGCTTCGAAGGAATTGTAGATCACTTAATTCGTCGCTGAAACAACACAAATTGTCAAGTTTCACAGCGCATGACAATTGTGTTCAAGATTGACAATTCATAAATAAACAAAAAGCAACTGCAAGCATGAATTCCTATAACATTAAGTTACTTGAAACCACTGTATGATAAAATTCAATCACAATTATCTGAATGTTGATAAATTTACAATATACAGTAGATGATATTCTTCAAAAGTCCTTATTAATTGATGGCTAAATTCCTCTCTAAGTTACTTTTTATACGAAGTGCAATATAAAAAAATGGCAACATCGTATCAAAGACAATCAGATTCCGCTGCACGCGGTAGATTACTTGGTGAAATCACATTTATTCAATAGTAAATCCGGAATATCGATGTATTTGTGGTATTTTGCAATTTGTACTGATCCAAAGGATAATCAATTGCAAATAATGGCATAGAAACCCGATACTATAATAATAACATAGATCGGACATTCACATTGAATACAATGCTACTAGTCCTGCAGCCAGAACGAGTTTCTGCAGGGAGCGAGGCCGAAAATATGACTTTCACAGACTACGAATCTCCACGGAGGCCGAGTTCTACCTGATTCCTCTTCTCGTCACACAGGATCAAAGTAAAACACAATGATACGCAGATTGCAATTTTTGCTAAAAATGAAATTTTCTAGTCTTTCTCTTATCATCTGAAAAGTATTAAGTCTAGAGTCATAATTTTCAGCATTACATGTCTTCAGGTCATTTCTTATCATGTGATATTATCATGCTTCTGATCGGCGATGTATACGAAAATGTTGTTCAATGTGGATAAAGTGGAACAACATGCTAGTGTTTGTCGACAGTTGGAGACTTGACAAATCTAAATGTGTTCATGACAAACTTTATAGATAAACGTTCATGAACATGATAAAAAATACCCTGAAGACATGTCTAGGCTTAAGACGTTTTCGTTGAGAAGAGAAAGCACAGAAAATTTTATTTTTGGCAAAAACTGTTATCTGCGTCCCATTGGACTGACATGAACTTTTCTTTGATAATATCTGACAAGAAGAGGAACGAGTTAGAACTAGGCAACTTTTCAGATTCGTAGTAGGCATAGGGTGTACATCATTCTGTGAAAGTCTCATTTTCGGTCTCGTTCCCTGCAGAAACTCGCTTTGGCTGCAGGTCATGGATATACGTTGTCATGATGACAATCGTGTCTAAGTGATGGCGACTTCCAGTGGTTGACACTGGAACACAAGGTGCTGGTACCTTGTCAGTGTGCACTCAAAATGCTGTAATTTCCATCTAAATATAAACCTGATTTTTGTAAATTAACTTCCAATATTATTAGCTTACTGCAAGAGCTTGCAACCATGACAGGTTTCATTCATTATGTTCCTCTTAAGATCTAAGGACATTGACTTAGATCGCTGACTGACCTAGCAGCTGAAATGACCATCAACAAGCAAACAGCTGTCGTCCATTCTAGCCACACTAATTTAAACAAAACGAAAAATTGAATTTCAAATATCTTCAAAGTGGAAAATGCTGATAAATGGAGCCTACAGAAATTGGAGAAATCTGAAATCCATCTTGAAGTATCTGAAATTCATTCGGAAAGATCTGAAATCGATTTTGAAACATCTGAAATAAACATGAAAATGTGTAGAATCCCCATTTGTTGGGAATTATGTATCCTGTAGCAAACATGTGTCCACGGGCTTAATATTGATATATATTCTATGGTGCTTGTCTGCTTCGGTATTTTGCATTGAATTTAATTAATAAATTTATCCTTACGGATCCCTATGCCAACTGCAATTTAAAAGACTTGCAATGCAATGCAGACTAATGCTAGGACACGCGTGAGTTCCAGCGTCAGTATATAGCAGGGATGCGTGGTCGGAGTCGAAGTCCCGGAGTCCTATCATTTTTGAGTCCTGTCAAATGATAGGACTCCGGACTCCGGCCTATAACTAAACCCGATATATAATGTCAAGAAATTATTTATCCTCGTGTATTGCTGTCACTGTCTTGATGTCAACTTTCTCCGTCAAACAAAAGTACAGAGACAGCAGTGCATGCAGAGCTTATAATTGTTGAGGGAATGAACCGTGATTGTGAAAAAAGTCTTTTTACTCGTCGATTTAGTAGAGAAGAAAGCCTTCCTAGCCTCGATCACACTTACGCATCAAGGGTCACATCAGAGACAACAGTAAAATACTTGTTTGTTTGAGAACATTGCCTCTTAACCTGACGTCAATCGTGTGTGATGGCTCCTCCAAAGCGCAAAAGTCGAAAGTGAACTCATATTTTTTTGGAAATTTTCCTGCCTGGTAGAGCATTAGGCAACACATCAGAAAGATGTGAGAAGTCGGGTTTTTGAAGCAATATTTCGACTAATTTTTCCACAAAATGGTGGGTTTGATATTTCAAAACTTTGCAGTTGCTCAAAAATACAGTAAGAGAATGAATGAATACATGATATCGGGTATACTCACAGGTACCACGAATCGAAAACCTCGATTGCAAAGTAGTGTCATTTCTAGCTTTATAATCCCCTTTTTCTACACTGCTTCTAGAGCTTCCTTTTTAGCATGAATTTCTAAGTCGTTCATAGACTTACTTTAAAAAGGAATGTTTATTGGGCCATATACGTACGTTGCGTTTTTTAACCTTTCTATTTACATGGAATACTGTTTCATCGGAGAATACAAGTTTCGAAGTAAAAAAATAATCCCGCTCAGTTTGTTCACGGATGAAGCTGCAAAAATCTACTCTCCGCTCCCTTCATCATAGCTTGATAAGGCTTGCAGACGTTGTATTTTGTACGGTTTCATGTCCAACTTACAGCAAATACAGTCTGCCGATTCAGATCATAGGCCTCAGAGGACAGGTCTGTTTTCAATCATAAAATCAGATATAGCACAGAGAGATTGTGTTATCTGAGATTTACCAGATGTGAGAATAAATGTTAGTTCCATAAGAAGGAAAGAGAAGGCAAAAAAGAAACATGCTAAAAATGCGCGTACAAATTATTCTAACAAATGAGTGAGTTTCTCGGCAGAAATTCGGTATTCGGTTAGGACAATCTCGTTTCAATCAGTGGAATAGTGGAAATTGCTGAAGAAGTTGTTGATACAGGTTGGACTCGACAAAATGCCTCAAAACTGCGATGCGAAAACTGAAGTAAAAACGGTGACGATAAAAAGGCAATTTTGGATTCCTGCGACAGCCCAAAGAAATTGAAGTTTTTGAAGTCTTTATATTTTTGTTTAACGTATTGTTTCCATTTACAATGATTTTGATTAATTTGTCAGCTAACTAAAATTTTCCTTTGCTTCGATATTGCAGTCATCACATCATAACATATTAGACCCCTGCGTCGATATACTTTTCATCGACGGCCGCATTTGTTTCCGCCGAAGTCATCGGCGGCGGCGTTTTCGGCGCGCTGATAAATTTTAATCGGCGGCGGCGTTTATCGGCGTCCATCTGTTGAGTTCATGAGAATAGAAGTTGGATCTCTCATTAGTAACTCATTAGTAAACTAATTGAAAGAGTATCGAGTGACCGAAGACGATGATTGACAGAGGGCGGAAATAATTGGAAGAGTCGGTAAAGCTTCTACGACTGCACAACATTTGTTGAAAGAGTGCCCAACGGATGGAGGTCGAAATGTAAATCTATCAGCTGTCAATGATTGGAGGCGAATTGATAGCCACCATTGAAACCCAATTTGGAACGGGGAAATGTGATTTTAAACTTAGCAGTACCTTATCATTGCATCACTTCGCTGATACTTCGATTGAAGTTCGATTTTACAGTGATGCATTCATTTCAGACTTATTGTTGCTATCGGAGTAAGATCTTCTTGAGAGTGAGGGATCATTCCTAAAACAAGTAGCGATTCTACAGTCCGTTTCATACCTAGTTAGAAATTAGTTAAAACAGCAACATTTTATAGCAAACAGTAAGTTTTTAATTTACTAATACATGAATTACTTACTAATACTTTTAACTTTAATTAATACATTAATTAAATGAACTTTAGAATAATAGAATAGAATAGAATAAATGTTATATTGATAATGGAAATCATGCATTACAATTTTACAATGATCGGGTATAAGCAATGGTCAAAACATAAAGTCAATCAAGAAAAAACGATGTATCAACAAAGAAAATTGAACTTCTACAAGAATGCATCAGTTTACTAAGTCATGCTGTTGTATAACGCTGTACAAAATGGGAAAAAAGAAGCTCGGCGAGTTTCGGTTCGGCAGTATGGCACAAGTAGCTTGCGAGACAAACGTGGCTGAGTCAAATGGGAAGGTGCTAAGTGGTGAAGCTGATTGTCACTATAGTCAATAATTCCTTTGAATGCTTTTAAGGCCAGATGCTCACGTCGAATTGCTAGAGGTGTGAATCTATCACAATCACATTCGATGCCACAAATTATACGGTGGCATCGTCGACGAACTTTTTCTAGTCTCTCCGAATTTTTCTTGTTAATTCCAATTAACAGCGGAGCATTGTATTCAAGCGTTGATAATATTACAGCATTATAAATCAGCATCAGTTCTGGTTTGGACAAATTGTATTTCAAACGCTTCAGTATGAATAACCGACGACTGGCTCGCTTGCATAGGTTATCCACAAAAGAGTCCCATGTAAAATTGGAGTTGAATAGCACACCAAGAATTCGGAGCTGATCCTTGAAAAAGGGGTTTGACGGAGAGAATACCTGTCTGTTGCGCACAAGCATGCACTGAGTCTTTTCACGGTTTAAAGTGAGGCCATGTGAGGAACACCAAAGGTCGATATTGTACATCTCAGTCTCCACTAGCAAGTCAACATTGTCACTATTACAAATTGGCAACGCTAAAAGCACATCATCGGCATATTTACACATTACAGCTGATTTGTGTCTCGGCTTCAAAGAACTCATATGGACACAGAATAAAAATGGCGAAAGTTTCCCACCTTGAGGTATACCTGATGTGACCTTAACAATGGAACTCTGTTTGTCTCTCACTTTGACATACTGTCTACGATCCTGCAAAAAATTACAGCACCACAATAAAAAGTGCTTAGGGAACGCAACATTAATAAGAGATTCTACTAAACTTCTATGAGTGACACGATCGAAGGCTTTAGCCATATCAAAAGACATGAGTAAAACTCCACTATTTTGTAAGTTGTCAAGGGATGATGTTATAAAGTCATGTACTCTGATATTCGCATGCAATGTAGAGTGGTTTGGTCGGAATCCATATTGGTCTGGTCCATATGCATCAATGAAAGATGGCTTCATAGAGTCGATAACATACTGCTCTAGGACCTTTGTGAACACAGATAACACGGATATTGGTCGAAAGTCGCTTACATCAGGATTCTTCTTTTTTGGGATCGGAGTGACAGATGCCATTTTCCAAATTTCTGGGACAGTCTTTGTTTCGAGGGAGAGAGCAATGAGATGAGAAATCGGTCCTGCTAGGATGTCACTCGCCACTTTAGCAAGAAATGGAGGGAATTCGTCAAAACCGGCCGCTTTTTTGACGTTCAGCTTCTCAAGATAATTCCTGGTCTTTTCTTGAGAAACAGTGATGTTCCATTCACCATTGTCGTCCATATTCTCAATTAGCTGGTAAATTTCAGACCAGTCCGATGATGGACAAAAATTAGACAGCAACGCAGTGTTTATGTCCTCAATGCTTTCATCACTGAAACTGTAGGAATCTGATTGTTTAGAAGTATCAGAAACAACTTTCCATATTCCATTTGGTTTTCGCTTGAGTTTTGATATCCAATTCATCTTTGCTTGTTTGATCTCTTTGCGAATTTTGGTCTTATACATGTTATACAACTCGTAGTTTCTGTTACGGAACGCTGCATACCTTTGATTAATGAGTACCTTGAGCTTGGGTGAAAACCATGATTTTTCTTTCCCGGTCATCTCCACAACTTGATAAGGAATACTCTCTAAGGCACTATAAACAATCACATAGAAAAAATGACATTTTTCATCTATTGAAGCGTTTTGGCGGTAAAATGAGTGCCATGGGAAAGAAGCCAATCTATTTAGAAAAGCAGCTACATATCTTTCACGGAAATCATAAACTCTTGCAGAATACGAACAATTCTTATGAGCATTTTGACATTTAAAAAGAGTCTTACACGGTTTCAAGATTACAGTGTTGTGGTCAGAACTATCAATTGGTGGACCGATGTTCAGTGGGGTTTCATCACAATCACCCGATTCACAAGATGAACAATAGTAAAATGAAAAAGCAGTCTTAGAAAGGAAAATCTTATCCAAGATAGACGTTTTTCTAGTTTCGCTATTTACCACTTGTACAAGTTGGAGTGACTGATTGAGATAAACTGTAGGCAATTGATTTACATCTCCAGCTATCACAAAATGAGTTGTATTGAAAGTATCACAGAAAGTGACTAATACATCGCTTACCTCTGTATATTGACAACTTTTCAAATTGGGAGGGACATAGATAACAATCATGATAATGTCATTAGTCTTAAAATAGACACAAAGACACTCAAGAAATGATAGTTGCCGCGGAAACGCTATAATTTCAAATTGTAAATTGCACCGTACATATGCACAGACGCCTCCACCTCGCCTCCCATCAGTTCTATCTTGACGGATAAGAGTGTAGCCAGAAATGCTCACTTCTTCATCAGCCACAGTCTGAGTGAGCCAAGTCTCACAAAGTGCGATAACATCAGGGTTTTCACATGCAGCAATGACACGAACCTCATCAAATTTAGGTCTCAATGATCGAATATTCGTCAGTAAAATATTCGGGATTTCCATTTTCCTAAAAGCGCTCATTGAAAATTTTTGGCAAAAGATCTTGGGACAATTTTATTCCTGTATAGAATCACATCTTCTCCGCTTTCTTTCCTATCTTTGAGTTCTTTGCGCAGTTCCTTGTCTTTGATTTGCTGAAGAGAGGTAAGGTCATTATTGATGTACACATTTCTGAAGTCAGTTGAATTTCGCAGATTTCTACTGTTCCTCAGAACCGATAATTTTTCTTGGAAATTGCCAAACGTTACTTTGATGAGTCTTGGAGCACTATCACGAGGTCTTCCAATGCGATTATATGATGTTAGAGACACAGCTTCACAATTGACTGCGGCCAGAATTTCTAGAATCTTTGATTCATCGTGTTGCTTTCGGTCATTTACTGAGCCATCGGTGGATTCTGCTATTCCAGCAAAAATCAAATTATTTCGTCGACTAAGACGGTTTTCAAGTTCTTCCATGATGCCATCTGATACATGGGTCAAAGTTGCTTGATTATCAATATTCAGATCATCAATTTGGGACTGTAGAGATTCGCAAGTCCGTTGCAACGACTTTTGCTGGTCCAGAACTTCTACCAACTTCATCTCCAAATTCTTGAAATGATCATTAAGCTTTTGTTCTAAAATTCTTTCAATATCGACTTTTGTAACAGCATCATTTACCTTGGCTTGCGCTGTCTGTGAGTCATAGGACTTTACTGCATCCTTCAACGCTATAGTCAATTGCTCTTTGTTCAACTTGACGATTTGAGAACTTGACATCCTTCGAATTGAAGTAAAAGAAAAATAAACGTTTAAATCTTTTCCTTCAGGCATCATTCAAGCTTTTGAGCGGAAGCAAGTGATGACAAACGGCAAAATCAAAATTGATATTCAGTTGGATTTGAACCCTCGACTGTGTAACCAAATCACAAAACTGAAGCCAATGAGCTACGACCGAAACAATCAGAACACTGCTTCTGGAATATCTGGATCAGAGGAATGCCAATCTCGACGTAAGTGCGGAAGGTTTCTTGTGACTGTGCAAATCCAGCTTTACAACATTTACGAACAACGACAATGACACTGATTGAGGAAAGTGAACACAGATCAGCTGGATTTCCAAACGACGACAAATATCCCACGAATTCGACGAAATCAGGCAATGAGATACAGACACAAACACGAACGAAGCGACGAGGATTCGAATGGTATAATTCCCAAGATTTGCGATGCACGAAGACACTATTAATTCCAATATCATGAATATAAACGCGGACACAGACGAGAGACACGACTCGAGAGACAGACGAGAGACGAGTTGCAGAGACCGTTTGATACTAACTCAAAATACTAACTCAATGACGATATCTGACAAGAATCTCCCAAATTGGCATCGGAAATGACAATTTATGTATGGCAATAGAAAATTCCAAAAAAAAAGGTATTCTAAAAACTGAAATTCCAATACTAAGCGATAGGCGAGAAAGTTTGAGATCAGAGCGAGCGAAAGTTGTAATGAAACAAGTATTGGAAGGGAAAATTCGAATCGCAAAATTATTCCACACTGAACAATATAAAAAGGATTGATATCCTATATGAAAAGCTGAAATAGTCCATTAATAAAGAATTGCGTAGATATCTGGCAGGAGCTGTAAAAATGTACGACCGTCAACTGGCAGCATAGATTGTTTGAGTAAATAGCAAAAAATAGTTCAGTGAGGGAGGGATCGAACCCTAGAACCTGTTCTCGACGGTTAGCCAACGAGGCAGTTAGGCCACCGGAGCACTCGCGCGATAAGAGTCGCCCTGCAGTAACTTATTGGGAGAATAGTGCAGACGATCGAGGTCGTGGCCGACTTCCCGATAAAATAGTGACGTCGGCAACACACAGCGGATCTCTCAGCACGACATTATCGCATGCAGGCAAGGGAGAGAGAGAGAGCGCAGGCGGATGGAACAACGATTCACAGGCGAAGACGGCCCTGCAGTAGAACTTGTTTCCTATATCATATCAAATATTTTTCTTTGTTATATGTTGGCCCAGTAAGGGCCTAGTCCTTAAAAGGACTGATGGGTACGTTCCCTAGTAGTCAGATTCGTATCTTCTAAGTTCTATTACCTTTCGGATGCGATTAAGCATACTGCCGATCAAATTTCTGATATCTGTTGATCAATCTGATTCCACTTTTGCCTCACTAAAGATTCCAACCGATTCAAATCATTGCCGGGACAAATTCGTCGACGAACTCGCCGTTTCAAGATAGACCAGACATGCTGGATTGGATTCAAGTCAGGAGACCTTGCCGGCCAGTCTAAGGTTCGTATTCCTGCCTGTCTTTTATAAAATTGAGTTGCCCTGGCAAGATGGCATGGAGAATTGTCATCCATGAGAATACAATCAGATGATGAATCACCTAAACTGAATGCTAAAGGATAAACATGTTCTTTGAGCACTCAAACGTAGCGTTCGGAGTTCATGTTTTCCCTCATAACATGCAGTGAACTGCGACCATCACTCCAAATGGCTACCAGATGATCAGTTTCCTGCAATCGTCCTGATTCCTTGATGTAAAAAAGCGATCATGAATGTCTTCCCCAGACTTCAGGCAAAGGCGGAGACGTCCATCTTTGAACTTTAATCGGACAGCTGCCTCATCTGACCAAACAACACATGACCACTGATTCCGCCAGTAGTGAAAACTGTGCCCTACTTGCGAGGGATAGGTACATGGATAGGTACATGTATAATTCAGTGTTATCAATAGGTACATGGATAGGTACATGTATAATTCAGTGTCATGAATAGGAACATGGATAGATACATGTATAATTCAGTGTTATGAATAGGAACATGTATGACATCTGTTTTACTGGATAGGTACATGTGTTTGGTAGACTGTGTTGAGTACATTGTGTGTTTCGGAACGTCTATGATCGAACTTGTGCGACTTGGTTCTGAGTACTTGGGTACGTACCGATAGACGTCCGTTGTTTGATTTTGAATGGGTTTGCTCAATTGCGACTAAATTGACAATTATTTTAAATGTAGCACTATTTAGATGTGAAACTTTAATGTGCAGTTATGATTTAGTTGCTCCCCAATAAGAAAACCAATTCCAGAACAATGTTTAAAATGAAAAAGACAAGAGATTTACAATGTAAGTTTAATTTATGCATTAAAAATAAATGATGAGTACAGATCACGTCCCTCAGGCGACTCCATGATCTTCAGGAAGTCATCACACCATTCATGAAATGTCTGATTGTTGCTAAAGTCATGGTCACACTCGTGTACCGGACACTTCACTGGTAGTCCACTCCGCCGTTGAAGTGCTGTCACAGTCAAAGTTTTCCACAGGGCCACTTTGCAGCCGCAACAGAGATGCACGGTCATATCCAACTGACCTCCCATAATGACTTGGCTGTCATTTTGAAAATAGAATAAAGGTTTTGAGGACATGCTTCTTGTTATGGAACGTTGAGAATAAGTACTTAACAGTTTAGAACAATGACATCCTTTATATAGTTATATAGTCTTTAGGGAAGTTCGGTACCTCTCTGATTGGCTGCTAGGATTTCCTTTGTTTAAAAAGTATATAAGTCCGAGGTTTGTACCAATTCTTATCAAAGGTTCTAATCCTCACGTTTACAAGTTACAATTATTTTAAATCTAGAAGTCATTATGGATCGCAAACAGGAAGCTGCAGTTGAGAACGGTACTGCTGATCGTACCACTTCACCTCAATCGCCTCGATCGTACCAATCCACCTCCCCAATCTCCGATGAAGCGATCTACAACACCAAACGAGCCGGTGGTGTTCACCCAAGCCCCTGCATCGCCCGACTACTCGAGTGATGATAGTGACGTATCAATCGAGACGATGCGGCACATGAATAAAAAGTCCATGCGAACGCCACTTTATGGAAGGGTCACTGTCAAAGTAAAGAACGCGCCGAAGAAATACCACACCAAACGGGTCTTCATGCGAATGCAGCCGAACGAGCGGAACCTCACAACCGCTCTCGAATTTTCAATCATTGACCTTGACACACCACGTCGCTGTCCCTGTGCGCCCAAAAAGACCAGGATCCATGTGCAAGTGGACTTGAAAAAACTTGTACCCTTTCCTTACCTTGATGACATTTAGTGTGTTTTTTCTTGATCTCTTCATTTAATATTCATTTGTATATATGAACAGACTTGTTTTATCATTTCACAAATCGGTGTTCAATTAAGGTCTGAATTGGAAAGGGGAATAACTATCTACAATTAATGATGTTCAATAACTGAATTGAAACAAAAAAATCAAATATGAAGACTTCAACTTGAAATAAATAGGAACATATAACTTTTAAAGAAACAGTTATGTTGTTAATTTTAAAATGCTTGTAGCAGTCCAGGATGATATCATACATGTGTCATACACGACAACATAAGAATGAGAATGAAAAGACCATTCGAATGATATAAGGTATGTACCTATTCGATGGGAAAATCCTAGTTGTATGCAACTGTATGCAAGCAGACAAATATTAGATTTTTAAATTCACTAAGTTTTTAGCCCATTTTTTAAAGGTATGTAGCTCTCTAGTTATATGTCACACATGTGTCATACAATACACCATTAGAATCAGAATGAAAAGAGCATTCGAATGATATATTGTATGTAGCCATTTGATGAAAAAATCCTAGTTGTATGCATCTGTATGCAACTTGAAAAATTCCAAGTTTTTTTACAAAAATGACTAAGTTTACAAATTTTCAAAGTTAAAGTTTTACAACTAAAAATGACCATAATATACAAACCTCTACACTTGACCTTGACCTTAGACCTGACCTTGACCTTTGACCTTCATGCACTTCATACACGGCGGGGGGGCCTCAAAATCTCTCGGGCGCTTCGCGCCCTCGAAATTTTTCGGATTATAGGGTAAATAAATTTTCGAGTGCGCTTCGCTCACTCGAAAATTTATTTACCCATGGGTTGCGGTGCCATAGATACTCTTCTTGCTTCCCTAACCCTAACCCTAACCCTAACCTTAACCCTAACCCTCATCATTAAATTAGATTATTTAAATTTTGGCGCGAAATTTGAATTTTCGAAATTTGGCGCGCAATTTGAAATTTGCAATTTCTTAAACAATTCAAGCATCTGATATCTTTAAATTCACATCATTAAATTTGATTATTTAAATTTTGGCGCGAAATCTTAATTTTCGAAATTTGGCGCGCAATTTGAAACTTACAATTTCTTAATTCAAGCATCTGATATCTTTAAATTTAAATGATGATATGTCCTTCAATAATAGCATTTCAAGCAATATATCATTCCATCATTTTATAATATTTTGAATTGACTCCAATACTTGTATGTAGAAATCTTTCAACACATTTGATGGCACTTCCATTTCTAAGTTTAAAAATATACCAGCTGTTTAATTTCTTGTTTGATTTATCAATTTTGTTTGACCGTACCAATTCCAGGATGTGATGTCATAAGGTCTTTGTTCATAGTTGCTTTGTCAATTTCATATATAAAGAACTTGCACACATCAGATCTTCACTCATTTTTGAATTATTCAGTGTCCATAGCAGACGTCGTTCTTCGTTCCTCCGTTCTCCGGTTCATATTACAATTCTGAAGTGAGTTTCATTGTCATGTTGTGCTACTTTATAGGATATTCGGGAGTAGGAACATTATTAAGTTCTGATAACCAAATAGCTTTAAATATAGAAGTCTGGGTTTCAGGATAGGAACACTTTATGTTACATTATTAACCATGTTTTTTTATTTTCTTCCTATATTAAGTCATCCAGAAGAGACATGACTGTATAAGTCTGAGTAAAAGTGCAATTGACATCCGTATTTTCACACATTGTTTCTAAATAAAAAGATGCTTAAACAAAAATTTAATGTCATCTGATAGCAGATGCATGAGATTCAAATTTGTTTAATCAAACGAATTGATTAACGGTTGAAATTTTCGAAAATTTTACTTTCGTTCTATTATATTTATTTCAATTTAAAAGAAATATAAATCAGCTGCTTCCATCAAGTTCAAACTTGTTTAATTAAACAAATTTCTTTGATGTTTGAAATTTTCGAAATCTCATTTTCATTCTATTATTATTTCGTAATTAAATAATGATTAATCAGCTGTTTCCAAATTTTATGTCTTTTTATGAACAAACCCTTTGAAATGAAATTAAACTTTCGAATCTCAGTTTCTATTTCATCCATAAATTTATTTCTTCCTAAGATTTGTCTATTATTAATCTAGTACTTAACAAAGCTTTGAAGGTAGTACATAAATGATTTCTTATTTAATAAGGGATTAAATTATAATAAAAGTTTTTATCCTCTACAGAAATGGTTCGACATGAAAGTATCGCACGGCAACGTCTCGTCTTCCATTTTTGTGAGACATGTCGACTGCCCGTTCGACATGCCAACAAAAGCGGGCACAAGGAGTGCACCTTCAGAGAAGACTGCTCCTACATCTACTGCCTTTCCTGTAGGACGTATGAAGAGAGTGATATGAAGGCTAACAGCGATTCGGCGAAGGCCTTCATTGTTCGTCATACCCCCTGTGCTATTGAGAATGGACGGAAAGGGATCAATTTGACTTCAAGTAATGAAAAAAAGAAGCTACAACGCCTCTTTTCGAAGGACAGGCCGGTGGAAGGTGTTTTGTCCCAGGTGGACGAACCTCAACATCCTCCCAAGAAAGCCCCTAAGTCTCGCGCTCCCAAGAAAGCCCCTAAGTCATCAGAGTTTGTCGACGAGACTTTCAGCGATTTTGAGGTAAGTGATGTCAATCCTACATCCTAGCTTCAACGAATAACTGATCCACTGGGGATAGATTAAATGCTACTTCATTAAGTCAATATAAACATATGTCGTTTACACATTTCAGGATTTGGTGATGCCCCCACCAAAGAAGACAAAGGTGATGGTGCAGAAAAAACTCATCGTTAAAGATGTGAGAATCTATTTACTTGGGTTATTATTCATATGCATAATTAAATCAATGTTGTTAAAACATTTCAGACTGAACCACCTCAAGCGATGACAGTCGGGTTTGAAGATGGAAATGTGGTGGAAAACTTGCGAAAGGTAACAAATTAATTTGCTTAATGGTTTCTAAGGAGAAATCAAATATGAATTTCTGTTTTAGCTGTTTCCAAGTGTTCAATCAATCCCCACATGTCCGAAGCTGCCTCGAGGGAATTCCCCAGGAAAAAAACTCGCCTCTAGCCCCGTAAGTGTGATTGCTGTGGTCTACTCTCAGATAACAGACAACAACAACAACAACACCTTGAAAACCTGTCTATGTCTATCTCTTTATATAAACATATTGTCACATTTTTCCGCTGCAGGCTGTGCGATCTCTATCCCTTAAAAAGCATAGGAGCTTTTTAAGCACGCTAGCGACAGCCACGTCCATTGAGGACAATGAGGAGAGGCCCTACTACATACATGAATCATCCGCGAGGATTCTGCAACATCATCATCCTCATCCGACGATTCTCCAACATCGTCATCCGATGATGACGATGAATCAGTTACTAATGTAAGTATGAAGCTTGGTTGCCTGCGTCAGTGTAGAATTTTCTATTAAAACATTTTGAAACTTACTTTGTTGACAATTGTCCTAATATAAAATTGTTTCCTTTGTTTACAGTGTGAATCACAGGAAGAGGTGTCCTTCAGCCACATCCGGGCATCCCCCAGCTGGAGCGTCCGCCTGCCGCTGTCCCCGATGATGACGCTTGCTCCTCCATCCCCTGTACGTCCTCTATCGCTCGCAGTTCCTTCTTGTCCGGCACCTCCGATCCCAGCCCCTCCAACGCCCGCAGCTCCTTCCTCTCCGTCACCTCCGATCCCAGCCGCAGCTCCTTCCTCCGCGACACCTCCTATCCCCGCCGCAGCTCCTGCTACAGTTCCCAAGGCCCCTCTCCCAGTGCGAGAGTATAATGTGGACCTCGACGCAACGACGAAGGAAGACATTTACTCCAAGCTACGCCGTTGCGAAGAGCGTCTGAGGGAGTCCGAGGCTCGTGAGGCTCAACTAATGGAGGACAACAGAGGTTTGGTTGAGTCCTTACAAAATATAACTCAATCAAACCTCCTGTTGGCCTCGCAAGTGACCAACATTCAGAGACATGAGAAAAAGACATTGGTGCACATCGACTGCAGAGACAATGTAATTAGAAAGGTGCGTCTAACGAGGATGGACGACTTGGGTGGCTGCAGTGAAAGCTGCAGCCACTTGAAGTTGTATCACAATGGTATTGTGAAATGTGTTAAGCTTTGACTTTCTTTTATTTTGAAAAATTAATTACTGAAAATTTTATGTCTTTTCTCTTTACAACAGATCGGAACATATGGTATTGGCTGGTGATGACGCTGACGTCATTAGATGGTAGCTGTATATAAGGGTTTGCTAATTTCAATCCTCATCAATAATCATGGTTGTCTGTACCAAATGTGGAAAAGTGTTCACTCTCATAGGCAATTTGCAACGACATGAAAAATTTTGTAAGTTAGGAAAAACGTATCAATGTAGCAAGTGTCCATATAAGACGAATAGGATGGATAATCTTAAGAGGCATAAACTTGTATGCAATAATAAACCGAATGATAGCATAACAGAGTCAAATTCGAATAATCAAAATAGATCTACTTCTAAGCCAACAACCAGCGCTTCAACTAACATACAAAACTTTATGCAATACTTCTCTCGGTGTGGCAAAACGTAAAACTCTAAAAGTAGATTTCGACAACATATGAATGTACATAATACAAATAGTGAGATGAATATGCATAATAACTATGGAACTGTTAGTCTCAGCGAAAGCGCACTCAATGGCCATGCACGTGTATATGATATCACGCCAACAACACCTACTTTGGACATAACATGATTCTTAGAAAGCATGCGTTCCATGTTAGGGAATTTAGTGTCTGACTCACGAAGGAGCTATCAATTGCGCGGTCGTTTGATTGCAAAAATTCGTTATGTCCGTTCTAATCCTCAAGAAGAAGAAACTTTTCTCGCACACTTTACCTCATCATCCTCAAACTATATTTATGACTATGATGCTTGGTTTCAGGATCATCTAAATAGTCTAATAAATCATATTGAAGCCTTCACAAAAAAGGGTAGCAATTGGATTATTGATGATGTACAAAATATAGAGTTCAATATAATAACAAGTCCAATACTGTCATGTGGACAATCATTTCCTCTACCAAAGAAGTTAAAAAACTCTAAAGCTGTTATTAATGTTAATTCAAATGCAAATGATTGCTTTCTATATGCAGTTTTATCAATATTGCATTATAATGAAGTACCTTATTCAAGGAATGAAGTAAAATCATATAGTGAGTGGACATCTGAGCTAAACATGGAAGGCATTTCCACACCAGTATCAATCAAAGATATTCCAAAATTTGAAAAAAATAATGATATTAAAATTAACATTCACTTTTATGAAAATGGACTCAAAGGTGTTCGTTACAATAGTAACTTTACTGGTAGGCAAACGGTTAATATTTTGCTAATTCTAAACAATGGAGCAGCACACTATTGTGGAATTCCAAAGCTGTCAAGATTGTATAGGAAAACTTTAAAAAGACATAAATGCTTCTGCGAAAGATGCACTCAGTCATTCACATATAAGACAACACTAGAACGACACTTCCAGTTTTGCATTCGAGGAAAAGCACAAATAGAAAAAATGCCGACAGATCTAAAAGTACTAAAAAGTAGCATGGAATATCAACTAAGTCCTCCTTCAGTAATTTATGCAGATATAGAGTGCTACATTGATAATAAAATACATAAACCTGCGGCCATTGGAGCTTATCATGTCTGGCATAATGCCCTTCAATCGAAATTTGAAAACAAGTATTACCTCTTTGAGGGAGAAAATTGCATTATTAGTTTCTTGCACCACTTAGAAACTGTAGCCCAAGACTTATATGACAACCAATGTGCAATAACTAGGCAGCCAATGACACTGTCAGCGGATGAAAAAGCAAGCCATGAGAATGCAGAATGTTGCAACAAATGTAAATCGAAATTCAGCGATGAAGTCATAAAAGTTCGTGATCATGATCATATCACCGGACGATATAGGAAAACATTATGTAGGAAATGCAATCTCCGGTTAAGACTTAGCAGACGGGAGCTCCCCATATTTTTCCACAATTTTAAAAATTATGATAGTCACATCGTTTGCTATAAAGCGATTGGAAGAATGAAATCTTGGAAATTAGATGCTGTAGCAGCAACTGCTGAAAAATATATAACTTTATCCGCCAGTGTCCCTGTAAATGAATACAAAGGGAAGACAGTATACTTTAAACTAAAATTCTTAGACTCACATCAATTTTTAAGTGCATCCTTGAGTGAATTAGCCAAGGGCTTGCAAACGTATGAGCAAGTAGAGACATTAAGGGTAGAATTTCCACAATTAAGTGATAATGTTTTATATCAGAAGGGAGTGTTTCCATATTCATACTTCAAAAACTTAAACACGTTGACGGAAGACTGTCTACCACCACAATTTGAATTCTATAATGATCTTACTCGTGAGCACTGTTCCGATAGTGAATATGAACACGCCAACAAGGCATGGATTGAATTTAATTGTAGCACATTTGGTGATTACATGCTGGCATATCTGAAGTTGGATGTTTTATTGTTGGCCCACATATTTGAAGTGTTTAGAGCATTGAGTCAACGTGAGCATGAAGTCGACCCTGTACATTTTGTCAGTCTACCACATCTTAGCTTTACCTCAGCACTAAATTTCTCTTCCAATGATCCCCCACACTACATACAAGATGAAAATATGTACAATTTATTTGAACGAGGAATTAGAGGGGGTATGACTTTCACCAACATTCACCGAGCGCGTTCACGCATTGAAAAATTAGGAAATAATACACATGAAAGTCGACATTTGACCTACTTAGATGTTAATAACCTTTATGGTTCTTCACTCAGTAGGAATCTACCCCACTCAAATTTCAAATGGTTGAATGAAAAAGAATTAGATATTTTTTAAATGAAGAAAATGTTCAAAATATAGATGATGATGGTGAAATCGGCTACATTTTTTATTTAGATTTAGAGTATCCTGCAGCCATTCATGATGACACTGCCGATTTCCCATTAGCTCCAGAAATGCAGATGATTGAAAAGAGAATGTTTTCACACTATATGAAAAATCTATATGAAAAAGTAAGACCAAATACACATTTTTCTTCTATCAAGAAACTTCTGCTCCATCAATTTGATAGGGAAAATTATGTAGTCCACTACTCAATTTTAAAATTTTACTTGACCATGGGCATGAGAATCAAGAAGATTCATAGTAGCATAAAATTCACACAAAAGCCTTGGTTAAAAACATACATTGATATGAACTCTCAAAAGAGGGCTCAATCAAGCACTGACTTCGAAAAGTCATTCTACAAATTGAAAAATAATTCTTTATATGGTAAAACAATGGAAAATGTAAGGAGAAGGAAAAAATTTAAACTAGTCAACAATGAGAAACAACTACTGAAATTGTCAAATCATCCTCTATATGTTCAACACAAAATATTTGATGAAGATCTGGTTGGTATGGAAATGTACAAACCTTCAATAGTTTTAAATAAATTAATATATGTTGGTCAAGCAGTACTTGACTATAGTAAGTTGGAAATGTATCAGTTATATTACAATGATCTAAAAGGATGTCCACTGATAAATAGAACGCGACTTTGTGGAGGTGATACCGACAGTTTCTTCCTATGTTTATACACATCACCATCTGTCCGTCTGGAGGATATACTTTTATACTTCGGTGAAAAGTTTGACTTTTCAAACTATGACAGTCATCACCGACTGTACTCAACTGCAAACAAAGCTAGATTAGGTTGTTTTAAGGATGACTGTGCTGGAAAGTTGCTTGAGGAAATGATCCTACTAAAACCAAAAATGTATTCAATGAAATATCTAGATTCTAGGAATCATAGCATCAAACGTGCAAAAGGAATTCAGAGAGCAGCAGTTAAAAAATTGAAACATAATGACTATAGGAGTGTCTATTATAGTGAGAATGATACAACTGAAGATATGACAATTATAAATTCAAAAAATCACATAGTTAGCACAAAATCATTTAGGAAGCGAGGTCTTTCACTTTGGGAGGATAAGCGCTGTTGGCTGGATAAACATTTATCATTACCATATGGACACTACAGCCTAGGTATTCCCCCACCGTCGGAGAGAAGGAGATGCCTTCCTGTCACAGGTGATGTAGAATAAGTCTAAATAAAAAAACAATACAATATTCCACTTGTAATAGATCTTGCGATTGCTGCATCTTCCGACATGTAGCAACACTTACTAATACATAAGTAGTCTTACTAAAATTGAAATTTCTACATCTTTCCGATATGTAGAAATGATTACTAATAAATAGGTAGTCCTAATGTGAATGAATATGTGAAGGATTTGTACTCAACATCATTCCGATATGTTGACCTAATAAAATAACAAACTTTAGGCAAACATTAAACCTAAATTTGAAACATAGCTTTCGGAACATGCCTCATTACATTAGAACATGGAAACTTAGTGACGTTCAAAACGTTCACATAACAAATTCTAAAAGAATAGCATTTCGTCATTCAATAGCAAATAGTGTTCGAAAACATCGTGGCGCTTGCATTAGTATTGACTCATTGCCTTCACTGAAGGACTTTGCGGATCTCATTGGCAACCATAAGACTCGGATCAAGATTCCTCTCGATGACAAGGTATGGATAAAGTGTGATTCATCAGTCAAACTATACGTCTGTTCACCAAAACGGGAAGATGTTGAATATCGATTTTTTCGTTTCAGTGACGTCACATGGGAAACCTTTACAAGGGAGATACTACCACAGATAACGTCATTCATTAAAGATGGAGGACATCAAACGGTTGGAAGTTGTAGATCGGATGTTAACTACAAAAGCAAACTCAAAACTCAATCTACAAGAGATCGAGAGGAATATACCCAACCGAAAACAATGGTTGCTGATAAAACGCAAATTGAAGCCGACAACGAGCTTACATCTTGGAAGACCCTCAATGTTAACATGGAGGATTCAGAGGAAGGATAAATCTCTCACTATCCTATTCTTTCCGAATTGAACAATCCAATGTATTGGAAGGGTCATGGAGGGTGATCTCTCATATCTACACTTTACTTTGGAACATTTACTTGATGATTCATTATCTGATTGGAAAGTGAAGACAATGACCGTGTTATGTGAATTGCACTATCACTATGACTTCCGTAAAGTTACATCATCACATAATCTAACTTATGAATTGGAGTTATTTCCAACAGCTCAATTGACTAACTGGCATCCATATCATGTTCATGTGTTCCATAATGGAAAGATTGTGATAACCGGCATCAAAGACATACGTGTAAGTGATGTGCCTCCCATCATATGTGATTTGAAAAAATGTTTCATGAAAACCAAATTGTAGATTTTATATATATGTGAATAGATAATGAAATATGAACATATTTCTGTTTTCCTTATAAACCCTTGTTTTGGAAAAAAGAGAGCAAGTTAATGATACAACATAAAACTTTATTTCAAAACTGTTTCGACATATTTAGCAAGAATTACATCATTTTTATCACAGTTTTTTGAAAATAGTTCTAAAGCACTTTTACAGTTATTTTTAAATGGTCTCTCATTGACAAAATAGAGTACATAGCCACCGCACATTAGAGATGTATTACTTTGAAGTGGGAACGATGTCACTTTCCTAACAGTCCAGGAGAACCTGTTCATCCATAAAGCGATATCATGTAAACGAGGTTGATTAAGAGAGTCAAAATATTCGGCCACTTTATAACGATAGATGTATACAGCAATCCAATGTTTTCCGGGAAGATTGTTGGTATCCGTATTGATGATAAGCGAACAAGGATAGAAAGGAATTGAATCAGGTAAATTGTCTCTAGACAAGACATTGAGAAATATTGTCTTGTAGTAGGGATGAGCTTTCCTCATTTTCCTCAAGATTTCTATGTTGCTTAAGTTACTCATCTCTGATAGCTGACAGTCACGTCTCTCATTCTTGTTATCTCAACTTTGCTATCATAGATAGCATAAATGAGACAAGTAATTGTTTTCTTCAAAGGTGACTCAAATGATACCTCCAGTCGTAGATTTTCAGGCTTTGTAACTCCTACGCTTTCACCACCTAGATCTGCATCTGCTGTGAGGTTGTACACAATGAAAAAGTAGCCATTCTTGTACATATCCATTGTAATTCTATTTGAATCATCTGTATTAAACATGTTGAGGGCGGTGAAAGTAGAACCATATTCACGTGCGAATTTACCATCTTTGAAACTAGGCTCATATGCTTTGCAAGATACAAATTTCCCATCCTGATAGAGTGCTAGTTTGCTAACATTAAAGTGTTGGAAATTGAATGGATTCTTTTCAAAAGCACCAATGAATGCCTCATTTTCCACGAATGTGATATACACCGCCTTTGGCATTGCAGTGGGAAAAAGATTTGGGTAGGCATGTGAGGATGATCCCGCACCAATTGTGAAGTTTGTCAACACACTGTGATTAACTGGATATATTGCATTGTTTTTCCTCAATCCTGTCGCATGCTCGTTGATGACTGACGGGTTCATTGTTACTCGCCTTACATTGAGCACGGCATTACTTATGTTGACTTGATAGTTTGTAGCTCCAAAAGCCATTAACGCGAACTCAGGATTTGCACGAATAAATTTTATTTGCATTTTAACCTGTGATAGCAGATATCTAGATTGACGAAGGAAATCAAGATAGACAGGTCCTTTCAAGTATAATTCCTTTGAATCCGCTGTTAAATCCATTCGTCTTTTTAACCCTGTATTTGAGACATCATCAAATTTCCCTTGCTGATCATCATACCACCCAGAAACTTGCAAGTGTGACTGTTTAGCTTGCTTTTGAAATTGCGTCATTGTATGTATGTATGCTCCATATAGATATGCTCGATCCCCTCCTTCAATCTGTTTGTCATTCAATATTAGATACACATCTGAGAACAGACTGGCAATAGGAAGATTTGCCAATCCCACTTTATCCTTGGATGAATCAATATTTGTACCATCAGTCTTCTTAATTTGTATACACAACTCTAAATCAATGGATTGACAGTCAATATAATCTTGAGGATTGGCAGGTATATCAAACTGAATAGGCTGTTGGTTACCATCGATATTTGTTGTGGGGACTATGTCTACAATTGTTGAGGAGATGATGTCTGTCTGATGAGGGGGAGAATCGAAGAAACACAAAGCCGAATTGATACTCTGCATCGTATTAGCTCTATAAATATGTTGTCTTCCTTCGTTTTGACTTGTTTCTAGTAGCTGTGGAATTTCGTTTGCGCTTTCTTGTTTTCACTCGACGTCTAGATTTAGAACGTGCTGCTCTAGTCGGCTTTTTACTTTTCCTGCGTCTTTGCTTAGTAACTCGACCGGATCCAACTTGTCTTGACTTCCTACGCTTCTTCCGAACTGTACGTCTCGTCTTTGTTAAATCATCTAATGCGTCTATGGCAGATTGCTGCGCGCGCATTTTCATAGATTCACCGATATCCTCACCTTGAAGCGCATCAGCTGCAACATTTGCACCAAAATCTAAAGCCCTGCTTCCAACACGCTTCATGATTGGCACGCCATACTTTTTGAGTGTTGGAAGAACCATACGTCTTAGTGCACCAAATATGCCTCCTCCAACTTGTCGTCTACCTCCAACAAACACGGGATAACCGCTCTGATATGATGGTCTACTGTAAATGCCTGTCATTATGACTATTGAATAACTATGGAAGTCACAATAGCGTAAAGCCTCATTCTCGTGACCTAGTATGTAGGGTCAAAACAGCAACACCACCACAGAACGGTACTACTTCTCCTGCGTCATCATGAATTGATATGTCAATTCTATTGATGTAATTTCGGCTGATTGGTAGATACATTGTGTTAAAAAATTCTCGATTGATTAGTTGCTTCCTTACGGATGAGAGAGGATATGTGCACAGAAGTTGGGCCTCAATGTCGCCAACCCTTGTATATTCAATAATGTTACAATAGACGTATAAGTTACTTATATCACGCTCTAGTGATGGGGCTGTATCGCCTATTGATGTGCCTTCATAAATAGTTGATTTTGAGAATCCCAGTATGTTCGTTAACACGCTATCCAGCTTGATAAGAGAGCTCTTCCCTACCTTTAGAATCATGCGTTTCTTATGTGGATCATAAGAAAAGTGATATTCATCTGCATCAAGGTAATCTACACCAAACTCATTTAACTTTGTGCACAATTCAGATGGCGTTTTCAAGCTTTCGATGTTCAAATTAACTCGTTTTACAAGTTCACTGGAAGTAGACAAATCATCACCCAATATGTCTTCGCTGTATACGTGGATATCCCATGAAGCATTTGTTGATGCTTTGAGTTTAGAAGAGGACAATTGAACCTTGAATGTATCATTTAATCCTGTCAACCAAGGTGCGCTTTCAATGCCCTTAAACATCCCAATCATTTCAGATCCGAATTCAATAACAGCGGAATCATACTTTTCCAATGGTGTCTTTTTAGTAAAAACAATAAATTCTGCCTCCGTTTCAACAGTAAACAAAGTTACTTTCTCTTTCTTATATTCACAAGTCATTAACGTTTCTGGCACTGATCCTTGAAACTTTCTTGCAAAGTCTTCAACACTTCTAATGACCTCAAATTGATTTTTTACTCGGATGCTCCTTTTTTGTAATGCATACAATGGCACAATTCTACATTGAAAATCAGTGACTTTCCTCTCTGAATTCCACCCACGTCCATTGTACTAACACCTTGATGAGAACGTTGTTAGAATTTATTCAAAGTCAGCTTGAAGAGATCATTTATTCGTTCAAACATTCTACCGATTTCCTTTTCTGTATCTTGCAAGCTCATTGTGGAACCTTAGAATCAAAAGTTGACGTTGCAAATGCCTTTTGAATTTTAATCATGTTTTGGACAGATGGTAAAGATGTTGAAAAAGGATGTAAAGTTAGATGATGAAAAGCCCATGTACCATGTAGACTATTGTGAAATGTGCGAAAGCAATCATCCTTCTCTCGCACTTCTTTATGTAATTCAAAATAGTTGTTCTTTAGCAAACTGATATCGTTGTAATAAGTAATTTCAGTTAGAGCAACTTCATGGGGTCCATGCAGAGTAATGGATTAGCGAATTCAACGGAGTATAGAGATGGTTTGTTACTTGGGAATATCTTGGGGTTGCTATTGCTTGGAAGAATGATGTAGAAGTTAGTAGACATGTTAAACTCATATATGGAAGACGTCACATGCTATATTAGCTTAAAAGTTACGAGTGTCTCCCACCTCCACATTTTGTAGATCCTGGTGCGTTATCCAGCTATTGAATGAATCAGGATATCCTTTCCATTTAACTAGATATTTCCTTTGATTGCCATGACCTTTCCTCCTAATTATTTTGTCAATCATATACACCTCTTCACTTCTGTCTACTACTTGCAATTCATAAGAGTAAAATTTTCCTTCAATTGGATTGCCATGTTAATCTATTAATTTATACATGGTGGGTCTAAATTTTGTATTTACTTCATCTACAAAAAACTCTTCTTCAGTCCAATTAGGTAGATACCCCTTCTCAAATGTAGACTTAACCCTTGAAATCCGAACTCTATCACTAACATTAATTTTCTTTTCATTGGAGATGTTTTTCGCTTTCTTATCATACAATCGAAGCCATACATCCATCGCATTATCTGGGGTAACATCAACTGGTTTCATCTTAATGATTCGATGGTAGCTTTCATTGTAATTCTTTACAAATTTCTGCAGCTCACCTACCCAAACATGTGTATTTTTTGCAGTGAAATAGCGCCATATTTTTGTTTTCAGTGTGCGATTGAACCTCTCAACCATGGCAGCTTTATAAGCACTTTTGACACTAAACAATTCCACATTATGACTTTTAAGGAGACTTCGAACATGAGAATTTTCGAATTCCTTCCCTTGATCGGTCTGTATTCTTTGCGGAACACGCCCCTCATCGAAAATGCTCTGAAAAGCCGCTTCAACTTCTGGTCCTCGTTTAGATTTCAGCGCACGTGCCCAAGCATAGCGAGATAAAATATCTATTACGGTTGAGATGTATTTATAGCCATCATTGTACTGTGATATCTGTTTCATGTCAGCCAAGTCCGCTTGACATTGACTATCTATATTGTTAACAACATATTTTCTTGTTGGAAACCGCTTTCTCGCATTTTTGTGAAGAGTGTAAGTCGTTTGACTCCTTAACCACTTCTTGACTTTCTCTATTCCCACACCTGCTGCACGGGCTAGAACCTCCGGACGACTGAAACTTTCGGGGTGATTTAAGTCGTAATAAATCTTTCTGAGTTTCACTGGTGTACTCATGGTCTTTGTTCTGATTTGCACGCGTATTACTCGCACAGCAACTGCTAACACAATTGATATCAACCTCTATGCCCTCTTCTCCTTTACCTTCGAGCGCAGATTTCAAACAACAGCAAAATTTTTGTAGCGACATGATATGAGAGAGGCAAGGCTTAATTCATATTTGCTCAATATTTACTATACTCCTTCGAAACACGCATTGAGCGCCTGGTAGCTCTTTTTGGTTGCAGATCATCGGGATCATGAAGCTCTCGCTTGACCGCCATCGTGGGTGCTTTACTTTTTGATCCATCTTGTAAGTGACCCTTATCCAACTCATTCACAGTCGGTCCTCCAATAATATTGTGATGTACATTTTGATCAGATAAAATTTTCTGAAAATATGTCCACCCTTGTGGTGCACCTAGTTTTCGCCTTACATCTCTGACAGCATGTTGTAGAAGGTCATCTATGTGACTATTTCTAATAACATCACCAGTTGTTTCATCTATTATTTCCCCTCTCTCATTTAACTTCACATGTGGATCAATGAAGTCAAATAATCGCTCAGCGCGCACACGATATGGTCGAGGTGTTGACAAGGTTATAAACCGTTGCAACTTGTCACGAATCTGTCGCCTCTCATCAATGTTTTCAGCTGCTAACTGCATTCGTCGATAGGGATCCTTAATCTTCTGAATTTCCATATCCTTTTGTGTTAGTTCCTTAAGTTGATTCGTAATAGGTTGATCTATATTTTTGACTTCCTGTGCACTTTGTAATGTAGTCAATTGTACATACTCCTCTTGAGGAATGACTGCCATCTTTGAATACGACATGTTTGAAAATAATAAGGCAACAAAGTACATTGCTTAAAACTAACTGTGAACCGAGAAAACTGTCATGGGTTCAGCGGAATTAGGTGTGATATTTGTTCGAAATCGAAGTCGTTCCGGACATTCCTGGGTTAGATCAATAAATAGATAGCCATGTGGTTTCTTTGTTACATCTTCATATATTTTTGAAAGTACTTTAGGTTGTTGAGGTAATATCTGTCTACTGAGATGATGTATCTGACTGCTATCTCTTGGATTTTTAAATATTGCCAAATAATGTGTATTCAAACTTCTAGTTCTTTGCTCTTTCCCTCCATCGAAGATGTTTTGGGTGATGTAGATAATAAAAGCTTCCCTATGATGTGAAGTTTGAATGAACATTTCAGTTACATCCTTTGAAGATTTGCTTTCACGTAATAGATCATCTAATACTAATAAGTCACCTGCTTTGATATCCTCAGTTGATGGCAACCCTTGCTTCACCTCATAACCTTTCTGGCGAAGTGCAGAATGTAGTTGTGGTTGAAATATTCCATAATACCATTTGACTCTCTTAATTTCCTTGTTAAACATTTCATTTCTATATTGTGGCAATTGAGTTACAAATGTAGTTTTACCGGACTGACTTGGTCCAGCGACACACATTGTGCGATCAGTGAATAGACGAAAATCTGTCATCTTATAATTCCATTAACATTAAACTCATCATCCGCTAATTTTGCTTAGAACAACAAAACAGACACATGTTCCAGATCACGTTTATTTACATTCAGAATAGAAACTTTCAAGTTACATTTACAAATTGAAACATTTACAAATTAAAACATTTGTGTTTCCTCATCAGAATTAGGATTATAGAAAGTTTTCAAGTCAGCATCTTGGCGCTTCAACTTCAATTTAGGATTCCCATCTTTAGATTTCCGCCCTCGCTTTTTGCTCTCTTCCTTCCCATCACTTGAAGCAGTCTTATCAATGTTAATTAAGCATTTATCAATTGGTAGTGGTTCATAGACTAGTTGAAGAACCTTCATTTGTAAAGATGCGACTTTACACCATGTGAGCCAATATAAAGTCCGGTAACGTGCACTAAGCCCATATAGCGACCCCGTTTGAGATCCTCACATTCCATCGCGTTTGTAAAGAGATCGAATGCTTGAAAATGATCCGATAGTTTTAAAAACAGTGTATCGAATTCCGGCAATTCCTTGTAACCAACTCCTTCCTGTAATGCCTTTCTCCAATGAGTGGGAGCACTTTCAGGCAGCTCAACACATTCTTTCGCGAAAGCGTCAATAGTTTTAAGAATCACCTGTTGCCATTTTGGAAAAGTCACTCGCATTTGTCTCATATTGCTATACCCTGATGTAGACATACCATTACTGTGGAAGAATGGAACTTGAAGATAAAAGCCATCATCACCATAATTCAAGGTTTGAAAGTAGAATGTATTTCCAATCCCTTGCACCTTTCGTGTCGGACGAAGCTTCAAGAGATCTTGCTCAAAAGCGTCACCTTCCTCTCTGATTGTATACATTTTCTGAGTCATGTTTCAACAAGTACTAATTCGGAGCTTTCAACCAGCGCAAATGAATTGTCACTTGAAAGTGATAAAATATCATTAAAGCGTCTTCCTTATATAGACCTATATATGACTCATCAATCAAAGTGATGACGTGTCACTTTATGATTCGTTAACCTTATATTAACATTGCAGCAGTTGCTGCAATCCTTCCAAGCGGACTATTGATTACACCATTAATACTGTTTCCAATATCATTTAACATACTTAGAAACCCACCACCACCGCGCTGAATGAAGTTTCGCCTTTTCTTATCGCTACTCCTTGGATTTGAAAACTTTTTTATGCTATTCAAAGAGCCAGCATTCAATAGAGGCTTGTAAATAGATAGACATTTGTGAATTGCAAAAGCTAAATCACGAATGAAATCATCACTTGAATTTTGAATCAATTTACACTTCTTCTTATTATCATGTATCCTGTTTAACTTTCGCAACGCCTTTTTAAACTGACTTGAAGGTTTGAAGGACCGTTTCGATTGACGAGAAGATGCCTTCCGTTTTACAGATATTTTTATTCTAATATGGAAATAGATAATACAATTACAATTTTTGCTTAGTACTTACAACATTATACACGAAAGTTTACAAGCATTCACATATCACGCAGAGTTTGTTGCTGGTACTTATAAAATTACATAAAACACTTAACAAGTTGTAGAGGGAAACTGATATACACTCACATCGGCTAGAGTCTGATTTGTAGCAGTTATGAGCTGCTCAATGTCTTTCATTAGATGTTTTGAAATAGGACAGCACATACAGCAGGGCTTTAAATGGAAAGTCTTTAAAATATTGGCATAGTATGCACGCAAACTGATCACCTCAGAATGTCCTTGAGCAGCCACATTGATGCTTACTGATGGCGGTCCACTGAACAAGTCCAGTTTGCATTTCTCACCCTTCTCGTCAAAGTAGCTGGAGGTGATAATGTCATGGAGACATGTGTTGTGTTTCCGTTGTATACTGCTGCAGCAACAGCGAGAGTATTCCGGTACAATCTCAGTTTGAGCTAGTGGGCGAAATACTTCATTGAGCCAAAATCTTGCAACTCGTGTAAGAGCGTTGTTCACGACTCTCATTAACATTCTCTGCACCACAACGTCCTCTCCGCAGCGGAAATACTTCACTATTTTCTCCATCAGATCCACCAAATCCGCTTTATAGCCAGTTATATTCACGGCAGAATAAAATATATTGCCGGTGAAGAGTTGACTTCGGTAAATTATTGAAATGGGAATGTTGGTAGTGAACGACATGCTGATTGACATTGTATTAGCCTCAAATTATGCTTGAAATAGAACGGTACAATGTCCTCCTTATATAGAAAAGCCACACAAAGACACAATAGTGACCAATCACAGACACGCATGATGACTCATCATGCACGATATACAGTGACTGTTTAAGATATTTCTTCATAACAAAGGGGAAAAGATGAAGTTTCAAAGGGTACATAACATGTAGAACACATAACGCTATGAGAACATGGTAAAAAGAGAAGGGATCGTTCCTGTTTAAAACATTTAACGCAGTTCCGTTCACATAATAATTGAAATGTCTCTTCTTTTAATTTCCTTCTGAAGTCACTTTTATTGGGAGAACTTTTTATTAAAACACTGTCAGATGTCTCCTTCTTTCCATATCGTTCCAATTTGATCCTCCTAATTTCACTATCTTTGCAGTGTAGCATGGAGAAATCCTCTATCCACCTACGATCCAAATTGTGATTCATAGCATGCTCATCTACGAGTAGATCCATTAGTCGATCAACTAAATCACCAGCGTTGATATTTTCACTGAGATTTGTTACAGTTTCTATAGCTTTGAACGAATATCCAAGGTCTCTTGCGACAACCCACGACGTTGGGATACTAGTCATCATTATGTATGTCATCAAACAACTATCTCATATTTATAGCATAGTTTGTCTACGTAAAAGGAAAATCAATGTGTCATCTTGATTACAATGGTTGCAATAGTCACAATAGTCGCAATTGAGCAAACCCATTCAAAATCAAACAACGGACGTCTATCGGTACGTACCCAAGTACTCAGAACCAAGTCGCACAAGTTCGATCATAGACGTTCCGAAACACACCATGTACTCAACCCAGTCTACCAAACACATGTACCTATCCAGTAAAACAGATGTCATACATGTTCCTATTCATAATACTGAATTATACATGTATCTATCCATGTTCCTATTCATAACACTGAATTATACATGTACCTATCCATGTACCTATTGATAACACTGAATTATACATGTACCTATCCATGTACCTATCCCTCGCAAGTAGGGCACAGTTTTCACTACTTCCGCCAGTGGCAACTTTTCATTGACCACTGTAGTCTCAGTTTCTTGTGTCGCTCGGGCAGATTCAGCTTCGATCGTCTCTTACGACTGGAGTAGTTCAACTCCTTAAGTCGTCTCCAAACAGTTGTCATGGAAAGATTTGAACCTGCTGAAAGCTCAGATAAAAGAGGTAGAGGGATCACTATCGACCACAATGGTGATGTAGCGATTTGACCTGCAAGAAGTCAGCCTTGGTCGGCCAGAAGACCTTCCATCAGGCCGCTGACAGCCTCTTCGCAACCAAAAGTAAATAGTACTTTTGGGGACCTTTAATTGTTGCGACACAGCGACACCTCAGTTCGACCCCTAACATAGCCTTTCTAGTACAGCAGTTCGCATGTTACTGAGAGGTACAAAACAAATGAAATGAATGAATATGATGTCTTTCGATTGCACAGCATTGCATTTGTTTGCCTAGACAAGCATTCTACACAATGCACAGACGTGATAATCTGCGTGATAAAATGTGTGACTTGTCAGGTATGCATGCGTGAGAGTGATGAGTCACGCTTTCTGGTTAGCGATGAATTCCAAACAAAATACAAAAGATTGAAACATTATTTAGTCTACTTACGGCTATATTTGGAGTATAGTCATGAAATTTTCACAGGAGCAATTTCAGAATATGAGCTTTCTAAACATGTAAAGTTTGTCGAATTTGGAAAGGACTTTCTATACGCAAGTTACGTTTACACACTTCAATTCTTTGTGAAACAATCTGCATGAATCAAGCATGTCAAACATATTAGTCCTTTGATGAGTTTTCATGTCTGCATGTCTTTTCATGTGTCACCTCCTATCATAGACTATGCGATGGTTTTCTGTCTGTCATGTCGCGTACCTGCATGTGTCAGTTCTTTCTCACATGCAATGGTCTCATGCAAAGCAAAGAAGAGATCAGAACAAGCATGAGCAATAAATACGATAATCCAACAAAATCAATGAAGTTCGGGGTTCTATATCTGAATCCATAAACTTCGATATTTATTGATTACAAGCTTAATATGAAACATGAAGTCCGGCAGCCAGAACGAGTTTCTGCAGGGAACGAGGCCGAAAGTGAGACTTTCACAGAATGATGTCACCCTATGCCTACTGCAAATCGGCACGTCTGCCTAGTTCTAGTGAGTTCCTTTTCTTGTCAAACAGAATCAAAGAAAAACACATGTAAATACATTGGGACGCAGATAGCAGTTTTAGGCTAAAATGAAATTTTGCATATTTTTTCTGATTAAACAAAAAGTACTAAGCCCAGAGTCATAAAATTTGACATGGAATGCTTTTAGGTCATTTCCTATGATGTACTCGTACATGTGCTATTATCATGCATATAATCGGCAATGTACAATGTATGTGAAAATGTGGTTGAATATGGATAAAGTTGCTCAAAATGTTTGTGATTGCCGACATTAGGAGGCTCGCCAAATCTAGATGTGTTTAGCTTCATGGACCTGAAAGGAACACGAACGCTGCACGAACACGAAAGGAAATGAATTGAAGACATTCTATGCCAAAAATTATGACTCTGGGTTTAGTACTTTTCGCTAAATAAGAGAAAACATACAAAATTTCATTCTAGCCAAAAACTGCAATCTGCGTCCCAATGTAATTATTACATGTGTTTTTCTTTGATCCTGTCTGACAAGAAGAGGAACTCACTAGGATCGGCAGACGTGACGCTTCGAAGCAGGGCTGTGGAGCCGATGCGTTATCTCATCGGCTCCGGCTCCGACTTCAAATTCAGGTTCTATCTATGCTGGTTATCCTGGATCCGTTGAACGGGTTTTTTGGATAACGGTGTGGCCTTTAGAGGCTTGCTACAATCATCAAATTAGTTTTCATTGACAAGCAACGACTTAAGTTAATAATAAAAATGATAATAGCCTAATATAATGACAAATAACATACTTGTCATATATTTTTGCATGAATTGACTATCTCTGAAAGATAAAATAAAGTTATAGCCTGGATTGGTTAAATTAGATAAAGATCTCCCGCAATGGCTAAATATAAATTGGCCTAGCCTGCAACCAGTCTACTACGAGGCTACATTAAATAAGACCACATGAGTGATGATGATATACCTAATTAGCCGTCACAGGGGCCGAATAGTAGTATAAGCTTTTAACAAAGCTTGAATATGAAACTGGATAGCGTATGCCTCTAAATAGCTTATAGGGCCTGTATCTTCTCAAAAATGGAAGGGGTATAGGCTATATAGCCAAATATACCGGATCAATAAAGATATCAATTGCTTTATTGAATATTAAAGTGCATATAGGCTAGCTTAGGTTGTTATTGCTATTTGTTATTGCCTTTATCCAATAGTCTGTTGGTCCATGAATAATATGATTGGTGGGTAGCCCACGACTCATCATCTGTAGAAATTGTAATTTAGATAGTCTCATTGCAGTGTAGGCTAGAAATGTACAATTGAAAATTATACTTAAAAAAATTAAAAATATCTAATTTAGGACGAGTTTTGTAATTCTATGCAGCATACTTAATAAGTTAAGGCTTAACTTACATAATGTTAATTTCGTATTTATCATTATGGCGTGAAGTTGCACTAAATAATTCATCAATGATTCATGTAAAACGAGCTAAAACCCTTCGTGGTCATGATGACTTCAAAAGTGTATACATCAATCCAGACCTCACATATCCACAACGCCTTGAGCAGGCTGCTCTGAGAGATCAGGTCAAGAGTCGAAGGCAACATGGCGAGGATGTTGTGATTTATCGCAATAGAGTGGTTCTTCGCAGTGATCGTCAGAATTTCCAATGATGTTTTTATCAAATAATTATGTGCCTAGACCAAGCCGACATGAAAATCGTTCAAATCTACCCTCGTTTCTGACATCTAATGTGCGATCTGTTGTTCAAAAACTCGATGAAGTAAATGTGACACTGCATTCTAAATCGGTAGACGTTTTTGTATGCTCGGAATCATGGCTGAATGAAAATCACAGTGATTTCTTTGTTCAAATTCACGGATATATGTGTTTCCGTCATGACAGAAAAGGAAAAATTGGAGGAGGAGTTGCAGTCTGGATTCGAAACTCTATTCATGCGAAACACATCACATGTAATCCCCCTTTTGATTTTGAATGTGTTGCCATATCCCTCGATTCACACAAAGTTCTTCTTCTCGGTCTGTATATTCCTCCTGATCCTGCGGTTCGTTTATTCAGAAATATTAATGATTTTTTGAGTAACTTTATTGATGATTTTCTGAAAGATTCTCCGGATTATGATATTGTAATATGTGGTGACATTTGCGCTTCTTTTGATTTGATAAATGTTTTCAACAAGCCAACATACGATGAATCTCAATTGGATTATATTCTGATATCTGAGTCTCTGGCATCTCTCTATACTGTCACTGCTTGTGCCCCTTTTGACAGATCTAAAGTCTACCATGTATCTTTGTTAGCTTCTCCGAACTGTGGGTCTATCGATCGTGATACCTGTCACAAAATTTATACAAGAACGTATGACCTGAGGAAATCAAATTTGGATAACTGTTTCTCAATCATCGATAGTTTGAGCTGGGATTTCATATATGACGATGCTCTCAATCTCGACGAAAAGTGTTCCATATTTCATGAAACTTTAGCTGATGCTGTTGTCAAATCTATGCCATCCTCACTCGTATCTTTTTCTGACAGGGACAAGCCTTGGATTACCCCTGTTATTAAAGATCTGATAAACAAAAGGTGGAGCGCATTCAGAAATCGCAACTTTGCAATGTATGAACATCTTAAGCTGAAAGTGAAAGAGGAAATCGCCAAATCGAAAGACAAGTGGACAAGAAATATTGGTAGACGCAACATGTGGAAAGCTGTAAATAAGCACATTGGCACAAAAAACAAGAAACCCTTGACCTCTCTGCTTTCTCAATTTGACTGCCTCAGTACCGCTACCGATGTGATAAATTCTACTTTGACCTCTGTCCATTTGAAATCGAATGTGTTAGATGTTCAGTCCTACCTAAATAGTGATACTATTGACTGGGAACCATCTGTGTCTCCTGCTATTGTGAGAGATCTCATCCACAACGTGAAAAGCGGAAAGTCAACTTCTGATTTACCGGTGGCAATCTACAAGCACATTGCTTTGCCTATCTCCAAGCCTCTATGTGAACTTTTTCGTTTATCCTTGAAAAACTGTGAAGTCCCAATCTTATGGAAAACCGCCGCAATCACACCGGTTCCTAAAACCTCGAAGCCGACGTTAGACGATCTCCGACCTATAAGTGTCCTCCCTTTGCCATCGAAGCTACTTGAAACCATTGTCCTTAACTCAATGAAGGAGAGAATTCTGGAGTACTATCATAAGCATCAGTTTGGGTTTCGACCATCATCGTCAACCACATGTGCACTGGTTTCACTGCATGATCACTTGACGCGCTATCTTGATGATCAAAGAACAGTTGGTGTCATGATTGTTTCTTATGACTTTTCTAAGGCCTTCGATAGTTTAAAATTTGAGCACATATTGAACAGGATGAAGCACTGCAATTTTCCAAATGCGTTTATCAGATGGATTCATGACTACCTAAAAGACCGCTCACAATTTGTCAGAATTGGCTCCTCCTGTAGTAGGCAAGCATCTGTGACTTCCGGGATTCCTCAAGGATCAATATTAGGCCCATATCTCTATGCATTAGCAACGTCTTCTTTAGATATCAACGATTCGAAATGCCACCTAGTGATTTATGCCGATGACATAAATCTTTGCTTCCCGCTATACAAAGACTCAGAAAATCTACACGTCTCTAGCGAGCATGCAGGGCTTTTGCGGTGGTCAAAGGAAATGGATCTCACTCTCAATCAGCGGAAGTGCAAGTCTCTGATAATCAAGAAATCAAATGAATGTGGCAATTACTCCCCACCTGATGTAGCTTCAGTAACTGAAATGTCAATTCTTGGTGTATGGTTCGATTCCTCTGGTACATGGTCCTCCCATTGCAATCATGTCTTGCTCAAAGCATCTCGAAGATTCTATATCCTGAGAAAGCTACGCCGCTCCCTAAGTTCATCAGCATTACGTTTTGCATACCTCTCGCTTGTACGCTCCTTGCTCGAATATTGTGCTCCTGTCTTTGTTGGCTTATCGAAGAGAGATTCAAATCGTTTTGACAGGGTACAAAATCGATTTCACAGATTGATATGTGGAGACATATGTGACTGTGATCATAATTTGCCAACTCTTTCCATGCGTCGAGATAATTTGAGTTTGAAGTTCATGAAACAAGTAATGAAACCTGGTCATGTCATTCATCATCTTTTGCCAACATTATCAGACTGTGGTCGATTTTGCTGCCAAGAAGGCGCACTATGAAGAGAAGTCGTTCATTCATTCCATACGTTTGCAAATTGTATAATCGTAATTTCACTAGACGATGAGTAATACATACTAGTACACCTATCTGATTTTGTGTAACTTTGTCTTTCTTTGTACGATTTTCATTTATATCTGAAATATATACGCTTTATTATTATGTATATTATTATATTCAATCTATGCATAACATATTACCACTATTCCTCTGATGATGGCTAGGCTGATGAAACTGAACTCGGAGTATCACGCAGCATGTTGCAGGGCGCAATGCATAATAAAAATTTGACTGCGAGCACCGAGCAGAAATCCCATTTACTTTGCTAGCTTTCGAATGCGCGTGCGGTTTAATGTCACAGACAATGGAAAATGGAAGTCAAAAGGCGCCTTTATTGAGAGCGTCTCAGTCTTTTTTTATTGTTTACATATAAGTCAACATGATACCAGCATAAAGTGTTGACAGACGGAAAAAATAATAATGAAAATTCTTGAAATCCACAGGTCTATGACATTTGGGGAAACATTATTACACAATACGGCTCTTGTGCAGTCCTCCCCCCCCCATTTTTTCTCTGGTCAAAAGATGCAGCACCATTGGATGTCCGTTTCAGCATCACCGGTTTGAGTGAAGCATTCCGTGCTGTCGTAAAATCTACGTGGGCAATTGCGATGTCATAGTCGCAAACTTCGTCAGCAAGTCAACATTGTAATTTGCCTTCGGGTTTTTTCGCATTGAAATATACCCTTTGAATTTTGAAGTCAAAGGAAATTCATTGTGAATGAGATACCTTTAGAATAATAAGGCGCTGCTAGAAGTGGCTGGATCGCTTATTGCTATAGCCATGCGAGGACTTGTAGTCAGGTCATTCGTGTGAGTGTGAAGAGTTATCCCTCCAATCAAAATTGATCAAATTGAATAATCGATTGTTTTGAAAAATGTAGGTGGGGGACTGCACAAGAGCCTACAGTACAATCTAAGGAAATTGGCATTGTCACAGATGCCAGTAGCTTCTGCCAGTAGCCATACCGATAGATGGTAACCTACATAGTAACCGTATTAGATTTAAAACATTGCGAAAGAAATGCAGCTATATTATCTTTGCTGACTGAACTGGAAATGTTTACATAAATGACTGGCGACTTGTCTCTAGAAATCTACAATCATCTAGTTGGCATGTATATAACAAGTCTTCAAATTAATGGATTTTGGAGAATACTTTGTCACTAAAAGCTATGGAATTAGTCTTATGTATGTATTAGCTATGTATATGCCTATTCTTCGCTTAATCAAAGAAACGGATAGTCTATATTTCATTACTGATTGAAATTAGTACAGAAGAATTCGGTAAATATTCACCATCTGAAAATGTTGTGATGCATAGTCTACCCAGTCGTCACAATTCACGGAAGTTGCTTTTTATCAACTAAGGGTTCTTAATTAAACAACAATTGTGATTTTTGTGTAATTAACAGTAATACGACACCCTTATATAAAGCTGAGTAACCGATGAATTATTTGTATGACATCACGGCTTCATTACTGTACAGTACACGCAATATACATGTACATGGTACACTTGAATTCTAGCAAAGTGTAAATGTTATAACTTGACCGATCGATACCCATACAAGATTATTTACCGACAACTTTGTTCCTGTCAGAATGTAGGGCTACTTTCTTGGTTATACCTACTAGAAAGTATATTTGGACTTTTCCTCAGGAGCGAACGACAGGTTCCTAAGTTCCAGGTAGAAATGCAGCGGAGACAGCTAATCCACAAAATAAAGCGAAAAATGTCTCCGCCGGCGCGACGCCGAAGGAGTGACCGGCGGCGGCGTTTGCCGCAGGGGTTTATAACATATTGATTATAAAGGAGATTATAGGCTTATACAGTCCGTTTCATAAAAAGTGGATCATCCTAAAATTTGACTAAATAAAACATAAGTATGATACAGAAAGCATCTTTCATGTTATTTCATGTCCCTAATATATTCAAATGTCCTTATATAGTCTGATAAGCTATGATACAGTAACGGTTCTTAAGAAGCTAATATTTTGTGGCCCTACCCTTATTGTCAATGACATTACCAATTCGTCTAGGCATTGATTCGATGATATCGTTGATTTTTGACTGATCTAACTTTCTCCACTCTCTTTTTAACAGTGACGCAAGTTGTTATACGCCATCTGTAGGTAGCAGTGAACGACGAACGTTACGTTTTAGAATACTCCATACATTTTCTATGGGATTCAGATCAGGAGAACGAGCTGGCCAAGATAATATCCTAAGCCCTAATTGAGACTTGCATAAGTTGACTCTACTACTCCTGTGACGCGTAGCATTATCATCCATAAATAATCAAGTCGATGGATCACCAAGTTGATCTGTCATTTGGCCAATGTTCATTCGTAAAGCATTCACATAGCACTCAGAATTCATGGTTCCTTGCTGTATGTGAAGTTCAGAGCGGCCATTGGTCCATATGCCAGCCCAAATCAGTAGAGTCGCACCACCTTGTACCCGGGGACGATGTAAATGTCTCGGAATTTCCTGATCAGATTTTATCCATAATCTCAATCGACCATCACTATCCTTCAGACGGACTGATGCCTCATCAGACCAGACAACCCGATCCCATTGATTTCACCAGTGACAATGACTCATTGCCCATCTGAAACGTCTTTTTGTATGCTGATCTGATAATTCGATCTGAGAGGGCCTCTTACAGCTCTTGAAATTCGACTCAATAAGTCTTCTACGAATAGTGGACTTAGAAATAGACGAGTCTAGTGTAGCCATCTCAGTTAACGAGAGACTCGGATCAACTTTAACAAATCTCAAAATTAGGCGGTCTCTACGCTTGGATGTTTTGCGTGGACGGCCAGAGCCCTCTTTACGACAGAGTCGAAAATCATCATTATGCCATCGATGCACATTTGTGTAAGGGACATTTAGTCGCTTGCTTGTAGCTCGCAAAGAAAACCCTAGTTCTAGCAATTAGGCTGACACCTTGCCTTTTGTGAATGCGATCTCGTTATTGTTCATTTGTGCTTTGTATTGTTTTCAACCGGTAAGAGATAGATTTCTAGCTGAAAGCAATCAGGAGTGCTGCCAACACCACCGCAACGAAGTCAGGAAGCTATGGAACATGAAGTCCAGTTAATCACATGTAGCAGTTACAATGTTGTTGATGAATAATGGTGCTATACTGGCTCTGATTGACCGATTTTCTTTATTTTTGTTTTGCTTGATAGCTTTTGGCTTGTAGAACAACATATTACATAACAAAGGAAACAAATGTAATTTTATAAGAGTGAGGTATGATTTTATGTAACATTGCTAAATGAAGATCAAATTATCTACTACTTTTTTATCTATAACAGGAAAACAACTCAATATTCATGCTTGAGATTTCCAACAATGATATTAGTAAGCACAACTGACATATCTTCCAAATTTCAAAGAAATTCGTTCAAGTTTGGCGGAGTTAGACAAAGTTGAAGTTAAGCCGATGTTTAAGAGTGATCCATTTTTTATGAAACAATCTGTACATCAGTTTAGTAGAATGGAAAGGGCATTATTCTACTTGGTAAACGCCTAATCTCCGCAGGATTGCTGATGTTTATTTTGCATGTCAAACTGATGAAGTGCGAGTCTTCTATTTTGGCTATGTTTCATCGAGCGTAGAGACAGAGAGAGAGAGAGAGAGAAATACCGGGATACAGCATATGCAGCCTAGTAATGCATTGAAAAGCATGTGCAGGTGGGCATGTCCCATCGGAAGATGCAAACAAAAATACTTGTTAATTGTACAGACTAGTTTGATATATTCAACAGGTTGAGAAAGAGAACCGCATAATTTATTTACAGCATTGAAAGCAATTTCAGAATATTTTTCATTGCATCATGTATTAGCATGAACTTTCATTATGCCTTTTTCCACTTCTCCAGGAAGTTTTCCCACCATCTACGAGCGCGTCAATAATGACGCAAACTTGTCAATTTGCGATATATACCTGAACTCCGCAAATGCCACCATCTTTGCCTTAAGTGAACCGACGTTATCGACTTCATATTCCATCTTACATGCAGCCTACCTTGGCGAATAAGCGTTCAGATATCAATATAGAACGCATTCTAACGTGGAAGATGTTGTATAAGAGAGACGATTAAATTCTTCAAGTCTCTCAGATAGTGTCTTATCAGTTTATCAGAGAAAGGAATGAAACACATCTGCATGGACATGCATAGACCGCAATCGCTAATTCTGTTTAAACAAACTCGAATATTTGAAGTTAGAAATCATGATTATATCCAGATTATAAATATCTGACAAATCCCTTGTGATGAGGGGATCACCCACGAGCTCTGACGCTTTGATAAGAAATGATATCAGTAAAGTTCAAGTTAAATGATGGAGAAAATGACATTCCCAAAGTATAGTATTTGCGGATATCGATGCATTTCTAGTAAAAATCATGCATTATCTGTGTCATGTCTCAGATAATCTATTTGCTAACACGTGTAGCTCGTTTTAATGAAGGATACTGCTTCAATGAGGGTTGCATAGAAATCGGATACTTTGTAATACTCTTATTGTTAGAACGATTAAAACAAACGTGTCTTGAAGAGGTGGGCGATCGGGCTGTCCTAACATTCGAATTGGATAATCGAATCGAACTGTTTCAAATCGGATTCGGTTAGGTCGACATTTTCCTTTTCTTACTCAATGAATGTCTCCTGATGAGTTATTTTATTCATAACATCCATGCAGTAGAACTTGTGATACACGGGCGGAAAGAATGATCGGCCGGTTTTCGTTATAATCTACGCGCTACGCAGGTCTATAAGAGAGAGAGAGAGAGAGAGTTTGTAGAAACTTTGCTTTGCTCATCGTCTACATCTGGGTTTTTTTCAGAAAATATCGCAATGTTTGCCAGAAATGAAGAAGTGATAGGTTAAATTAACATTACTTTGTTACGAGTCAGCAACGCTATTCCCACGGAATAAATAAACGTCTGCTATATTGTACTAGTAGTGGTCTAATATATTACATAATAGTACAAGAATCTGTATTAGAACAGCAGCTGCACATACTTTGCAGGTATTCAAGTTTTAGGCCTTGCTGATCACCTTGCAGATTGTGCATGCAAATTACCTTTAAAAGGAAATTCAAATGTTGTCAAAATTGTTTCAGACAATAAAATATCTAAATGTTGATTAGCTTATGATAATGTTAGAATAGCAACTTTATCTACCATACATATTATCTACCAATGATTCCATCATTAACTGCATGAAATGTTGATTAACTTATTCAGTGTGGTAGATTAATGTATGAAGCAGTTGTCGATTATCTTCGGCCTTCAAAGGCTGATGAAACTGGGGAACATCCATGCCTGTTCCCAACAACATCACATCAGCATTGGACCCCTATGGCATGCAGACACACAAAATTGACAAACGCATGGAAATGTCCTAATTTTCGGATAATTGTAGCGTTATCAACTGATTGCACTTGAATATGGGGCAGGTATGTGCCTAATATTTCAAACACTGTTGTAGAATCGGATCGCATGCTGAACTCTTGGCGGTTAAATATTTTTTGTGTTGTTTTGTACAACAGATATCAGAAATCAAAAGAGGTCGAATCATTAGAGCTCGAAACAACCTATCCCATCTCTATGGAGACAGTCAACTACCGTCAAACCAACCAGAGACTTCTATGATGTGATGGCACCTAATCCGAGTTTCATTCTACGGAAATTATTTTCGATATTGAAAATATGCTACAGTAGGTTTTCTCTCCCTTTTGTATAATGCCAACAAATCAAAAACTCCTTTTGTATCAGAGGACGTTTCGGGTCCAGGCCAACGCGAATGATAGAAATTGCAGAATAGATGAAATATGCATTTATAGGGAATGAAAGAATCTATGCGGCGCAACTTAAAACTCTGACGTGACCATAGAAGTAGATAATAGTATACTAGAATGGAAGTTTGATATCTTGCTCATGTACAATGATGGCACATGGAAAAATCTATGGCTTGTAGATCTGCTTCGATCTAAAGCATTGTATCATAGTCAAACTATTTGTCGAGTTAGTTGTAAAAGTTGTTGACAGCAAATTACAGGATTTTCTTGAAGAGAATTTTAAGTGAGATTACAGTATTGTTTCATATGAAATAGCCTACTATTTCGTGGGTTAATATACTGTGTCTATTTGTAGCAGTCATTAACAACTACCTTCCAATTTTTCAATGCTGGAATACGAATTGAAAAGTGGTTCACATAGTCGTAATTGAAAGTGGTTGGTGTACTGGTTGTGAGAACATCTCGAGAATTCACAGATAAAAAATCTAGTTATTGGATAATTTCTCCTTCAAATGATAAAGAAGCCTAGAGCTTTTCTGGAATAAACACATTGGAAGCTTCTTTACATACAATCATCACTCAGATAAATGAAATGTCGCCGGAACTTTTCAATTAATCACTGAATGACACATGTGATATAGTGTGATGTTTTGGGAGCTGGTGTCCGAAAGCATGCAAAGATTTTGAAAATTGTTCCAATATATTGAACAGGGGAGCCCATTGAAGTAAAATGAACACTCCAAGATTTACTGGCCTGTGACTTCAAGCTGGAGTAATGCATATTCTGTAAATCGACATTACAAGTTGCATATGTGTCTGATTATACTCTTGATAGATTATAGGAGCGATATTTCAAAATGACGAACGTACATAACGTTTTACAGGATTTCCTTCTTTGTCATCCTGTCGCTGCATCATTTTGTAAATTAATTATTGCTTTTGTGTATATGATCTTCAGACAAGGTGCAACGATCCAGATCACAAATTGACTTGATAACTATAAATGCAAGCCAGAAAGCAAGAAAGACAACTGGTAAAATTTGATTTTTGCCCCAACTAAGCTCCCCGGCGTGTGCCATAATTTTCATGCAATTTCCATTCTAGAACTTTCTAATGGTATTGTTAATTTCTATGGACGTGGCGGATGGCGGTATTGTACCTTGTACATCATAGGATCCTGTGAACAACCCGAAGTACATCGTTTTGAACTATCCTTTTGAAGAATTTTTCAACTGGCTCATAGTTTAATTAATGATTTTCAGTCGTTGGCATTCATTTATGTAAAATTTTCAAATAAGGCAACTCGGGAGAGTATCGGTTTATGCGAATCAGAGAAAAAGAAAGTGCTAATATTCTTACAATGACTCTCAATTATTAAATGATAAATGATGAGATCGTCTTTATAATGTACATAATGATAGCCTAGATTCAGAAAAAGGTGTACAATAGGAGAGTACCGCATGAAAGTGTTGCTGATACATAATTGTTGATGACCTATACTCCGATAAGACAGGATAGGCCTCCTAATTAATTGACGAGTAAATATCGATCGACTTCAACAATTTTTCGATGACCGCAATTTCATTATTTTGTGGGTTGAAGACTTATCATTAAGTTTGACAAAAGTACTCATAAGATTTTTCGTCAACATTTTGAACAATGAGCGTGACTAGATTAGCAGAGATGTTTTAGCACTGTGACAACCGGCACTCTCAGTTTCCTCGGTCGGTACAGACAGCATTACGAAATAATTTCGCTGATGAAGAGTGCAGCAAAAATTGGTTGAGCTCCTCAAAATTTCGCAATCGACTAGACGAAAATTCAAAAAAAGAAAGACGTAGGGCATTTCAAGTCTCCATGATTTCATTTATTCTGAAATTGACTCTCTTTTTAAAATCAACATGAGGCATTTCCACTGTTAGATCATCACGGAGAATATTTAAACAGCAGAGACGATGCGGACATTTCTGCAAGCAACGAATACCTCTTTGCAATTCTGGCTGTACATTTAAATGCACAAGAACAAATATAAGATCCATGTGACACATTTCTTGCAAGTGTAGCATCATTTCCCTGAGATCCTATGATGTAATGTGCACAATACACGCGCACATTCATTCTGTTGGCCATCCACGCCACAGCATTTCAGGGGTTTATCTGCCAACGATTATTCTGTCAGGTGTTATAAAAGAAGCGTTGATGTCAGCCAATGTCATACCTTGCTGTTCTGAACGTCGATGTCTCGCAACAAAATATTCTGAAAGTTTCTGAAAAAAGTTTATCTATTGATGAACAGTAGCATCCATTCGTTGCATACCAAAGGCGTGTTCCCATTAGACCGATAACGATAGCGATGCCCACAACGACAAAAAATCGCTTTACGTGTGTAAGAAACTGATTTTCCCAACGACAAATAATTGTAATGTGGACATCGAACCTCAGCGATAAATGAAGTATCGTCACGATTTCATCGTTATCGTTATCGTGCTAGTGTAACCCCGCTCATGGCCGGGAGGTATTGACACTTTCTTCCTGAATTCGCGCACAAAGAGCTTAATGGCATGGATTTGTAGATATTGAAACGCTGAATACAAAAATCAAATTCTTAAGTGTCACATCCAGTCGCTTTCGGTTATAGGTAAGGTTAAAGAATTCCCATTGGAATCCAATGGCGAAATTCAAAAAATATCCATGGATTGTGAAACACGTGGCAAATTTCGTACACTTTCTTCTACAGAAAAGAAACTATTTATCAGAATGCCATGAAATTTGAATCATGATTGAGTTCAGAACATCAACTTCGATACTAAAGCTGAAGTGAATCACATGATTAAGTATTTAATGTCTGAGAGCCTCTACAAAATGAGTAAAATCGCCAAAATTAAGTCAAGACATGAAATTTACTCATTTTGCAGAGGCTCTCAGAATGTCAGTGTTGTAGCTCTCGTACTAAGAACATTTCAATAATCCGCAGACACGTCTGAGCTGATGATGTTTAGACATTCATTGCATTTCGATTATCTAAAGAGCAGACAATTGATGACGCACTCTATTGATCATTTGTGTCATAGAAATGTCATTTCTTCCATCATAACAATACAAAAAAATCAGAAATCAGAATCGTGTATTTTTGATAGCAAGCAATTGAAAGTTAATCATGAAGCTAGCTACTGGTCATGAGACCATGACAAAACGACAAGTCAATCGGCTGATAAATCTGTCGATTATATAGAAGCCACAGAATTAAATATTTTGTTTATCTGCTTTGATTTGCTGGAAGTGTGATTCATACGAAATCGACGGCACATCGAGGAACTTATTAAGTGGGCAAAAAGGAATTCCTTATACCTTACAGAGATAGGGAAAAAAGTCGTGCGTCGCTTGCGGGTTAATGTGAGTTCCAACAAAGTGCTTCGATTGCCAAAATTCCTTCTGAATTCAGATTCGAAGAATTCAGATCATTGCGCACAAGTTTTCTCCATAATGTTGGCCCCTCCGATCATTATTAAAAAAAACCAGGCGTATGAAAATTAATTCACTTGATGATTTCACCATCGTCTTTTCAGCATTCCTTACTTCATAGTGCATACACTGAATCGAATGTTACTAGACGATGTGTGTTTTGTTGTATGCGAAGTGATATCACAACACGCACGCATCTCTCACTGGCTCAGGTGTCCTCTGCTAACAGCTTACTGTTTGCCATTTCCAATAGCAAGCGATACACGAATTATCCATTCGAGAAGGAGCAAGTTGTCTAATTCTGTGATGTGCCATTTCGATATTAAGGTTGCATATAACCCTTCCTATCTAGGAAACCGAAGCGCGCGCAGATGAATCTAATTCTGTGGTAGAAGCGCTTTCAAAAATCATTTATCACACGGTCCGATATTTATCATACATGCAGCTCATACATCGAGGAAATGATTAGTTTTAGGAAAGGCTTTTGAAACTTGAAAAAATCAAAAGCATGTCTTTAAGATTATTGATCTACAGCAAATCGAAATTAACAAATGCTCTTCACTTATAGGAAGACGAGAGCTGACTATTACAGAGCTATTTAAGAAAATGACATTATACAATGGACACTTGGTACATGAACATACACATGCACTCAAACACCTCCGTTCTTCGATTATTGATTATGTAAATAACCTGGTGAACTCTGACATGGAACTAGCTTTTGGCTATAATCGTGGAGTTAGTGAGCGCAGAGACTCGAATCTAATATCTAATATTATCTTCTATTATATGTCACTGATTTTATCATGAATCCTGATTGAGTCATTGCATGGTTGTATATCTCAAAATTAATTCGAGCGGAAAATTTAATCAGAAAGCAAAATAAACAGGTAATAAACAATTATTAGCAAGTGTTGTCGATAAAGTCATATTACCATGGTGACAGTCTATAGCATTTTACCCATTGCTGTGTATTTAAATTTTAAAATATTTTGCAAATCATACTTTGATAATGACGATCGTGTAGATCACCGAAATGTACCGGTCATATAAGAAGGTAAAAAATTAACATCCATTCTATAGTATCTTCCCAAGCTTAATTATGGCCCAAGCAAGTGATTCAAAACGCCATTTATGATGATTACTAGTGTGCTTTTTCATTGAAATTGCAATATCTAAGTAAGGCAACAGATGCATTCGTCAAAATGTAGAGTATTGGAAAATATATATTAAAACAATTAAAACAATGCATATGCCACAATAATGATGAAGGCTGTTGTCAACATTACATGCAAGTTTCACCATATAAAAAAGGAATCAATTTTTAGATGTGGCAAGAATGTGGGGGACACAAATGCTAGTTATTTTCATGCTCTAATACAACGTTTACAATCTCATGCCTAGCGACAAGCGACGCTCATATGTAGTCGAGCACTTGCAGCTAAAATTATATCTCCACTTGTATTTACCCTCTAAACTCCAATTAGCCGTGATAAGATAGCCTCGATGACCGATAATATCGGAATTGGCGTGAGTTTCGTAGATCGTATGGGGGCATAAAAGTCCTCCCATCCCCCTCCATTCCCTCGTACTAAACAGTCTGAGGTGAGCAGTATCAAGTGTGAGCAAAAATATTGATAAAGATGGATTAAGATTCTCAGCAGATAGATTTAAGATCATCAAAATTTCATCAGGACAATTTGCAGAATTTGAAAATTGAAGCAATTTTCAATTTCTTAATCATGTGATAAATTCAAAACAAGATTTACTGCGCTCAAATGCTGCAAGCCATACGAGCACTTGATCGAGAAATTACAGACTGACACGATTCCATGCAAACATGTTAACCGGAAATGTCATTTTCATTTTCCCATCACAACCGTATTGCCAAATCCAAGCATCCCAGGGTCCTTCCTTCCTCCCTTCCTCCCTTCCTTCCTCTGCATCTCCTGTCGGCTATCGACCGATGGACGATCTGCTTGTAGGTGGAAGATCCTGGTGATTGCAGATTGGCGAGTGCGCCGTTCACTCGCAAGATAGAAACACACAAAATTAATGATCGCCAACCCTCTTGTGTGCATTAGCGTGTGTCTCCGTGTGTTGGAAAAGAGGTAAGCGAGATAGCCGTTACCGCTATACCTTTCGCAAGACAAGTTTCTATCGCTCGCCACTTCGACCGCTTGCATTTTCCTGACAAGCTTTGCTTTTTTGAGTTTTGCAGCGAGGTAAGTCGTCTTCTCAAAGTACTCAATGGATTATTCCAAGGATTTCAGTGAACGCCGTCTGTGTTGAACTTCTCGCCTGATTGTGTTTCTATTCTTCCATCGCTCATGTTTTCTCAGCTACCGCGAAGTTGAATTGAATCTGATCTCCAGCTGTTTTGTCACTTTTCACACGGAATTTGTTGCACTGCGTGTATTAAGTATACAAATGTGAAATTCTTTATTAATATTAGCAGTATATTAGTCTCAGCAACTTCAAATATTTTCAATTCAAATGAACCGCTATGCAAATTCAAAGTCTTACTCACATCTCTTGCATGAGTAAAATAGGAAGTAGACCCACGTATTGAATCTGTACCCATCCTTATATTTCATTCGATTATTGATTTATATCAAATTGTTATCATAACAATTATATCTTGTATTATAATCAAAAGTTAGAATCATATAATTTTCAAACCCCACATATTCGTCTGTTTACTTTCCTAAAATTGCATGCATAGAAAAAACTAGTGTGACCAACATAATCCATATACTTTTATGATACTAAGGGCCTACATTATAACATAATAGTGCATTCATTGAAAACGTCATCGATTTTTTCTCATGATTTTAATTGATGTATTCTGAAATTGTAAATGAAAAAAAACCTGTTTTGTGAAGACATCGATCATGCGTATTGAAGGAGTATCACAACAAGTAATTATAGAGCATATTCGTCTGATTCAGGTTTAACAAACAATTATATTTAAAACGCGTATAAAAAACTACAGTGAAGATTTCAATACACATTTTCATAAATTCTTTAGTTATTCTCTGCCATAATTGGGGAGTATTTTCCTCCTCTACGAAATTGTGTCAAAAATTTAATCCTGCTATTGTAATAAAGAATTCTCTTCAACATAACACGAGAAATATGTGTAGCAAGATTATTGATATACATGTAAATCAGTCAGGTTTTATTATGTTGATTGAAAGAAATCAGAATTTTGCGTGTATTTTCTCCTATAACGAAAAATGTCTGACAGGTCATTTCATGACGTAGTATTGTTCGTTTAGCTCTAATTGATACATGTCAAAATACTACTTACATAATTTGTTCAGTAGTATTAATCATTCATATTAACAAGCTATCAAAGTATTAGAAAGTAAATGTAGTGAATTGATTCTGATTTCATGAAAGTTCAGCTACGATCGTAATCATCAGCATCTGAATTGATTCAATTAGTTTTTAAAGCCGAAATTATTTCGCTGATATATGTATAACTTAGCTTACATACAGTATGCACTTGCAATAATGCTCTTCGTAGGCTATGATTTCTATAATTTCAAATTTATGTATTGGAATTTATAACAATAGTTATTTCGATTTTCTTGTATAAGTTCTCATGATTTTGACATTTTTTCAAATTAATTTTTTACACTCTTGAAAAATCATATTAAGATTCGAAAGTATTGGCATGCTCAAATAATGCTGCAATATCAACAGCACTAGGCTATTTCGATTTTAGCACTTTCACTACCCATATTGTTAGCAAACTGGGTAATTGCTGAAGCTAATCAGTCTACCTCAAAGCAATGTAAAAGCAAAGATCCAGTTGCACACCAGTAGTCACCAGTAGCAAAATTAACCACAAATGCACTAAATGCAAGTGAAATTATAACAGTAGTGTAATACTCGAATCTCAAAGTTTAAAATCAATTAAAGTATGCGTATCTCAAAGGCGTGCCCGTGCCTTAAAGTTGTCTTCATTAAATATACAAAAAAAAGCAATAAAATATATCTACTTCAACAAACTTTCAAATGATTAAATCATATTAAAGCTTTTTGTATCAATATTGTTTATTTACAATATTGTTTGAGAACACGTAAAAATTATGTATTTGAAATTATTGAGATTTTTGAAGTTATTTGCTGTTATGTGTTATGACCATAAGTTGGTGTTTAAACAGTGTTTTGCATTCATACTAAACATTTTCATTTATAAACCTATTAAGCAAAAATATGTGCTAAACAACACTATTTTGTGTAACTGTTATGTTCACTTCAGAATTGAATGCGCTAACAGCAGCATGCAAGAGTGCATACATCAACATATATGACAATGCAAAATGTCTATCAGGATACCCTTTATCGGTTTATCATATAAGCTAAAGTCTACCGCGTTTAATCGATAGCGGTATTTTGAGTGGCGTCCTAGCAACTGTTCTGGAATGGTCCATGTTAGCACAGCAACAAGGAAACATAGCCTAAATACCATTATGAACGACTTCAATCCCCACTAAATCTTTAACAGTGTTTTGAGTGGGGATAAACATGCGTAGCAATGATACTTGAAATACTGCTTAAATACTCACATTGCATAGCAGCATGGAAATATGCGATACCGGTAATTATCATCACAATTAGCACTGCATCCACTGAATTGATCATAGGGATTTTAATGATAATATCTATGCATTGCAATGTTTGACAATATAATTAACATGATTATCTTCTACTTGCTTGTAACTATCTTGTCGATCCTCTTGTAAACTTTCAATGATAATATTCACTCTTTCAATATAAGCATTATTATCTTTCCCATTTACAATGAAACGCTTGATTTATTGTATGTGTATATGCAATGCATATAACGTATGTCATTTGTTATATGTATTGTTATGCAGTTGTAATTATAAATTCAAAACTCATCAGATTTGTGTTGCAATTATCATAGCACTTAATAATTAACATTAATCACATTTTGTGTCATTGACGTATAATTGCAATTGCTTAAAAGCCGACAACTACGGAAACTATTCCGGAAATTTTATGCTTCTATTCATCGTTACTCAATTCACACTTTTGGAACAACTGGTTATGTAATTCAGCAAGATCGCAGAAGAGATCTCTTCGATAAAAGTTTTGCAGAGCTTATTTGATGAAAACAAATTTAAACATTTTTTGAAATATGAATTTCGCATAATTGCAGCTTTAATTATTTGCAGATTTTTTCATTAGCTAAGTCGAACATACAGCCATTTTTCAGTCAAACTAAAGACATGGCTGTCAAGCAATCCAAAATGCAAAAGTATCTAGAAGTGAACATTGCTATTTTAAGCCAGATTTGATAGTTAATTTGTATAGTATATTTTACAATGGCTATGCAGTTAGAGCGGCCATTTTTCAAAATCAATTTGATTTACTATTTCAAGTTAAAATCAAAACCTATTTTCTGAAGTAAATTTAAAGCCTAGATGAATTCTCATGCTAATAAGTAGTTTATCTATCGCCTGAACTGAGACGAAGGGAGTCAAATTTGTCCATCTGCATTAAGAACCCAGATTCCGCCTCGTACCTCTACGAAGCTGACACTTGTTATGTTGTTGGCCGCTACACTGATAATACGACCATTTATGCAATTAACAATTGAATTTAGTTTATGCCAAAAAATGTTATTTTTATCTTGCAGCTTCTCGAAATATGTCTGACCTTGAAGAACGCCGACGAGAAAGGGCTGCCAGGAGAGCTGCACGAGCAGAAAAGTAAGCTGATAATAATTACACAAATAGTGCACTGCAGCGATGGATGCGCTATTACCGCCGCGATTGATTATGCATAATGCAATGTCTGTTAAGGTGTTCATCACAACATCCATCAATATCTTGTCATCGAGAAATCGACTTCAATCAATACACTTGAATACTCCGAAATCACATGCACATTTTGCACGTACACGTTTTACATTGCCGAACTGCTAAAAGCGGTATGCATCAGCAAGTAACTCGTTGAACTGTCAGCAAAAGGTATGTCGGAAGTAGAGCTCCTACCGGTTCGAATCAATCGGGTCAGAGGTTTGCCCCGGCCCCGATCAGGTAATTAGCTTTATTATCTGGATTTGATCCAGGCATGATCCGGTGACTTATGAGTAGTATAAGAAGACAGTTGAAAGTGCAATTAGAAAAATTGTGCTTCTGAGTAAAAAGCGGTATCGCGATAGTTTGATTCCCACTTTTATTCGAAGCAATTCCTTGACAAAATTTTGCGAATTCAAGCATCTGTCAATAAACTATTCAAATGAAAAATTATCATGCTATGAATAATGCTTATGCTGACTATGCGCACAACCGTAAGCAGTGATTGCTCCGACACAAGCGTTTTCATCGAGGTTAGATGATGTCATCATTGATCATAGACTCCAACATATATAATGTATATATTATATTATCTAGGAGTCTATGTCATTGATATTCCATTAATCATTAAACCATTACATATCTTTTGCATCATTATTGAATTGTTCTCGGAGAATAATAATAATAATAACATGTATTTCAATGAAATACACAACACATATGAAGGGCAAGCACTTCAAAATATCATACAGTGTAATATGACATTAATTATCTCCGTGATGCAAACAAGAGAATGTTGAATTGTATTACCATCAAAATACAAAATTACTAATTTTCCCCGTAGCATAGGTTCCACAGTAAAATATGATTACTTTATAAAATTTGCATCATCATTTAGCAGAGTTTTTGAAATAGCTAGAGTAGAGACCTGCAAATCGGCAAATTTTGATTCGAATCAAATTCGCGAATCGAATCGCTGAAAATTTGCATAGGCTTACTTTACCCTACTTTTGCGGTTTGCTTAGCCAAGGGATGTTGAAGATCTCGTGGATTCTTAGCATAAGCGACGAAAAAGCCTGAATACAAGCACCGATAGATAATTTGTTAGTTGTCAAAAGACGCCACATGAAACTTTTCGGACTTGTTATGAGAAAAAGTGTGATAGAAAGCCTTGCAGCCATCGGAAAGGTGACCGATAAACGAACTTTAGGTAAACTACCATTTTTGAATTCGATGTCAAAAGAGCACAAACTATCACTCATCAATGTTACATAAGCAGCGAACTATCGAGGTAAGTGGAGAAAGTCGGCCATGATCTTCATGTTCCGGTTGAAAATGGACCAAACCGTAGCCAATTATATTGCGACTTCATATTGGCCTTGCTTTGCCAGAAGGGTAGTTTGATAATGGAAACTAGGTATTTAAACTCATGCTCGTAGAAGTCCCTTGAATCTCATCTGTGAGTGGCAACGCAACCTCCATCAATCGGTTCTACACCTATATCCTAATCCCGCGCGAAAAAGCACCAGTTTTTATGAGGTGAAAATCAGTGGATTCTGTCGCTTCCTTCTTAATTTTCAGAAAGCACCAAAAGAATTTCTGCAACGTCCTTGAAATAATACATCGTTGAATTATTGTTCTAGTGAAACTTGTAACTTCCAATGTTATCACTGTCCGCAATTCAAAGTAATTTAAAATAATAATTCAGGCTGAATTCACAACAGAATATAGTAGGCTGAAATATGTCAACTTCTAAGTTCGTCACTCATCGCCATACTTGTCCCAGTATAAAGGATGACACGAGACTTTGAGTTTGATCACTATATTGCAAGCTAATTCTTTTTAAGCTTGGACCAAACCGGGTTTGGAAATTGGAATTCTTGGATGCTCGGGTTCATGATTCACTGCTTCATTGAAAACGCTTCGTTTTCAGGAGTCCGAGCTTAGGCTGCAACGACACGTGCTGTGTGGCATGTTGCCGACCAACTCTTGTTCATCAACCGACGCCTTCAACCGCTTTCAGTGAAAATCCAACATCACATGTTTGTTAAAACTTTTGTAAAAGTCGTGTCGAACGAGGGTAGGTTGTATATCATACGAAAACAATTGTAGTAATTTTTGGTCAACAGAAGCGATAGAAGATACAATAAATTTTCGTCAACAGAAAGATACAATAAACAGCGCAGGGATGACCTTTTGAGCATCAGTATCAAAATACCCTAGAAATCGGTTAATGATATCATGAACAAGCTGGTTTCAGTACTTTTCCACTATCGTAGAAAAAGCCAAGGAAACTTTGTGTCCCCACAAGCTTGTACGTCAATCACATATGCGGAATTTCGGGCAACAACAATCAGATCAGGTTGAACATGATGATCCGACGGGTATTTGAGGGTCATGGAAGCTCCCTAAACCTTGACTATTTGGTAATTTTTGGAGGCAAGCAACAATTTTGTTGTGACGGGTGATTCTCAAGCCTAGGACATCTCTTCATAATATGGTACGCACTTTCTGGCGCATTTCAGCTATGTCGGCACATAACGTCGATGGAGGAACAGGCACCCAGCGCTTCTTGCGAGGTTTCGTAGGCAAGAGAATATCACGCAGCTTCAATCCACGAATGTAGAGAAGGGTAAGGCTTTTGTAGGATTGTCAACCCATTAAAACGATTTCTAAGACGATTAAGACGCTTCATCATCTAGCCATTTTTGGACTTGTGCAACTTTTTTAACGCAGTCTTTAACTCAAATGTACTGGTAGAAACTTCGCTTCCAACTTTCACCGGCTTTGAACAAATATTGGTGCACTATTGAGGAGATATTGCTCCAACTGAGTGGATAAGAGGATTGGTCGAGGTCATTAGTTTCCCAGTTCTCTTCTTTCTGACAAGGGGAACCCAAGAAGTCAGGTTCCAAACACCAATGCCGACCGAGCTCACTGAGGCACAGGAAAACCAGTTGGAGTGTCGGCACTTTTGCCATTTTTCTGATCTCTCAGTTGGAGCTGGGGAGACGTCTTCAGAATATGACCTGGCACAAATTGATGAGTGAATCTCTGGATGAGATAAGGTTTTAAAACATTCAATCTCTGAAAAGGAGCCGAGGAAATTTCTCTCAAAAACAAGCATAGTCTTCGCCAGAAAAGTAACAAGGAATATTTTTAATAACAGATTTCCTCGATTTGCTGTGGGAACAATATGGACACAGAAAGATTTTCGAATATTCAAATTAAGTCCAACAGCAGACAATGAAAGTTTTAGACCATCGTTTTGATCTTTCTATGTATCGTTACTTCTGCGTTCGATTTTTTGATTTCTATAATCACAAATGGCTATTAATGAAGGCTTTTGCATGAATTGGAATTTCACTTCTTGCTCTGAAGTCAAGCAAGATGTCTCAAATTGATAAAGATCCAAGATCGAAACCGGTCTTGCAATTATCTTGTTCTCTTACTTCCTTCTCATATTATCAGTAGTCGTTAGGTCGGTGTGGGGATCTTCGAATGACATCTGCTTATGTCTATTTCCATCTATCTATCTCCATCCTATTTGTCATGTGATTGATTTGTGTACGACTGACGAATCAGATCTGATGAATTGATATCAGATCTGGTTCGCATGTTGATGTTCTTGACCTCTGTCATTATCAGTGCGTCACTATCTATGGTCGGTTTGGTTCATTAAAGTCCTGTCATGGACTAAGGTCGTTTTGCATATCCACTACACCATTTATATCCGAATATCCATCAATCTAACTATGTATCGCTGTTTTTGCATTTGATTTTTTGATTGCTATAATCACGAATGGCTATTACATGTACTCGTATATTGAATATTTTTGCATGAATTGGAACATCTTTTTTCACAGTCTGTATGTTGCTCTTGATCCTGACATATCACAACAGTTGGAATACCGACGGCGAGAACGTGAAGAACGGCTGCGAAAAATGTAAATTCTTGCGTTTTTGTTATTTTTCATTCACTTATGGAATTATGCCATTGTTCTATCTCTAAAAGGCAGTTGAGGAGATTAAAAAAGGAGGAATCAAGTCTAACTGCACCTGAAAATCGAACTGTTATGTAAGCGAAAACGCTAGTTATATTAATACCTACACAAGTGTGACGTGAACAACAATGAACAAAACATTGCACAGGACTTTTTCGTATACCCTTCCACTCGCATTCCATACCCTTTTGAAGATAGTCTTCTCACAATATATTGGTAATTTTTGAGATATTTTCCTCAGCACATTCAATTTTAAAGACTTAAATATATATAGAATTATTCATGTTCATTTTCGCTTGCCATATTCTTGAGGAAAAGCATGATGCACAACATTGATACATGATATGCTTTGTTGCATAACTTATGCTGTAATTGTGAATTTTCATGTCTAAATGGTAGGCTACATCTCATAGCTGAAGTTGATTCATCTTACTAGAATAAATAATGTGCCGTCTTCAAAATTAATTTTTCATGTTCACCGTTAGTGTAAATCTTAATAATGTGATTTGAATCTGAATGAAGATTTTGATTTTCTATTAATTGTTAACACACTTAAAACGTTTGGTGACAATCTAAAGCATTTAAGTCACAATTCATACAAAAGTATTTTTTAAAAATCGTAAAGTCAATGTCTAATACTAGAGCATGAGTCAATTCACTGTAGGTAGATTGAGCGTAAATGCCACACTTTAGCATGATTGATATAAAGGCATTATCATGTCATTTTCTTAAAAAATACATGCGAATACATGTTTCATTGCCATGTATATACCAACATGTTGTTTTAATTCAGGACAATTTCATTACTGCCTTCTTTGAATTTTTGAAGCTAAAATTTTGAATGGCTTGGGAATGGATTGGTAAATAATTCCTCGTCAGTCATTCTCAATAACCAAAAATTCCACTTGCGTTGTGCCCAACATTTTGTAGGGCTGCCATGCGTTCAACAACACAACCCGATGAGATTGTTGATAATGCCATAATACCACTTTCGCTCATGGGGTGAATCCTCTCATCTGGTTTTTTCATTGTTCTGCAACGTTCTGGTCTCGTGATGGAGGGTTTTCGTGTATCTTTTCATTCTTCACTACACATTCATCAACTGTCTCCCCTACGATTATGGTCCCGTTCCAGAAGCTTCAGCGGCTCGTTCTTTGACACTATGATAAGCTCATGACCATTGAAAACGTTATCAAAGAAGAGTCGATTTGGGGCTTTCAAGAATATAAATGAGAGGGTGTAAAGATGATTTATGTTGGATCATTTAAGGAAACTATCGAATCTTATTTTCCTCAATAAATCACATGTCGTCATGCAAGTTAGACAACGGAAGTTGATGCAAGCAATCCAGTAAGCGACTGAGTATAAATTATTCACTTTGCGCTTCAGACGCATCTTCGATAAGCAGATTTTTCCAAGATGGTCGAAAAAATGAGCAATTTCAATATTTCAAAATTCTGTAAAAATACAAACAAGAACGAACCTCGCTATGATTTATTCAGGAAATGAAGTCCAATCAATTGACTTAAGCGAAAAAGTCTGCTATAAAATATCAGAGCATCTAATTTCGACAAGAAATAGATGTGCTCCATATCGGAACATTGGTTCATATTTCATTAATATTAGTAAAATTAGATATTGTGTTACTCACGTGATATTAAGTCATTGCGGATTAGTCCCCTTAAAAATAAAATTTCCTAGAAATAGGGATTTTAATGCTCCGAAGCATACGGCAAAGTTAATTATAGGAACATTACACACGTGTACATATACGCGTACCACATTTGCCATAGAAGTCTAAAAACCCTCGACTTCAATAGATACGTTCACGGGATGAATTGCCACGAACCCTCAAAGGACATGAAATGACGTATACCTATTTGTCAAGTAAGGAGGTAAGGGGTATATACTCAAGTCTGCTTTTATTTGACCATGAAACGACAAAATCCACATTCAAATGAAAGATGATGTCAAGAGCCTTTTAATGGTGACAACCGCAACTTCATGTGATTGCCTAGAGCTCAGGAAATTTGCTTTTGAAAAAATGATTCACGAAAAACTTGTATCTTTGAAGGTACCTACTTTAAAAGGACATTTACGCAATGCTTTTAGCCAATTGTAAATTTAGACTTTAGTGGAAGTTTAGTTTGCAGGTATCTGTTGCTGTTATAAAGCATTGGTATCTGGCATGTTGATTATTAAAATCGCAATCCTATTTGATAGGAAATCCTATTTGATCCATTGTTTGCTTCCAGAACTGAACCTGAGGATGATTCTCGAGAATCTCGAAGACGTGCAAGGCGGAGGGAGTCTGAAGATCCTGGTGAAGTAAGTCTTGTGGCTACTGCAATTTAAAAGCATAAATGGAAGTCAGCAGAAGGTTTAAGAATCAAATTTATCAAATATTTTGCTAATTCTCGCCTTGTAGGAAGTGGAAACAAGCAGCTACCGTTCGAGGCGTTCTCGACAAACTGAGGATGAGGAGGTATAGATGTAGTAGTCCAATTAGTGAGAATAGTGTTTACCATTTTCATGATAATTGTTTTGCTCCTTTAGAGCATTTTATGTTCTAGAATAATTTAGTATTGTTATAATCAGTAACCTAACCTTGGAGGGTTTTTCATAAACAGGCAAACGATATGGTCGTTTTTATAGCAAGAGCGTGTCTTCAATATGTTTCAGAAAGATAATCCATTCAAACGTCATCAATTTTCGAATATCAGAGACATGTCGGACCCACATTGCCAGTAGAATCTTTTAGATACATGCTAGAATATCACCCTGCTCATGATCGTTTACAATGAGTTCGAAATTCATACATTTAAGTAGTCACAAGATCAATTTATAATTTTCTTTTCAAACGGTTTACGACTTTTGTTAATGGTCTGATTTCAATAAAACTCAGACAGGTTTTTTAGCTTGTTTGTAGAGTGCATTTAGAAGCTATCTCAAAGTAAAGACAGACAGTTGTCTTGGGGCTATAATCAATTATTTCTTCTAAATAAGAGATTCGTAGACGGTAGTCGTAGTCATAATACATCATTCGTAGTTATCTATTGTCCTCTCCAATTTTCAATAGCATAATGCATGCATATCTTGCATAGAAATTGATAACAATAGAAATCTCTAGAATAGAATACACATTTTCATGCTATACACAATGGTAGCACAAAAATCGCACACTTAGATACGCTTGTCAACGGCTGTATCATTGGGTTAGAATAAGTCACATGTGTAAATTCAAGTCTTTCATCGGTGATTCATGTCCCGTCTGTGCCGCGACTTTGAGTCAATTTCCACTGTAGTCAACTTCAAATAAACAATTTATTTCTATGATATCTTATGTCTATGGTAAGCCGCCATTATTTACTCGTATAGGTGCTGTGTAGGTCTATCACAGCACCGCGTGTCCACGGCGCAATATCGTTTTCAATTTACATTTCTGTCATGGTTATTTTGTTATGTCAAGTGTCACATTTCCATGGTTCGCACACAGCACATCGATTTACGTCGCGGGTGCGCACTGCAGAGTGTAGGAATATTTTATCACATTGTTCTACAGATAAAACTTATATTTCACTCATCATTTATGTTTGATCAAATCCAATTCAATGGTCAATTTTGGAATGTGTGTGTGTAATTGAGAGGTATGCATGTGTCGATTAGAATTCATCAATATGCTTGCTGAAAAGATTCTAGATGAGCAAGCACCAAATGGCATTTTCTTCAACGTTTTGCTCGTTCATTGATTTGTAGGAAACGAGCAGCTATCGCTCGCGGCGTTCTCGACAAACAGAGGAAGAAGAGGTATTGTATATTCTTATTATTAGATACACAATGTATATGTAGTGCCCATGATATGTATTTAGCGTTCGCACTCGCCCAGTTTTAGTCAGATTAATCCATCAGAATTGGTCGTATTAGCTGCAATTACTTCAATTATCATGTTAAATCCCCCATGAAATAATTGGAAATTTGCAAGTTAAATAATCTATTTCTTTCAAGTGAGTCTATGTGATAGCGAATTAAGCCATCATTAACTCTGTCATTCACTTGACGAACTTTTGTACACAGACAACTCCAAAATCTTATAAAGGATGTAAGAGTGAACAGTTACTGAAAATAGCGCCAGCGCCAATTTTACGTATCTGACAGAAAACTCCATATAGAAAGTCAAAATCTTATTCGCATGTACTGTACATCTAGTTGTGGTGTAAACCTACTGCTTGCGTTTGGCAAGCATTCCACTGGGCCACATTGTAAATTGATGCACTACGAAAGCAATGGCATTTACATGTGCAAAGCAAGAAGATGAAAAGCCACGAATGCAACAATTATTCGTCTTTATTCGCTGCGAAAGCGATTTGCTATCTACACACGATTTGCCTTTTCTGCGTGATTGGGTCTAGAGATGACTTTCCTCAATGCTGGTGGTCACGGCCAGAACTAGTGTCGGGGGACAAGATGATCAATTTTCCGCTTGACGTAGCTTGAATTCTAACGAACTAGAACACTGACACCCATAGAAATTGACAACAATGAAACCTCTAGAATGGAAGTAAAGCTTCATGCAGTAGACAATGGCCCTTTTCGAGTTGCCAAATCGATGTGACATTGGCAACTCGAAAACGTGATTATTTGCAAAAATGTGTGCTTTTTACATGAACTTCGTCAAGGTCTCAGCGGAATTTTTAGTCGGTCAGAGCCCGCTTATTTTGGAAAAACCGGCAATTCTAAGTTTGTAAACAAATTAGGAAATTGCACTCGTGTGTAATTTGTGATTAAGTTTCAACCAATATATTTAGTAAAAACATAATTTTAATATTCTGTTGTTTTACTGCATGTCGTTGCATCGATACTGTTTGAAATAACGCAATGCACGTGCTGGCTGTGGAATATTACAGAGTAAAAACTCTAGTGTTCTCTTAACTTTCTATCTCTAGTTTAGTTATTTTCATACAACCATGTTCAATTATCGGATGGCTGGTTCATAAATCCTTTAAATCCTTCATTGGATCTTTCTCAATTTCCAGTTGCAACCAAATTCTTCTCATAAATCTTTTAGAGCAAAAGCCTATCTAACCAACCAAAATAATTTTGAGATCCAATTCTACATAACTTTCTCGAGTTTTCTCGCTTCTAGCAGAAGAAATTCATGTTTAAAGTATTTCATTTGATAGACAAATAGAAGAGGCTAAACATGAATTCCTTCTGAAAACCCTTCTGAATTTAAACATGAATTTCTTCTGCTAGAAGCGAGAAAACTCGAGAAAGTTATGTAGAATTGGATCTCAAAATTATTTTGGTTGGTTGGATAGGCTTTTGCTCTAAAAGATTTATGAGAAGAATTTGGTTGCAACTGGAAATTGAGAAAGATCCAATGAAGGATTTAAAGGATTTATGAACCAGCCATCCGATAATTGAACATGGTTGTATGAAAATAACTAAACTAGAGATAGAAAGTTAAGAGAACACTAGAGTTTTTACTCTGTAATATTCCACAGCCAGCACGTGCATTGCGTTATTTCAAACAGTATCGATGCAACGACATGCAGTAAAACAACAGAATATTAAAATTATGTTTTTACTTAATATATTGGTTGAAACTTAATCACAAATTACACACGAGTGCAATTTCCTAATTTGTTTACAAACTTAGAATTGCCGGTTTTTCCAAAATAAGCGGGCTCTGACCGACTAAAAATTCCGCTGAGACCTTGACGAAGTTCATGTAAAAAGCACACATTTTTGCAAATAATCACGTTTTCGAGTTGCCAATATCACATTGATTTGGCAACTCGAAAAGGGCCAATAATGGCACATAAATCGCACGCATTTTCACTTAGATACTCTTGTCAACGGCTTTATCATTGGTCTAGAAACAGTCACATGAGCAATTCTAGGCTTTTGATTGGTGGTTCATGCCCCAACTTAGTTCCCTCGGATGTGTCGCGACCTTGAGTTAATTTCCATTCTAGTCAACTTTAGATAAACAATTTATTTCTATGCTGACACCACATTAGATGAATACAGTCAGTAAATTTAGATCGTGAAGAGTCGAACGGTGTTTCCATTTGACAAATTTATTGCGAAGTAAAATTGAGTCGAAGATATGTAATTTTCACTTGACAGGCTTGGCTCCATCCTGACTGCTGAGGTTCGTAGGTTTGCTAATGAGAGTCACTTCTGAAATACGCGCGCTTGGCCAATCACACAAATCAAAGAGAGATGAATATCTATGTCAATCTCCATCTCTTACAATCATTGTATACAATGGATAGGATAGGATTATGTCCGTTCTAGACTCAACGACACGCAAATGAATCTATCTCTGTTTTCTTTCGACTTGGTTAATTATCGGATTTTGTAGTCAGTAGCAGTCTCCAATAGGATAGCAAATCACTTTCATACAGAACGAACAGTTAGTTTACCCGCGTATTTTTACCTTCACTTTGTACCTCGATTTCGTAAGTTGCTTTCGTAGATAACAACACATGCCATTGAGTTGACAAAAGTTCAATGTTTGGTTGCTTGTAGAATAGTTATATTAAAGTATTTTAGCTGTCGCTCTGCTGGCACTTGGCAATTATTTGATTCATATGATCATAGTGGATGAATACCTTGAAACACAAAAGATCGCTTTTCATGAAAAATTAGATCATGAAATTTAATCAGTCGACTGAAAGCGATCAACACAACCCGTTGAAGTGATGGAGGTGGGAGGGTGAAGTTAAATTTGCGGTTGCGGCTTAAACGGAAGATAATGCGATATTTGAAAGCAAATTTGACGCGTAAATATTTATAATGAGAGTGACTGTAGAGTGAGTTAACAGCTACTAATAATTTAATCAAGTTCTCATGCATTAACCAATAAGTCAAGTTCAGCATTTTAAAGTACAGCTGTTCACAATAGGAATATTTCTTTTTGTGATTTCCTGTTATCTTCTCCATTAAATTGAAAGTTAAATCCATAGTTCTCCATTGGTTATCAGGATGATAAAGTGAAATTGTACTTAAGTTTTTGATCATTCACGTACGGAAATATGAATCTTGAGTTATAATTCGACTACAGTTCAAATAGTAGATATTCTACTTCATATTGGATATAATTTCCAAAAGATCATCTGCTTTTAAGCAGGCCTATTAATTATTTTGTTTCAACCAGTTTGGCAATGAGTCAACACTTTTCACATCTGCACTTTCATTCAAAAGCCCAGTCCTGATTTCTTCAAAGAAAACCTTTTATGTTTAAAAAATCACAGTGGACAAATGTAGACAATGGATAACCTGCATGTGATGTTGTAGTTAATAATACATTAGTTAACAGTATGGTGATGTAGAATATACCTGTAGGGCCAAATAGTGGCTTCGACTATCAGTAATTGTCAGTAATCTACTGGAAGCATGATATTTGACCACTGTGTGTGTCCTTAAAAGTATTGAAAAAGAACCTGCTATGATTTCTGCTATATGATATGATTCAGATAAAACAAACGACTTTGTCAAAGGTATGTATTTAGACGCATCAGACAAATCATTAAGCTCAGAAAAAATCAATTAGGCCTACATGCACATCAATTTTCATGCAGTGATAATCTTTCAGGACTTTTGATCTATGTATAAATGCTCACTTTTGTTTGCAAAACATATCAATAAAAATACAAAAATGAGGTTTTTAAAAAAAAATTGGTTGCCCAATCCTTTAAAGATTGCACCAAAGTAAATATTGATTTAGGTGAACATCACTGAGGTCACGAAGATTCCACCTAACCGCTATGAATTTTTTGGAAACTACCGATTACGTCATGTTAGTGTCTATTTTCCAAAACTTGATTTCAAAAAAGCTGCCAATGCTAAGACCGGCAGCTAATGAGGAAAAACGGCACTAACCGAGATTGAGTGTCGATGCCTTTAATTACGGTATGATTCCTTCATTCAAAATAGACTTTGAAGCTACAATTTTCTATTACAGTGTACAACGGTGTGACATTTGACTTGCTTTTCAAATTCTACATCTATCACACTTGTTGAGCTATACGAGTAGGCTACATGGTTGTTGTCTAATCATGCTCTATTAGTAACATTTTGTTGAATACATAGTATTAAGCAAGCATTAAATTCTAAAACTTCTCAGGCTTTCTTTGATTATCTTGCGTTGCATCGTCAAATTTATTGTAGAAATGCGTGTGTATGCGCACAACGACGATTTTTGAAAATTTGTGATTATCTGTGATGCTTAGTAGGCTACTGGTACTCTGCTGAGCTTCAGAGTTTCAAGTTATATGTTGATGAAAAAAGTTGAGAGCCATCTGATCTGCCAGATGCGAGTCTGAAAGGCATAATTTTCCGGTCAAAATCTTTCAATGAATCAACCAATTTTAATCTAAGCAACAAATATTAAATTAGTATTCATTAAATATTCAATAGGTACATAGATGGAATTGTTTAGCTGAAATTTCATCCCACGGATATTTATGAATTCAGGGACTGTCTTGGTCAGAAACTGGGATATTTATGTAGGACTAGTTTCCCTAAAATCGCTGACTATCGACCCAAAGTAACTACTGTACATCTTGTATGCAGACTTCAATGTTCGCTTATGCTTCATGTCTCCCGGTATCACAGATACTGTAATGACGAAGTTGCGTCATTAGTGGAACATTTATGCGTTCCTCCCTCTTCACTTACATTTGGATTCATGCTTTTCAATCGATGATAATGTTAATATTACAAGCAATTATGATCAATTAGACAGGGATTCGCAAGAATGCTGCCTTGGCACTAAACATTGCTAAAATCTGACATTTTGGGTAAGGCGATCTATTTCTGATCGTTCAGAAAGCAAATATATCTGCACATGTTTTAAGAAATTGCCCTCAGAGTAAAGCAGTCATGTACTTGCACCTGCTGTAATATTTTCATTCAGAATTAGAAAGCCATATCCGAAAGAAAATCAGGTAAGAAAAATATGCATGTATTGAGAAACATAAACAGACTACGATTGAATGTCAAACTGACTTGTGTTTTGTGTATATTCTTCGATTTACACGTTGTCCTCATGTGGCTGGAAATTATTTATTTTAACATGCTAGATTTATGCTCCTATTCCAAAAATGATATTTATCAGAAAACTTATGAGAAAAGTGTCGATTTTGAAGAATTGTTGTTCAAAGTACTCATTCAAGCGCATTTAAATTTTTGTAAGTAATCGAAATATAATCACAATTTGTAGTTGCATACAGTGAATATTTATATGCACCGGTACCATGTTTATTTTGAATTGACGATGAACCGTGCATATAGATGATCATGAAAAATACTTTTCACCGACAGTGGTCAAAATACATTCATGTAAAGTTCTCACTATAATAAAGGAACCTCATAATTTCATTTCATGTAAATAGAAATTAAGCTATGGGATGCATCGAGAGGATCATGGAATAAACAAACCGAAAAGGAATGCACACAAAAAAATTGATTATGCCTTCAGCATGTCTTTTTGGTATTCAACATGTTTAGCAATAAAACAAAAATTGAACACTAAAAATTTCGAATCGTATAAAACTTTGGAGTGAAAATTTTATTTCTGTGGAAAGTATGAAAATATCTGTGGTGGACATTCGAGCAACTTGATACTTTCTTGATCGATCGACGATTTGTTTGTAACCATTTTTTGTCGATCTATCGATCATCGATCTTTTCTTCTGAATGATCATCATAGTCAATCAATTTCCAATCACTCAATGATAGGTTATACACACTGATCACTGATCGATGGCAGATAATGAGGCTAACGAAATGTATAAAAGCATGAATATTGCCAGGGTCTCCATATATGCTTGATATTGAATATTGTTAATTAATACATTACTTACATGTCTATTTAAGAAATATATCTATATCGAATGATGGCCAATAAACCCAGATTATAGGCTTCCAAATTGAGCACACAGGCTTATGATGAAGTAATTGAAAATTGCATTTTCAACCTTAGTGTCCATTTATGCAATGAAGATATTAAATTCCTACAGAATTTCAATCTATGAACATCAGCACTAATAAAAAGACTTTGAAAAAATTGTTTAATTATGTTAACCTTATTTTACCCGAGTTCTTGAATATTCGAAAACCCAGGGCTCTTCTAGTCCTCTTCCAACCACTGATTTTGATGTTTCTATGGTTCAATCGCTCCCAAAATTGCTGGCAGCACAATTAGATCATCTTTCTACTATAAGTAGCATTTTAAAATTTGAATTCCACTTTCTTTTCAAAAGAATGGTCTACTAGTGTCTGTTGGAAATTGAATGTAGATGGCTCTCGAAAACGATGCGATTTTGTCAGCTATAATAGGTATTATAATCAGTTGAATATACTCGTATATTTTTGAAAATACATGTAAATTGCGAACTGTCTGCTACCATTGTGCATACATCGTGCAAAAATTACAGCAACTGTTCATTCAATTGAATTAATGCACCAATATTGTGAGGTATGCACATGAAAGTAATATCTGTCCATAATAGGTCATAATCTTATAAAGTTATTAAGATTTGTATTTAAAGGTCATCGCTATTATTCAGATAATAATTACATATAGAGGATTAAATGCATGTAGAGTGAATGAATATTTCAATTATAAATTTTGTATGTACTTTGGTAATGGTCTATAAGTAGTTTTATTGATTGCGATGCCTAGTTTTGTAAGTGATTCTAAATAAGTCAGTTTTTTACGCTCCGATAGACCAAATTTGACAACATTTGTATTGGTCATCAGAAATAAATAGAAACTAAAAGTCAAAAAAATTGGAGTCGTAGCTAATAAAAGTTTGAGCAATATCAACCCCACTCGCGGGTAAGAGGGTCAACATTTAATGCGAACGGTACATGTATGTGATCACATGATGTGAAAATAACCAAACCACATGAATATTGAAAATTCCTAAAACAAAATTGGTCCGTTTGGAGCATCAGTTTCAAAACGATGCAACATATGGTAATCAACAAGTACGGTTGAAAGTTGAATGTTCCGCATGCGTAATAAATTGAATACTTCATTGAACACTATGCTATAAATGTGTATTGTCATTAATTTCAATCTCTGCTCTGCTGAATTTGCCGTATATGTATAGGAAGTGACGCGGCATTTGATTCACCTTGATTTCATTTGAAGTTAATCTTCAATTTCAGTAGAATATTAAGATCCGGTAATTGAACTAAAATACTGACTAGATGTGAACATGTTATTTGATCGATCATAAATTCATCGATGCCAAAAAATTGCAACTTTCTTTCCACAGAAGCCATCAGAACCTGTCGCCGAAGAGCCTGCACCAGTAAGTGAAAATGAAGTCATCCTAGAAAATAATCCGATTGACCTGCCCCTTCATTCATAGGCTGAAGACGATGGTGCTGCAGCTCGAGAGGAAGAAGAGCGAAGGAGAAGAGAAGAGGAAGAAGCTGAGGAGAGGAGAAGACAACAGGAAGAAGAAGCTCGTCGACGGAGAGTAAGATATTGGATTGGCATATATGATGCTTTGTCTATAGTGTCTGTATTCTTCAGGAGGAGGAAGACCGCCGAAAAGAGGCAGAGCAACTCAGAAGACAAGAGGAAGAAGTAAGCTGTGAAATTAACTATGGTCTATTAACCGACTGAAAGGGAATGCCACGAAAGTGCATCATATCTTGGCATGTAAACATGCATTATATGCAGACATAGCTGTCAATCTACTTATCGATGACCAGTAATCGACGTTAAGCCATTGATATCATGACTGTTCGTATTCTATCAGAAGGGAAGTAATCTAAATGGCCAACTGGAAACTCGTGAATAGGCCCAATGTTGGAGCATTTCAGATATCTCGGAAAATATAGCTTTAGTAAACGGATGGTAACCTATGAAATGAGAACTAGACAGAGTTCAGAACAAGTCATGACTTTGCCGAACTAGCCCCAAGACTGCAAACCAGCCATTCAAATTCGTGATAAATCATACTCTGCATTCTATTCCTCAATACCCTCTATTCATGTCTATAGCAATGCTTGGATGCAACTCCCATCTTCAGCATTTTTTGTATAAAGTTTCGTTACTGCAAATGTGTGTTTTGTAACGTTCTTGTGTACATGCATACGAAGAAACTGAGAGTCATCTTGAAATGATTTATGACATTTTAAACAACGTTGGGATTTCAATTAAACAGTTATGTTTGAGATGAAATAGAGCCAAATTCCGATATACTTATGTTTTTAAATGTAAGTTCAAATTTTCTGTTTATTTCCTTTTATCTGTAGCAGAAATTCATGTCAATCTATACTTTGGTGGTTCGCATTTTTGGAGCTAGTTCTAAGTATAAGGATCCATTTTGATTATCTATAAAGTCAAAAATTTGGTGTTCATGGATGTTTGGGTTGCACTCTTAACTAATTTAAACTCATTAACTCATAAACTCATTAACTCATTTAAAGACCAAATACACTATTAGAAAGTAGTGAGTGGTCGAAAGACATTGTCGAAATGTACGAATATCGCATTCATCACACAAAAATACTAATTTTACGTGCAAAGAAAATCTCCTCTTGCAAAATTGGACGGTAGTAACTTCCACCCTTCGAGATAATACACATACATGCATATAGCTGAGCATGTATATGCATATGGCCTCAAGAAATGACAGGAAAAACTGTTGAAATGATTTTGTTAAATTTGTCATCAGTGAAGATATTCATGAAAAATGCTCCCTTCAGCCAGCATTTGTTATAGCACAATAAATTTAAGAATAGACAAGAAATATAAGGAAATGTTTTTAAACTGATGTGGTTCTTAAGTCTTCTGAAAAGACTTTGCCGTTTCCCGGTATCTCAACCTCGTGCATTTTCTTCAAATGAACGTAATTCTCAGTTAAAGACTTTCAGCCTTCTTTCGGCGCATGTCAAAACAGCAGAGGGCTATAGCAATTGCAGCGTATAAACAAGCGCTGGTGATGCTGATGCAGGCTAGTAGGATGGCGTAGAATCTTTCACCAATATCCAGTAGCTTAACAAGACGGTTGATACAACGATTGACGGCATTTGCCATGACAACAAATTTCTGAAACACCTCATCATTGTCTCTCATTTTCTCTCCTGCGAAACGGTTTCCATGGTGACGAGCAGAAGGATCGTGGATGACCAGACGGTGAAATGTGGAAGCCAAATTGCGGTATGACTTGTCTGTACAATCGCGCACGAAAAACGTTGAATTAAGAATATCACAATATTCCGGAGCAGTAGTCTGGAATTCGTTTAAACAGTATGTACCTGACTCCATTTGTATTTCATGCAGATGACACGTTTCACGCGCGAGGCGGAAAAAGTATGGTCTAAAGAGATGATTCGGAATCGGCGAAGTGATGCTGACAATAGAGAGACCAATCGATGAGCCGATGTTAATAACAAGGAAAACTGCGAGAGCCTTTGGACTCTGACAACAACATGACACGAAAACAGCAAGGAAGACAAGACTTGTGGTAATCAGAGGTGAAAGAAAATGACCACATGCTGTAGAACGGGAGAAACACGAGGCGTAATATTTTTCACATCGAAGTTTTAGAAGTAAAATAAGCAGCAGATGAAGAACAGAGACGAAAAGGAGGAAAATGATAAGAGCAAGGAGGTAGAAATACGACTTTCGAAACTGGGACACTGCCTTACTCCATGGACGCGAGGGTGGTAGTCTCAAAGTCTTTTCCAGAAGACGCAGATTGCTCATTCCAATGCAGACGAGCAATGACTGTCGACCTGTGTCAGTTAAAGCAAGGATAGATTATTGAAGATGTTGAGCTGAGGTGTTAGAAGATTATCTGGATTTGCAGCATGAGGGTGTGAAGCAAACAATGCTTTCAGATCTTATTATATTGATGCGATCTACCTCCACTTATCATCTTCTGAAGTTCGCCCCTCCGGTTTCCTCAGCGTGCTTGCTAAACGCAGCTTTGGTTGCCTATACTATGGAATCTGCAGCCCGACCAAATTTTGGATTGAACAGCGTATTGCTAAAACTTATAAACTTCAATTCATTGTCTAAACCGCACATGTTATTTTTCATCTGGCTTTGTATACAAGCAATCTTGAAATCTCGCTGTGCAATTCTGCATTTTTGAAGCTGGAAGACGCACTAAGTATTTGCGATGAATCATTAATTGAACATGGAATCTCAAAAATTTGTCCTGTCAGCATAGCTATCGGTACTGCCACATTTATTGGTAGGTTCTAAACTCTTGACATTGTACGAGTACATGCATTCATATACTATAGCGGTCTGTTTCCATCATTGTGGTCTTATACAAGCGGTTTTCTCATTTAAAAAATGCAATGATGATCAGCTTTTCGGCGCCGCCGCTTCGGTCAGCAGTGCTGGTCCTATCTTTGGAAATACTTAAAAGTATGTAGGTAGACATCCTTCAAGCATTATGTCGTAGCAAAGGGAAAAAGTCACATCTATGACTGCACTTGGGTTCCACAGATCATCTTCATGTTGAACCTTTTGTAATGAAAGGGTCACAGCACAAAACGGAATTTAAATGTGTTAAAACGGGAAAATTGTCAACCAGTAAATCGTCTCTTGAATTCCTAAGTAGTGTCAGGCAAGTTCGAATAGGCAGGTTTGATGGAAAAATTGGGAAAGAGCGACAATGGTTCTTGCTCCGACCTAATCATTCTAAATTCAAGATAGTGTCCAGAAGCTCAGAATGCCTTTTATTGATTGAAACCAATCAATATAGTCTTCATGTATATTTCCATGTCAAGCGGGTTGACATGCTTCGCTCACTTATTAAAATTATGCTTTATTTAATGACAACTCAAATTTACTATGACTTCTCGCACTCAGATGTTATACTACATAGCCCACAGTAAATTTCAAGATCTGGCCCTTCGCGATTGAACCAGCTCCATATTTGATTCGATAACACGCGTCCCAATGTTGACAAGAATCAAGATTCGTGAAGGAATTCTTGACACCTCGAGGTCGATTTTCTTTGGCAGTAAGTGATATGTGTCACTTTGACTGACTCAAGAGAAAAATGATAAGAATCAAGTATTGAGATTCCAATGTTGTTGTGGATAATTCTTTTGAAATTTTTCAATCGCTTAGTAAGAGTTCTTGACCAATGTCTGAACAGCTCATGGACCATTGTAACAATGCAATTGAATATTGTGGTGCTAATGCAACTTAGTGAAAGTCCTGTTCAATTTTAATGCTCTAATGATATTTTCTATAACAAAACGGAGATTTCCATAAATACCTAAGTAAACATTTGATAATCTGCAGTCATTTCTTGGTAAATTATCATGATGAATACTATTATCGTTGCTCATGAAATGGCAGATTACTTCGAAGCGTGTTAAAGAAAGATGCACATAATTATTTTCATCATATTTTTGATAAGCAAAATGCTTGAGTCATAAATACCTCATTACTCATCAACAATAGTAAATTGGTCAATTAAATTTGTCTAATGAAATAGTCTGAATGATGGTCCTCTTTTTTGTAAAAGCTTGACCAAGTTTTGGGCGTAAATATATATAGAGAGAGAAAGACAATCGTTTATTGTATCACTGAATGGGAATCAAAAAGCATTACAAGTCTACATTTCATAGCAAATTAGAAAATAGTATATACCAGCATAAAGTCAAATGTCAGAAGTCAATCGCAAAAGGTAGACGAAATAATAATAGACGTCAACGGAATAAAAGACTTTCGACGGATGGTTGTTCGACTATAAGGAACAGCCAAACGTCAACTTGGGAGCACAGACGGCAAAAGACTTTTAATAGCAGTATCTGAGCTATATGCAGATCTGAAAAAGTTCACAGCAAGACGCTCCCTTCTACTGCTAAGATCCTGCAACCTACAATTCCCTTTAATTTTCAATCAACGTTTTTGTAATCTCTCCAGATGTAGTAGATCTTCTCCTGAAATGCCAATAAATACGGGACAAGCATATTCCAGCAGAGATCTTATAAGACCACAATATACAGTCAGAAATTCTGCGTCAGTCACAAAGTTTTTGACTCTTAGCAAAATGTACATTCGCTGAGCACACTTAGACCTTATTTCCTTTACATGCCCTTTCCATTGAAGGTCGTCATCAAGAATCACTCCCAAAAAGCGCACACGAGCGCAGAAGTTCACTGATGGAATTAATGATTCCACGCATCGCTGCTCTCTCATGGCACGTTCCCTGCAATAAATCAAACCCTTTGTCTTTCCAGCATTTAACATCAAATCGCTTTCCGTCGCCCACTTTAAAACTTATAGAATTATGTAACTGAAGAGTCATGCAGTTGATGAATGATCATACACCGCACATGTAAAATGTCGCAAAGATTGTGATGATTTCGCGAATGCGCAAACTCTGTGGAGACAGTTTTCATGCATTCATCACGCTCATCGCTTTGTTCAGATTCGATTTTCTATAAAGTTTACTTTACTATTGCATTGTTCTCAACTTATAGTTACTAATAAGCACATCTAATCGTAAAATAGTAATTTTAGGTTCTATTTGAGCGTGTTGTGGCAAATAAAATCAGCTTGTTATAGTTTCCATCACATGCGGATGCATAATCTATTATAAACTTGTTTCAGTGAGAAACACAAGTGCTACTACTTAGCACTTTTGTTGAGAGTGAGAGTTATGAGCTTCAGGGATTCGGTTTTTTGAGGCTGTGAATGGAAAGTAGAAGTAGTTTCGATAGCTATGGTAACTAAACTGACAGTGTTGGTGAGGAATCATGTTAGGAGCTATAATTTGACTTTCTTGAATGGTCAATCGAATTCTGTGTCTTCTTCGGCTGACATTGTGATTTTTGAATATTTGGAGCATTTCTGGCAACATTTGGAGAAGGTAGTTTAGTAAAATGTGATAACATACTGTGAGTGAAGAAAACTCTCAGAGTTACACCGTTTTCCGTCAGACTGTATGTAGCTAGGGAAATCCATTTTCGCTAAAATTTACAAACATGTCCGCATTATCAAGCTGAAGGCGAAATTCATAGTGGCATCCACATCTTATCAGAAGTCATTTGAATTATCGGTAATCCATCACTTTGACGGCTGTTCGGTGGTTTAAGGAGATTTTGAGGTATATTTAGTTAAATAAAAATATTTCTTGCACAGTTGTTTCCATCATTGATCCTGTTTATACTTTTGAATTTCATAGAAATTCTTCCAAAACTGTGGACAATGCACCAAAACGAAAATGTGATGAAAAATCCGAATTCTCTGGCTTGCTAATTTGAATAAAAATGTATCTTCAAATCAGTGTTGCTCAGATGATGCATAAAGTAGCACACTATAGAAAATTAGTTTGCACCGAAGTTTAAGACTGCAGATATTTTTCCTTCGAGAAAACAGTGTCGGTCAGAGATCAATTTTTAATAGACAAGGGTTAGCCGAAAATTTACGATCAACTCTAGTACGGCCGCCAACATGAGTTTTTGCAGAGAACGACCACGAAAATGAGATCTCACCAAAATGGTTTACATTCTAGATTAGTACCTCGAATTTGCGCCTCTTTCGAGTTCTACTCGATTCCTCTTCTTGTCAGATAGTATCGAAAAACAATATAAGTCTAATGGGAAGCTGGCTGAAGTTTTCGGTAAATGGCAATTTTCTGGGTCTTCTCTAATTAAATGAAAAGTACTAAGTCTTGTACCACAATTTTTGGGTTTGAACATGTCTTCATGACACTTCTCATCATTTGTGCGTGCGCTATTATCATGCTTCTGAACGGTGATGTATACGAGAATGTGGTTAAATGTAGCTAAAATTTGACAAAATACCGTGTTTGCCGACATAAGGATGTTTGCTAAATCGGTATGTGTTTGGCTTCATAGATAAAGGTATGAGCATATGACATGAAGATATTTCATGCCAAAAATTAAGTCTCTAGACTCAGCACTTCTCACTCAATCATTCTCATTCTTACCAAAAACTTCAATTTGTGTCCCATTGGATTTACATGTCCTTTTTTGATAAGAACAACCGAGAAGAACTCGACAGATGCGAAGATTTGTGTCACCCACATGGTGTAAATCATTTTGAGGAGTTTCATTTTCGGCCTTGTTCCCTGCAAACTCGCATTTATTGAAACTCTTCTAGCTGATTACTCTGCTTGTAATGCATCTCATTTATCTTGCTAGAAGCGCTGATCTTCCTCTGTCTTAATTATGTGCATAGAAAGTTGGAGCATTAAGCCTGTTGAAAACCAACGTTGATGTGAGGATATCATACCTTTGGACATGGTTCTTGACCTTGTGATGCCTTTAATTATCTTAGCACGGCAGCTAGGATCTTGAGGATTTCGATTTTAGAAAACTATTTAAATCCGTCGAGAAATACACGGAATTGAAGAGAAGAAAGACACATTTTTGCCAAATGTTTTGGTATGAAATGAATTCATCCAGCTTCAATCGTCTCTTTCTTCCGATGCTGTTTCGTCGTTAAGGAAAGTGCTACATCAATAGAGTGCGTAGTTCGATTGAAGTCCCATCAAGCAGAAATAAACGCAAAATAGACGCATTCGCGTCCATGCGATCATAGAAACACATTTACTATCAAACAATTCACATATCACTTTTTATGCCTGCGATGAGCTCGCGATGAATGAATGTGGACGCAAAAGGTCGTTTTTTGATAACCGCTTCTTCTGCTGTCATAATTGTCTAATGCACTTTAAGCGCCTTCCCAAGTCGTGCAGACTGCAAACATGTGTGATGGAGAGAATTTAAGAAACCGATCAGAGATAGTGGTGGCTCCTTTTCTATACAAGAAATATGGTGCATGTAATTCAATTTGCTCATTTTCGATTGGGTCAACTGTTATAATGACTTTTTATAATGACTCTTCGCTGTGCAATAATGAAATTTCTGTGAACTTCAGTTTATTCAAGTTAAACACTAGACATTAGCTGAAAGCACAAAATGAATGATAATGAGCTTTATTCAGATATCGGTGAATATTTTTGCATGAACATAGAGATATCTGCGATGACGATAGACCCTTTTCGTTGCTAAATGCTTAAATTCTTGATTAAAATTAGATATTGCCGTGCTAGTGTAATATTGAAATTGCTATGTATGCTCTCTGTAATTATTAAAGAATATATAGCAGCGCAGTTTTCCATATTTCCGCTTCTTCATTTTCTTCTGTTGCCACGTACGTAAATGTTACGCATGTACACAGCTGTAGGATGAGTCATTGTCTGGTATGGCGGGTTATGGGGAATTTGGCAAATGTTCGCAGCATATGTGAACGGGAAGTATCGCTTGGATTCATCACATTGATGGTTTGAATATCTGGCGAACATTCCCTTCCACACCTCTGTACTTTCAGGAAGAACGGATACGACAGGAAGAGGTGAGAATGACGATAGCCTACACAGCTCGATTTGAAAAATGCATGCATGAAATTTCGCTCTCAATTTTGCATTCCTTTTTGTGATTGTCCGATGAAATGGATGACAATGAAGAATGTCAAGAAGAAAATCTAGAACCAAATGCCAGATAAGGAAGCCCCTGTACAGAAGATTGGGAACATAAATTACGGGAATATTTGTGTTCTGCAATGAGTTATATCATAGAAAAGCGAGAGGATGTGTTATCGACATATAGGCCCTGTAATTCAATAGATGATCAGTCATTTGCTCGATAGTTGACATTTCACTTACTTATTTGTCTAAATTGCATTCCAACTGTGACTATCTAAAGGACAATTGTGATGTGATATTTAAAGTTATCTCTATGTATAATTTGCATAAGTCATAACAAACATTTTCGCGACCTTGATAAAAACCAAATGAAATCCACGGCAAAGGTTGATTTGTTAAAAAAAGCACGAAATCGTATGTGTAACTGGAAAATGTAACTTGATATATCTGCAATAAAATAACGAAGTAGAATGTGGCACAATGTACCCACATCTAACGATTCTACATCGAACTTTAACCAAGGCTATTCAAAATCGTTTCTCAATTAGTGCGAGCATACACTGTAAACTGTCACCTCCTAAAATCGAAGAAATCTGCATCCTAAAGCGCGACACACTAGAATTTTAGGAGGTTCCGTGAAATAGAATGCTGACATACTAAAGAGAACAATAACACTAGTACGCTAGCCTCCTAAAACGCTTTGCTTTAGGATTTTTTTATTAGTTACGAATAGTGTCTCGCTTCAGTGTGTGCGTGCTGGTTTAGAGTGTACATCAGCCTTCTAGGCATAAATCATGACAAACAAAAACAATAGCCTCCAGAGAGCACATATTTGTAGTAGTGGTGGGTACTAGATATTAAGACATTACTGGGTCAGCGTTCATAAAACTTTATATATATAGATATAACAGCGTTCATAGGGGGTGCCAGTCTGCAACGATCATCAATACCTGTGGTCATCCAGTTGTGATATGAATCCTCTGAATCATTGAGTGTCTGTTTTAATTCCCAATGGTTTTGATACTCCTATTTGTTGGTTTTAGCAGCTGATGCTATGCTGACCACATAACGCGCATGCCAATCTGAAAGTCGAGTGTTACAGTGGAAGACAACTTTTTCCATTCTAGAATCTGAATTTGAGTTGTCACAACTGAGTCGAGACGCCATCGTTGAAAATTAGATTGCATGCAAGCATGTATATGGCGCATGGTTGAAATATGTACATGTTTTGGCATGTTGAAAAATAGAGTACATGCAACATGCTCTGTTGTTAACTTTGAAATGCTTCAACGATGAAATGCACGTCATGTATTCCCTCTATGAGACCTTGTTCACAGCATCATTTGTAGCAAGGTTGAATCATTCTGACAATTGTGATTGACAAATGAACATTTCGTTACAGGCCGCTGAACATGCGCGCAAAGCTGCAGAGGTAAATGTTCTTGATTCTTATAATATTCTTAAATGTAAATATTCTCAATGTTTACAGGAGGCAAGACAGAAAGAAGAAGCCGAAGCCGCTAAAAAAAAGAAGGGCGGAAAGAAGAAGGGACTGGGTGGTCTTTCGCCAGAAAAGAAGAAGTTGTTGAAAGTAAGTGATTTTTCGAATGCCATTTATGTCAATAAAATCGCTCAATTTGATTATCAAGTGCAGTTTGTGACAAGTTTTGTTCAAACTGCTGATTTCTGTTGAAGAACATTTGTAAATTAGATAGATAAATCAGGATGTGTATTCAACGAATCTATGCATTTATACATTTCGCCTGTGACATGACCTCTTGAATTTTGTTCAATAATAATAGGCCTTTATAGCATATGGCTCGACAAAGGGTGCGCATTTGAAATAATTGTTTATCAAGACTGTATTATTAGTCATGTAACATTAGTCTTAAGATTTCCTTTTTTACCAGTTATTGGGTCAAAGCTGATATATTGTAATTCTTTGCCATGAGAAAGCTCTATTGAATTCTTTTAAGAACTGGTTGAGACAGTGGTTACAACAGCATTGCATTTGTAAACCTATGGATTGGAGGATGTCATCAGTCCTTATCTGGACTACTTAAATTAATTGTTCAAATTAGTAAGAATTACATTCTATTATAAATGACTGCTGGGATGATAATCATCATCGAGTGAGAATTCATTATTTTCATCAATTATTATGACAGTTGTAAAAATAAATAGATGGTTGATAAATATTTGAACAACTTTTGATGTCACTACCATTTATTGAGTGACTATATGACACTTCCATATAAAGCTTGGAATGTTCCTCGGAATTCATTATTTGGCATGGAGCGAATTATTACTGTGATTATTAAGTGGATGTTCATTATTCTTTACATGTGGACAAAAATAGAATACAATAGGTGGTGAATATGCCATGCGCTGGAAGGCAAAATTGGAGTTTCTTAATATATCAATTGATTTCTTTTCGAGATTCATTGTCTGAATATGGAATTTAAGCTTTGTACGTATATCTTCTCATTATATGGCTGTCTCAAATTGCTGCTCTTCGACAAGAACAAAATCGGACTTCCTGTGAACGTTTAGGGTGGGTAAGCATCAGCAAAGCTTTAAAGCTAGATGAATTCAATGTAAAACGGTAACACGAAAGTATGGCTCTAGTAGGCCCTACTCAAGTTGTTGTGATGATAAAATCCAGGATATGTCAGAATTACGTGAGGATACCAGTCGAATATCTCTTGCTGATATTATTTAACATTTTTCTGACGTACTACAGTGAAATTCTTGATTTCAACTCGCGGATTCGGATCCTGGATTTTCCACCTGGCTATGTTAAAAAGATCGGTCACGGCACCGCCTTAGAAAATCCTGGTCAATTCTCATTACAATCGACATACACAGAATTTCATTCAATTTTTGGTTCTATTGATTTTCTGTTTTAACCAATCAGCGTGGAGTGATGTTTCTGTGGACTGCTACAAACTCAGTAATTATAGCATAAGGTATTGAATCCTGCTTCTACACTAGTACACTGACATACATTTCAGAAAATGAAGGACCAGCCATTAATTTATAAGATGAGAGAAGTCCTAGTTTGAAGCTTTTCTTTATTTTTCCAACACATGCGAGGCCTTTCAGTCGCTACAGGCGACCATCGTCAGGCTAGTGACTTGGCATGACGACTGCATTCAATTGTTCAAGGGTAAAGGAGGAACCTGAAAAATATACTGTCACTTCTAAACGAACCAATTATATCCTAACTAGGTTGATGCCTTGCTCCTAAATGAGTGCATATTGATTGGTCTGTTGAATTACAATCCGCACGCAGTGACTACTAGGAGATGAAATATATTATTAAGTGAAAAAATTTTCACGAGCACTATTTGTTGCAATCAATCTATCACCTTTTTCAGCAACTGATCCTGCAGAAAGCAGCTGAGGAGATGAAAGCAGAGGCTAAGCGACGAGCAGAAGCCAAAGAACAGCACCTAACTCAGATAGTCGGACCTCCAGATAATTGGGAATCTATGGATCAAGGTGAATGTTGCACATATTTGCTAAGGTTGTTTTAGCACGTTCAATTATGCGATCCTAAAATGCAGGATATAGGTCTAAAATCGAACTTCATTGTTAGAATTCACTGATTTCATTGTTAGAATAAGATACATATTCAGAACGTTCAACAAGGAATATGCACTGTCTTTTTATAAAACTGTAAAGTGATAAACAAATCAAGTTTGTCAAAAAGGAACATTTAAATTTGAAAACTTACAAGTAGGTATCTGACCTCACACTTGTGCTATTAATTTATTATGATTTTGTTTTTGCCTTGGTCGCTGTGATATAAATTATTTTTTAGTGATTTTGTTATCAGTAATTTAAATTAAAAAAACAGTCTTCAAAGCGAATGAATGAGCAGGTAAGCTTCTCTTATCTGATAATCACATGTGCATGTGATAATGAGCTGACTGACCGGAAATTCAGGTTGGTAGGGTCCTTCCAGGTCGCGGCAGGTTTCCTACTCAGATTAATGGTCTTGCCTCGACGAGAGAGTGTGATGGCTCTTTCTTTGAAAATTCATTAGGCCCAATAATCCTTCTTTTTGTGTTGTTTTCAATGACCACAAATTACACAATTCTTGATGATATTTGATGTTATGCTTTCAGCAACTCTTATCCAGAAAGTCAAGGACCTCTTCAAAAGGATGACGAATTTGGAAGAGGAAAAGTACGACTGGGAGCTGAAGATTAGAAGACAAGACCTTGAAGTAAAACTGTTTAGATTCGATCAAAGCTTTGAAATTAATTCTCAAATATGAGATCATATATTTTCTTTTGCAGATGAACGAGTTGACTATCAAGGTTAACGACATCAAAGGAAAATTGTGAGTGATACAAGAAATACCTTGTTTGTCATATTTTAATGATTCAAAATGTTATATCATGAAATGCGGCCTGTTATCTTCTTTACACATAGACTGACATAGAATGATGTATTTATTAATACACCTACACAAAGCGCAGTCATTGTTTAACTCTGAGAAAGCTTCAGGGTCTTTACATCACACATCATCACGGCTTCTTCCGGATACCCACATATTTTCTTGTTAGGAGAAATTTACTACCATTGTCTTACAAAAGCAACTATAGCAATTCTTAATTGCTAATAGCTATTTATAGCTAGCATCATTTTGCAATATTGGTATGCGTATATCCGGTAATCTTACGCATTTTTGTCATAAAGATCCCCAACACCTTCAGATAACAATGTCGGCAAATATTTTGCCGTGATACAGCAGTAGGCTGTGAATATTTCATGATTTTATTTTTAATTGAATGTCATCATGAACTACATTTAATTTTGAATTTAGTCGCTGTGAATTTAAATAGAATTTTATGACAGTTTTGTCATAAAACGTTGCAGAGCGCCAGCTCACGTTAGCTTAGATCAGTTTAATATAAGGTCCTCATACTTGAACAAATTGTGCTATTTTGAGCAATTCCCAGCCGTACCGACGAGTCCTTGCAGGGTGAAACACAGTTTCCACAGCTGCTACAGAATTATATGATTAATTTGTTTAGGTCTGAGTCTATTTTTCCAACATAAAATTTCAATGATGACAGCTTTGTCGCATGAACTAGGTCTAACAACACATATTTGCTAATCTCTTGTAGTTGCAGATCAAATTTTTTTAATTGAAAGCAATACGCAGATGACTCAAGGAAACAATATTTCACTGACAATTCTTGACATTGATTTGAAAACTTCGGATACGACTTCGAGTTTTAAATAAAATCTATTAGCAATGTATTCATAAGACTGAGTAAGAGTCTCATCATGCAAGTATAGGGTTCCGTCTGTTATTATTTCGAATATTAATGACGAAGTATCTGATCTAAATAGAAAAATCACCAGCAGCATGGTTAGCGGTTAAGTTATGTTGCTCCGTAAACATGCATTTCTTACATTCCAGCGTGAAACCAGTGCTAAAGAAAGTGAACAAGACAGAAAGTAAATTAGCACGTTTCGAGAAGAAAGATTCTTCGCTGGCGTCATTCCGAACCCAGCTGAAATCCACCGGCCAAAACAAATTCGCCCTTGAAGAAAAAGATGAAGTGAGTGCATTCACACCATGAAAGCTTTCAATATTAATTCAGTCACAAAGAGACTTGCAGTCACAGAATTAGATTATTCTGCGCGCGCTTCGCTTTCCTAGAAAGGAAGGGTTATATGTAGCCTTAATATCAAAATGGCACATCACAGAATTAGACAACTTGCTCCTTCTCGAATGCATAATTCGTGTATCGCTTGCTATTGGAAATGGCAAACAGTAAGCTGTCAGCAGAGGACACCAGAGCCAGTGAAAGATGCGTGCGTGTTGTGATATCACTTCGCACGCACCAAAACACACATTGATGCCTGGCTTCGATTCAATGTATGCACTATACAGTGAGCAATGCCGAGGAGAGGATGTGAAATCATCAAGTGAACTACTGTAATTTTCGCACGCCTGCTACTTTTTTAATAATGATCGGAAGGGCCAACATTATGGAGAAAACTTGTGCGCAATGATCTGAATTCTTCGAATCTGAAGGAATTTTGGCAATCGAAGCACTTTGTTGGAACTCACATTAATCCGCAAGCGACGCACGACTTTTTTCCCTATCTCTGTAAGGTATTAGGAATTCCTTTTTGCCCACTTAATAAGTTCCTCGATGTGCCGTCGATTTCGAATTAATCACACTTCCAGCAAACCGAAGCAGATAAACAAAATATTTAATTCTGTGCTTGCAGTTCTTTTTAGAAACAATCTTTGTTTGGACATTTACTGCTTTAAGCTTGCACACCACAGGAGATTGCTGTATCTGCTAGGAACTTGTTGCGCGCGCACCAGACTTGATGCATACACGTACTATTCCATGAAAAGGAATTCGTGATTTGATACAAATTTGGGAGTAATAAAAGAGATGCAGAACTGCAATGCAACCTGTAAATCACAAACCATTATGTGAATTTTCTGAGCTGATTGAATCTTGGCTCATGGAGGTCATTAAGCTTCAGTGGTCACATTTTGAATGATTTGAGAATCGCTTTTTTTATAAATATAAATCAAAATTATTTCCTAGGTGAAATTTGATTTTAGCAACTTATTGGGACTAAGAAAATCAGAATTAAATTCCATCATGATTAAATTTGAGCGTTTTCATCAGTATTCAAGGTGCACTGTTCGCCTGGCTTATTGGACACTTAAATGGAAAACAGAACTGTTTTTTCGTATTACTACACCCACTGAAAGAGGCATAGCCATGCAAATGCAATAATTCTCTAGTGCCCGGCAGATCACACATAAGTTTGAGTGCACCACGTTCAAAAATTTTGAAAAAATGTGACATCTTTATATCCAAAGAAATCGAATTTCATACCGTTAGACAAATTTTCGCGCCTACGGGTTCTTGGATGGAAAATGGGTTATCAGGATGTTAAAAATGGGAAAATGATTATCAGCTCAGGGACTTCTTACTGAGAACGGGGCGCATTGTTCCACAATGAATAATGATGAAACTTATTTTTGGTGAATTTGAAACGTCATTGTCAAAGTTATCTATTTACTAATGTTCTAATACCTGGACACGTAATTTACCGTTATTCGGGGTCACTTTCTCTTCGAAAGCCAATTTACTCAATGGACGAAATTCCCGGGAAAGAGAAAATTTGGTCTCGAAATTAAAACTTAATATTTTAAAAACCGTGGTTTTTGCAATATGACTTTTTAATTTCGGGACAAAAGTTTTGTCTCTCCTGGCAGTTTTAATTGAATTAAATGTCCTTAGAAAAGTGCATATCTCGGTTACACGAAATATAGTTACAGATTTCATTTTGGTTTCTTCGCCATAGATTGTGCCCTATTATTTAAGGTGAATGTACACACTTTTGATCGCTTCTCTCTTTCCTTTTCTGCATTCTATTCTTCTGATCTATCTGTATTCAAAATGTAGAATAGAATTCTTTCTGTTTATCATAAATAGGTCTTTTTTCATGAAACATCAAAAAAGATATATTCTTTCTTTAATTCATGCTGAATTGGTTTCCCGACGATTAAGCGCTTCAGATTTGAAAATAATGACAACTGCAAATGAATCACACTTGCTAAATTTAAATCTTATCAACATTTTCAGTCGGAGGGCAAGCCGGATTGGAGAGAGCACCTTCAGAAACCAAAGGAAGATGGAGAGAAGGAGGGCGAAGAACTTGGCCAAGATGCTACTGAAGCGAGTGCCACCTTGGACTTAGCCGCAGAGTAACTGTCCTTTGGTGTTAATATCTATGAGACTTTTGTGATAATCTTGTGTCTAATCCGCGCGTGAGAAAGCATCAAGATCACTTCAGAGGTTGAGAGACGAATAGAAGATGAGAGAAAAAATCAAATTTAACCTTTGTAATCTATACGCGTGTCATACTGTGTGTCTGCTCGAATCCTGCAAAGATCTACATGTTAATTATACCCCTGGTTCGAATAAATCTCCCAACCTCCTCCATCTTTGCTAGATCGAGCGCAAGACGAGCGCGAAACACAATCGACTTTTTGTTCCTTTTCTGAGATATCCATGGACAGACCCTCGTATGTGTGCACTTATCATCATCTAGATATCATATCCTTAAGCCTTAGAGTTTGTCAAATCTATTTATTTGGTTGCTGGCGATGAGAATGATTGTCAATCTCAATGCCTGTCTCTTCTTTTCGCAATCAAAGTAAAGACTAGATTTTCTTAAATTATTAGTACGATGTTTTTATTTCAAGTACCGGGTAATTTCAAAATTAGAAGATCAAAGACAGGGCTTCGTGTTATTAAGCTAAACGACAAATTCAAGCATTCGTTCCGTTCACATCGTGCAGTATCATTCAAGAGATGAAGGAAAGGTTTAAATCATAACAAGAACTCCAAACCCTTCATGCTTGCTAGCCTTGGAAAGAACATCATCCTCTCTTCGGGCACCATCTTTTCCTTGTGCGGCATGGACGCTTTGCTAGAAAGTTCAGTCATGCAGTCAGCAAGATGTCTGTGAATAAAGGTGAGTGTCAGGAGAAATTACAAAACTTTTGGAACCCGACTCGAGCTAAAGGACAAGGCGGAACCTACCTAAACCGACCCGAGAGGATTTCATCCGATAACCATTTATGGTATTATAATGATTATAATAGTCTCAAGCGGTATCGGAGAACGATCGTATTTCAGAAATCCGGGTACCTTTATCTAAGTCATCGGTTTATGCTGACCCAAAGTAAGTAGTAGTAAAACAAATAGTAGTAGTAGTAGTAAATCGTAGGTAGTTGATAGGAAGGGCATTCTGACCTTTTGTACGCTAATGCAAAAGTCAAAGGTAGCGAGTAGTCTACTACATCGTCAAACCCTAGACAAGTGGATTCAGCCAGAAAAAATAAAAAATAAAAAATACAAAGAGAAACTTCAAGTCACTATGAAATAGGTAGCAAATACATATATGTTTATTTGTGCATTGCTCTAACTATTTTCTATTCTATTGTAACTGAAGTGCATAGTAGGCCCTATTGGGATATACCCGTTCGTTTTATCGTAACAGTGAGATGTTCTTTCACTTTCACTTCGACATACTGAGTAGGTAGACAAGCAGTTTATATTAATTACCAAATGCTTTACGCGCACCGCTGGTTTTGATAAGCTTGCCATGCATTGCCATGTGCTGTGGGTGCTTACTAGCAGACTAAAGTTCATGGTTAGCCTTGAAACCATCAGACAAAATGCCATGAATACCGGCCTTAGTTTGCGTCTAGTGCCACTAAATGAAAAGCCCGCGAAAAAATGACTTATTGAAACAGATAACCAGCCAAGCGCCTTTACGCCGGCGCTTATTGTCGATCATTACCCAAAGTAGCATTTCAAGTTTATTCCAAACACGTTGAAATGTAGAGGTTTTCCATGTTGCATGCATGTGTACATTGAACATGCTGTATACTACAAAGAAAACTGCATGCTGCCGAAAATGCTGAATTATCATCGATGGCTCTGTTTAGTATAGCATAGCAAAGACTTAATCCCCTTTGTTTTTTAGAACTATAATAGAATTGCAGCTTGTCGTTTTATTAAATTTCTGAAGCATTTTTGATTTAAGCTAAATAAAAGCACGGGCACAAATTTTGGAGACTATACTCAACAGAAATAATAATTTCACCAATTATTTCAAATGCAAAAAGTCACAACTTTATAATAGTCGTAATAGCACATGTAAATTGTTTCGAGTTATTTCGGGTTTTCTTGGGTTTAGCAATAAGAGACATGATCTGACCAGGACTGGCTCGACTTCAAAATAGGTTTGCCCAATTCTGACACGAACTTTCAGGTTTCGGGTCCAGTCGAGTCAGGATTGGATTCAGGTCGGGTTTCGAGGAGGATTCACTGGCAATGCATGTTGACAAATTCTATCAACAAATAATTCTGACTGCTCCTTCTAGCCGCACATCTTTTGCATGGCAATTTGATCTATCGTTTATTTAATTTCATTGTTGTTAATTTAATATATGTAGCAGTAAAATATATTTAAACAAATTTTGGTTCATTAGCATTACTCTTGAAATAAAATTTCAAATTTTTGAATTTTTTGATGTCTAAAGATTTCAAAAAATTGCTTCATATCGAATTCGAATTCGGTTAGACATACTAATTATCATACTAACTTATTTAGAGGCATTGACTAAGTATGTAGTAGATAGAGTATCGACTCAAAAGTGTAAGCATTGAAACTTTGTATATCAAAGGATTCAGCTATTTGTGTAAATTACGTTCCTGCAGTACCCGACAAATTTTTAAAATTTAAAATGTTTGCAATTATTTATGTATTTATATACATATGATTTGGTACTCAGACCATAAAATATGGGTAGAATGTCGACTCAAAAAAGACAGTAAAAATTTTTATATGAAGTAATTCAGGTTTTTGCGGAGATAGCGTTCCTGTGGTCAATTAAATTGCTTGAGCAGGTTTTAAAAGGATAAATTTATGTTTCATTTCTTGAATCTGAATACCATTTGTATCTTTTAAAATTGATTGTGATCATTGTCTTTCATTATGTTATTTTGCACTTCCATTGGTTAAGAAAATACTCATATTAACCCTTTCGCGACCATCGTGAAGTTCATTGCATTGTTCGAAGTCACCATGACGTGCTCTGCACGCACAATATGCATATGCTCTATTGATGGCTTCCCAATCGTGGTGACTTTAAACAATTCATGTATGACGTGCTCTGCACGCATTGGTCGCGTGTAGTAGGAAGGTATAGGCTAGGTGTAAGAAGGTAAGAAGGTGTAGTAAGAAGGTGATAGCAACCCATGGAATGCTAATTCAACAAACCTTACCTCTCCAAGGCTGTCATGAAACGGAGGATCTGTAAAATACTATTATTCCTTCTGTATTGCTATCATGATCAGTCAAATCCGAGGTAATTTCCTCAAAGCTGCAAACATTTGCATCTGTCACCTTTGGTATCAATGCCCTATTGTGTTCAACTCAAATTCATTTAATAAAATCGAAGCTGTATAGGCTACACATTGCTGACTTAATCAATACTGAGCTATGCTACCCTACGTAATATGCTTACTCTATGCTTCCAGCTTTAATATAAGTAGTATGAAACTTGCATGTATATTGGATACAAAAAAGAATTAAATTTTACTAGCACCTAATAAAACGGAATTTAAGCTGATTATCAAGGAAACTAACTCATGAGCCACATTAGGCTACAATGCAAGTCTTCATACAGAGGTTGATATAATTCTGCTTCTTGAGTCAAATTTCAAGGTTGCTAACTTAGCAAATCTAATTTTTAATTGTTTTTTTTCCACCTGACTAAATGGATCTGTACTCTTCTGCAAATTGTTAATTAAATAACAAACGGCATTCTACGGTAAATAAAAATCACGATGCAAACTTAAGTTATAGATGGTTTGAGTGATAGTTCTTTATGCAGTTAGAATTCAATTATATAAACTTATTTATGTGGATTAATTCAATTTTCATAGGCATATGATTTTATGATTCACTAAATTTATATTTCTTAATTCTGAATAATATTGTGGACCCATTCACATCTTTTAGAATTAATTGTGATCATTGTCTTTGATTGTGATATTTTGCTCTATCGGTCGCAGCTAGTTTTTGACATATGTTAATAAGGCTGAGCATCAAAATAATACTCCCTTCCAAAGAAACTAATTTCACAGACATTCTAATGTCAAGGTTGGCATGATGCTGAGGATTCTGAGTCAATTATGTGTTAATTCCAAAAGTGCGTAAATTTACATCATATGTATCGGTATATGCCTACTGGGTCACTCACAACTTGAGTTGATGAAATGAAATCGAAACTGCATGCACATCGGAGAATTAATACTGAATTGCTCCTCAACCTCATATCCATGTAGGCTTCTTTCTTTATGACTCGGCTTGCAGGTTGAACTGAAGAAGCCTGCTGAAAAATTAGTATTTTAAGTAATTATTCAAAATATCATACATCATCGGCTAATAAAATATTTTTTAACATTAAATGCAATAAAAGTAGTATATTGGAAGCTAGGCATTTACAATAATAAAGCAATGTGATTCATCAGACATGGCAGAGGTACGTTACAGTTCTCTGACTGGTCAACTATCAAGCAGATCAGAACCTTTGACTATATTTTACAACAGTCAACATATGTATAAAATTAAGCTGCACTATCAAAACTATATTGCTGTCGTACCTAAGATGAATAATTGGGCTCCCACCGATTTGCTAAAAAATTCGGTCTCAACTTATTTATACAAATGGAGGAAGTGACGCTTGAGCTTTGTACACAATTGAGCTTGAGCATTTTCTGAAATACTGAGAGTGAGAGGTCACTTTTCAATATACGTGGTGAGATCAAAAATGATTTAGACTCGACCAGAAGGAATAATGCTACGACTTAGATATTTCACACTGGATGACTAATGGGTATATAGGTAATATTGTATTCATAACTTTCATTGATATTTTTTTCTTTAGTATTTATATAGGTTTTAAATATTTAGTATTTTTCAGCATTTTAGTTGATTTTTTCCATACAGTTCCTTAACTTCCCTCTGAATATATGCCACAAAAGTACAACAGCTAATCCACAAAATATTAATTTCAAAAGTAAATACAAGTCATTTCTTCTCAATGTAACCCCCTCATTCTTTACACACTTGCTCCACCTTTTAGGAAGCTCTCGAAAAGCCTCGTGGAAAAAGTCTCCACTTCTGGAATTGAAAAATTCCATCACTGCATCTTTCACATCCTCAATATTAACAAAACGCTCTCCCCTGAGATGATGCTTTAGATAGCGGAATAAGTAATAGTCACTTGGAGCTAAGTTGGGGCTGTATGGAGGATGAGGAAGCACATGAAAGTCTGAGTCTTCAATTGCAGTTGTAGTGGTCGCTGCAGTACGGATGGGCGCGTTGTCGTGTAGTAGATAAAGATTCTGGTTGCGGGGTTTTCGAACACTTTGACGAGCTTTACAAAGTTGCTCACAGTAGTACTCGGCATTCAGTGGCTGATGTCGGTCGGCGAAATCCATATGAACAATGCCGCAGCTGTTCCAGAAGATTGTCAGCATCAAGCATCTTCGATGGTTGGTTCCACTGCGCAGTTTCGGAGTTGCTGACTCACCAGGAAGTTTGAATTCCTTGGAAGACCGTCGATCCTCAGGCAAGTACAGTGATAACGGTGTCTCGTCCTCCGTAATGATGTTGCTTACGAAGGCATCACCAAACTCTGATGAAGATCGATCAATTGATTGCAGCACTGAAGGCGACGGTCGCACATCTCAGAAGTTAGAAAGTAGCGAACAAATCTTGAACACAGTTTCCTGATGCCCATTTCGGAAAGAAGATTTACAACGCTACCGAAAGACACGTTCAGTTTTTCTGCAAGCTCTTTCTTAGCGATTCGCCGATCTTCATACACAATCCTCTTCAACTTGTCTTGGCGGTCATCCCCGATCTCAATAGGTCTTCCTGTGGACTTGCGATCCGTTACATCCAGCCCTCCAGATTGAAACTCCTTGATCCAGTTATAGACGGTGGCTCTACATGGTGCCTCATCACCATAGGCAGCAGAAAGTTCGGATAGTGTGGATTGGTTATCGTAATGACGGAGTAAAAGAAACCGAATAACACTTCGATACTCAACCGCTGGAAGCATTGTCTTGAAATGAATGCGAATCTTGTCTTTCTGTGGAATGCGACTGACCTTTGAACACAACTCACACTCGGTACCGCTCGTGATTGTTGTAACAATCAAAACAACTGAATACGTTGATGAATACAACTCAGACCCTATTGAAATTTATGCAAGTCATGTTCGAAGTAAATATATCGGTCAAAATGCTTTCAAGAAAGGAAAATGGAAAAAATCAACTAAAATGCTGAAAAATGCTAAATATTTAAAATCGATAAAATACTAAAGAAAAAAATATCAATGAAAGTTATGAATACGATATTTGTTACCTCCAGTGTGAAATATCTAAGTCGTAGCATTATTCCTTCTGGTCGAGTCTTAATCATTTTTGATCTCACCACGTACGTTAGTATTTTGATCAGAAAAGCGCCGAACTGGTTGAGTCCGACGCATGCTTCTCGCCCTACTTGCACAACCCAGATTGATCCTGCAAAACCAAAATTGCCAGAGATTGCACTTTATTTGAGACACCAGATATTTCGCCCGTCAGGCTTCTGCTGTGGTGTACAAGTGAATGGTCACGTAACGGAATATCTATGTACTTGATCTCATGACGGCTGACATCTATCTATAGCATGTGACACAGAAAGCATCAAACAATAGACAATGGCTTCATCATAGACAAGTGAAATGCACAATAGAGATGCCTCAACAGTCCATACATGAAGTGTCACATGCAATGATTTAAAATAGAATCTTTGTTCACATTAAAAGTATGACATAAAAGCATCAGTAAATAAAGACAGGTCCACATATCGAGATATTAAAACTTGTTAAGCGATAAATCGGTAGCAATAAAGTATTGAAGAGCCCTAAAAAAGGAAGAGAAAGTGAAATTTATAATATCCCAGCATGCACGAATAAAAAGCAACCATTAATATTAAAGTCAAAAATCTTTAACAGTGCAGAGACCAAAATCATCTAAAAAGCGATTCCTGTCAGTTTTATAGGAAAGGCGAACATCAATGTTCAGATCAGACTTGCAAACGTGTTTAATAAAGCTATTTAATCTGTCTGTACAGTTGCCGGTCAGGGTTACAAAATTAAGCATGGGATTGTCAATAGGAAGAGATCTGTTGAGTCCACCAGGCGAGAAGGATTTCAAACGCTGGATCCAGACACGCTCTTTCTGTAGACGGCGACTGTCGGAGAAACAGCGGTCAATAGCGAAAAAAGTGAAAGACGGATGAGTCGCATGAGTCTGAAAAATGATTGATTTCCATGATGGAAAAACCTCCTCACAAACAGAGCGGAAATTCTCACGGTTAGAAGAGTGGGTTGCAAATCGAAGCAGTTGGGAATAAATCACCCATTTATGAACGTGAGAGGGATGGTGTGAAGCCCTCGTTAACATGTGATGACAAGAGTTAGCCTTAAAAGCAACTTTGTAGTCGAGGTAAGTTGAAGAGGGGGATTGTCTGAAAATTTCCAAATCAAGAAACACGATAGAGGAATAGTCAAATGTCATCTCAACTTGTATATTTGGGTCTTGGTGATCTCGAAGTTCTAGAGGGCGCTCCAGTCCATGTTCCCAAATCACGAAAATATCATCCTGAAAGCGTTTCCAGAGAGTGGGCTGTTGTGAGAAAGACGTCAAAGCAGAGGACTCCCACTCACCGAGATACAAATTGGCAAAAGAGCCCCCAAAGGCTTTGCCCATCGCTACTCCTTTGGTTTGTAGCCATCGTTGCTCCTGGAAAATGAAGTCGTTGTGTTTTAATGATAGTTTGAGAAGTTGGAGAATTTGAGAGTCAGGTCGACCATGATTTGGTGAACGAAGAAATGCGCGTTCGACACCATTAACCCTTTCGATCCTATGACGACACGTTGTCGTCACGCTTACATGCGCTATGACGACAGCGTGTCGTCATGAGAAATTTTGCTAACTGTTTAGGCGTGAAGTATTCCAGTTGCTTGTAAAACACGTTAGATGTTGTCTTTAGCGCATATTATGTGCAAACCAACTATATTTAATAGAATTAACCGCTGTAATGGTACATGTACATGTAGTAGGTTACATGGACACGTACATCAAGTATATTGAGGGCACGTAATGCATTAGTTTCATGCTGCTGCGATCAGCTGTGTCTTGTGTTTCTGCTGTCTTTACATGATCTGATGGTCGGCAATACAACTCAGCGGTTGCAGTGCGATGTCACCTGCATTCAGTCGAGCCACACATGAAGCATATTCAAAGTATTGATTGATGGTGATTGTATAATGACGTCCGGTAAAGATTGCGCGTGGCTGATTCGTTGTTAGGTACAGCAGCTTGCACGGTATATTGTCATTTGTCACAACTAATTTCTGATCATTCTTTCAATGGCAGCGGCACCATCAAGTAGTACCAGGCACTCAACACGCCGAGTGCAGCCAGTCCGTCGCTATGGTTTTGATTCCGATAACAGTGAAGACGATTCGGACAATGAAGATACGACTTTTGATCCTCCCCATATTACAGATGAGTCGTCTTCTGATACCGATTCTGATGGCAGTGAAGATCTAGAAGCGAGTGCCGAAGCTGGGTGGACTATCATCGAGCCGACAGATGTCAGTGATGCAACTAACTTTGTGTTTCTTGGAGAGTGGGGCTGGACAGATACGGAGATTGACAGTACCGAATTTACTGAGAGATTACATAATCAAATTTCTACCAGACAATTTGTTTGAAACCCTCACAAAATGGGTGAATGACCGTGTCCTTATTGAAAATGTTCGAATGATGGAGGAAGAGCAAGAAGAAATGCACTGGAAAAATGTTACTACTTTAGAAATGAAGACATTTGTTGGTATTACTCTTCTAATGGGCATCGTAAAGAAACCCACAATCAGATCTTACTGGCAAACCGAAGAAATGATGACAACTCCCTTCTTTTTGCAACCAAAGTGTCTGAGTCGTGACAGATACATCGCTATTCTGAGATTCCTGAGATTCTCGGATCCATTTGCGGTGGACCCATCCAAGAAGGAAAGCAGACTTAGTGGTTTCTTCTCTATTGTGAATGATCTTTGTTCTCAGTACCGACCACTTCAATCTCTGAGTTTGGATGAAAGTCTTGTATTATTCAAGGGAAGGCTTTCAATCAAGATGTTTATTCGGACGAAAAGATCCAGGTTTGGTGTGAAGTTATTCATTCTTGCAGATAGAACGGGATACATGATTTATTCTCAAATCTATGTTGGCAAGGATACCTGTTATGAAACCGGCGAGCCTGGTACTGAGGCGCTTTCGAATAGTGAAAAGATAAGTCGTTCGATTACTTTCAAAGGCTGACATGCTTGACAGGGGATACGTCCTGAATATAGACAATTGGTTTACAAGCTTGCGGCTGATAGAGTGCCTTCTTTCCAGAAATACGGGTGTTCGTGGAACAGTCAGACCGCAAAGAGGAATTCCAAAAATTCTTATTCAAAAGAAACTGCAACCTGTGTCATCGGCATTCGCTGAAAAGGACCGAATAATAGCGGTAAAATTCTGTGACAGAAAGGATGTTTATCTGATGTCCACGTGTGACAATGCTTCTCTGGTGCAAAAAGAAAGGATTTCCAAGGGCAGTGTTCGAACCAATGTGCTCAAGCCATCAATTGTCGAGAATTACAATCAAGAAATGGGAGGGATAGATCTCACAGACCAAGTTATTCGTCAATACAACTGCGCTCGCAAATCGCATGCCTGGTACAAGATCGGCCTGAATTGCATTCTTCGGCTACTTTTCAATTCATGGGCTGTATACAGAAAAGAGAAAGAAAGCAACGTGAGTTTCTTTGACTTCCTAAGGGATGCCATACGAGTCTTGACAGATTTGCAATCAACACCAAAGGGAGCCAGAAGAAAAAGACGACCATCAGAGGAACAGCGCACGACTACACATGTGCAAAAAAGAATCCCATCCACAACTGGCAAGAAAAATCCATTGAAGCGTTGCCGTGTCTGTTTCAGCAACGGAATCAGAAGAGAATCACGATACATCTGTGATTCGTGCCCTGACAAGCCTGGGCTTTGCCTGGGTGACTGTTTCAATAAGTTTAAACATGACTAATGTCCCACCAAGTGAAAATTTGATGATTTTTGTATTTTTAAAAAAATATAAATTTTTTGGATAATTTCGACTGTTTTTGCATGTTTTCTGATGTTAGGGGACTATTCGATCTATTTGGCATCTTATTTAGTGTTGGTTGGGGTCAGGACAACACTTTTTGGTCGAGTAAACAGCATTTGAAAAATCCCGAAATTTTAGGATTTTTACAGGCAGCTAGGGGAGGAAGCCATAGATGCGAAACAGGATCGAAAGGGTTAATGCCTTCGGAGATTGGGATATTGGTGCACAATGAACTACATCGAAAGTGCTGAGTAAGCTTCGTTCTGTGTTGTAGTAGTAAGTAAGGTGTAATAGTAGTGAAGTGCATATATTTCATGAAAAATAAAAATCAGTCAATACAAATGCTAATACAAATAACGGAGAGTAGGGCGTGACATTTACATACAAAGTTGCAGTTGCTCAAGAGTTGAATCTCAGCGTTGGAAGGACATATTGTAGTCAAGACAAGCTTTTGTAAAAAATGCGTTGCTTTTCCTAGCGGTGCAAAAAGCGTCTATTGCAAAGTGTCTTGAAAAACTTAGAAGACGAGGAAAGTAGTAAGAAAACGGCGAACACTCGACCGGCGCCCCCCTCTGGAACGACAGAGTGTCGTGGTCGGCCGCCGTGGTGCTTCGAGTCTGACTCCCCCCCTCTGGAACGACGGAGTGTCGTGGTGTGCCGGCCAAGTGGGTCCGAAAGGTTCGCTGACGTCTCCCCCCCTCTGGAACGACAGAGTGTCGTGGTGGACTTGGGCGACCGCCAGGTTTTGACTTGAGGCTATAGTGTGTGATGTTTTTCGTGTAATCTGCTGAATGTTGGGTTGAAAATGGGCTGTTTCGAGTGGAAGCAGTGCTCGGATGTGAAAACGGATGCCAGATTCGGATTCAGCGTGAAATTCTGCATCGGTATGGTGAGTTTCAAGTCAATCGGAGAGAAAAAATTTTCGCTGACGTCCCCCCCCTCGGCACCGACCTTCCAACTTTGCTTCTAGTGGACGGATTATGTCGTGCAATAGCTCGTTTGAAAGCTAAGAGTGAGAAAAATTCAGTGAAAGAAATGGCTTGTTCATATCTGTCTTCGTTTAGATGTGAGACGCCATTTAAGATTTTGGGACATTGGCGAAAAACGACAGAGTTAGAATTTTGGACGTTTTGGGCTGTAGCTTCAAAACGAAGCATCGGATTGGAAAATAGATTTCAGATTTGGAATCAACATGAAATTCTCTATCAACATGGTGAGTTTCAAGTCAATCGGCGAGAAAAAATTTTCAACATTTTTCGAAAAACGACAGAGTTAGAATTTGGGACGTTTTGGTCTGTAGCGCCAAAACGAAGCATCGGATGGGAAAACGGAGGCCAGATTCGGATTCAGCGTGAAATTCTGCATCGGTATGGTGAGTTTCAAGTGAATCGGAGAGAAAAAATTTTCGCTGACGTCCCCCCCCCCTCTTATCGATTGCATATTCACAGGGTCGGGATCGGGAGAGGAATTTCACTAAGTTGAGAAACTGACTACAGGTAAGTCGTTTCTCTTGAGTTCCGATATCGGTCTTCTGACTTTCCATTGCTGATATCAGCTAAGGTGTCAGACTTATAGGTTAGTCAGTATAGCATGACTGACCATTTGATGATAGTAGGCCGAAATCTTCAAACGGCTATAACTTTGCTTCTACAAGTCCTTTAGACTTGATTCAAAAAACATTCGACAGCGTTTGCTATGCTGTAGGTGACAGACTACTTATAAATGTTTTATGAGTAGTACTAAAATACTGAAAAATTTAAATTCATATTTAATGATAATAATTAAAGTTTTTGAATAAAAAGCAGTCGTTTATGAGTCTCTGTGACTTGGGTCGTTTCCTCTTGTAAATAACTCCACCGGTTTTCATGTCAAAACTGGGGCCCGGATACCAACACAGTGATATGACACACGCTCTGTCCGATCGAGGTTGGATTTGTGGGTCGAGGCCTTGGAGCTGGGATAAGATCCCCTCTGAGTAATGCCTGTAACGGATTCAAGAGCTTAACACCCAAACGGTTGCTGGCTTGCTATCAAATGTTTGGTAACTTAGTCTTTCAATGCATATCAGCAAGTAGTATCCTATAAACACTTGCTATCAAATTTTACTCTATCTTTACAGAATTATCATGACAAAACCGAGTAACGCCAAGATGTTGGTTGGCAAGTGCAGTTGTGGCAAGATTGCCAGAGGTAGTGAGCTGAAGAAGCATTTAAAAGAAAAAGAGGAGACGATGGGCCATGAGAGGAAAGTGATGTTGAGGTTGTGTGTGTCTTGTCGGAAATGTGTGATGGGGGATGAGAAGGAATTCATCAAGGCGCATTTACAGTGTGAGAGTGTGAACATCGGAGAGAAGGGGTTCAAGACGTGGTTTGAGGGAGAGTTGTTGGAAAGGGAAGAGGGGAGGAAGGCGGTGGCAACGATTCAGTACGTGATTGGGGAGAAAGTGGTGAGGAATGCGAGTGAGGGGAGTTCGTGTGATGGGAGTTCGAGTGAGGAAGTTGAGTTGAGAGCGAAAATGAAGAAGAAGGATGATGTTGATTTGGATGCGGTGATGGAAGATTTGTTTGGGGATATAGCGGATTTGAAGGAAGAGTGGGAGGGGAAGGAAGTGGCTAAGCCGATGGCAGCGTCATCGCCACGGCAGCAAGAGGCGTATGATACGGAGGTATTTGTGAGGATAAAGGATCGTGTGATGGCTTTGGAAAGTAATAATAGAAAAGTTTTGAAGGAGAATGAAGAGCTGATGGTGAAGGTTGAGGGGTATAGGGCAACGAGGGAAGAGTTGGAGAGCTTGAGAAAGAAGGAGAAGGAATGGATGGCGGAAAGGAGCGAGTTGATGAGGAAGGCAGGTTTGGTGGAGAGTTTGCAGGCGAGTGTGTCGAGGAAGGATGAAGAGATAGAGCGGATGCGAAGCGTGGTGAAGGAGACGGAAGAGATGAAGGCTATTAATAAGAGGTTGTCGGGTGAAGTGGAGCGACTGCATGAGCGTTTGAAGTGTCGAAAAAGGAGAGTATATGAAGCTCATCTTCCCCTCTTTGAAAATAATATCTGTGATGTCCCCACAATCTCCAGCGATTTAAATGAAACACAGTTGTGTTACGAGGGGGATGGAGTTCGCTGCCTCCACATGACGATGAACATCAATGGAGAGCTTGATGACTTCGTCGTCAGAAAAGTTAGAAACAAGGTTCCAAGTAAATCTATTCAACATAATCATTTTTGTAGCTCATCTAATCTCCTATTATTTTCCTTTCAGAGTGTTTGCAGTAGTAGTGTCGGTGGACGGAGAACGACCCATGGGCTCTTTTAAGGGCCAACCTTCTAATGCAGCTAAAGCGGTCCCAAGCCCGCCACATATCCTCGGATATGGAATGCAGAGGGGAAGAAAAATGATGAATGGAATGAAATGGGAGGACACTCACGCGCCACACGCAACATAACACACTTCTCTCTTCCGTAGTCTAACAAGCTCTTTACACATGGATTGCAGTCGATTGCTATCCCTATATCAGAAGTGTAAGCTATCTTAATTTTATTTAACACTATTTCATCTACCATTATCACCCATATGAAATGTTATAAGATTTTCAAGTTAAACTAAGCGTGCTACTATTTCCAAATGAAAAAGTATACATGGTTAAATCATCCACTGAAGCCCCATTCAAGTAAGTCAGTATGAAAGCAAAGATAATACGAAACAAACATTTATCATGGCATGTATTTCAAAAGGTCTTCATCGTCAATATCGTCCCAGAGTCTGGCTTCACATAGATCACAAAAACAGTTTACTTGCTTCAATCGTTCTTCTACCGCGAGTCTAACAAGCTCTTTACACATGGATTGCAGTCGATTGCTATCCCTGTATCAGAAGTGTAAGCTATCTTAATTTTATTTAGCACTATTTCACCTACCATTATCACCCATATGAAATGTTATAAGATTTTCAAGTTAAACTAAGCGTGCTACTATTTCCAAATGAAAAAGTATACATGGTTAAATCATCCACTGAAGCTCCATTCAAGTAAGTCAGTATGAAAGCAAAGATAATACGAAAGAAACATTTATTATGGCATGTATTTCAAAAGGTCTTCATCGCCAATATCGTCCCAGAGTCTGGCTTCACATAGATCACAAAAACAGTTCACTTGTTTCAATCGTTCTTCCACTGCGAGCCTCACTTTGTCGATATACTCCCACTCCGCCATAGTTCGTGGCTGGGAGTTAGGGGTGTACCACTCTCATAATTGGTGGAGGAATTTGGTGCTGGTGATCTCCATCACATCTTCAGTATCGTACTGGAGATACTTCCACCTCACGCCTGTTAAGTCGGGGCACTCCTTCTCACATACACTCTCCTCTTCGTCGTCCGCTGGTAATGACAACTTTCTGATATTGTCCAGTCGGTACACCTTCTCTACCTTCCCCTTCGTTGGAGCGTTTGGTGCAACGAGCGCCTTTGGTGTTGAGCATGGAGAAGAGAATTTTGTATTTGGCGTTGTCGGAGGGCTTGTCATGTTGACTGTGAATAATAACTTTGAAATGTTTTCTAATTCTTAAGTATCAACAAGCAACCAATAAGAATGAACAGCCAATGAATGATGAATATGAAAGTATATATGTAAAGTGACATTCGTGTCATTTCACTCTGTCTTTGTGACATATAAGTGAAGTGTTCTCTGGCAAATTCTATATTTGAGGCGTACAAGTGAACTGCTCTCTCGTGAATTCCAAATTTGAGTGAAGTCTCTATCTTGTTGAAGTATCAACCTTAAACTTGATTTCGTTGAAATGGTAAGTTGAAGATTTCCTCTTTCATCTCCCTCAAACGTGTGCCTAATAGCATCTTCCTCAATTTCAGGCATCAACTTCATCACCAACGCCCTCCCTTCTCGAGGAAAGGTTAGAGTTGTTGAGTCAAGGTAGGTTGTAACAATACGCTGAGACTTGAACAGAGATGATAGAATGATTTCTCTTTCAGGTGACACCAGTCCCATCTCGAGCGAGTCGGATAACAACAGCGATTCCATGTCAACATTGTCGCGGGAATGCAACGATCGGGAATGTGCTGACTGTGAACACATCTTCACGAGGAAGCGTGATCTCGCCCGACACATCAAGCGAGGTGTTTGTAGACCCAAGTCAGCATCAATCTCCGAAGGTGGGGATGATTCTGTTAACGATGTCTCCTTTTCTTGCGATTTATGCATTCAGTCTTTTGAGTCACATTTTGAACTATCTTCACATAGACTTCGACATACACACAGTGACGATAGTTATACTAACAGCGCCTCCTCTATCCGACTCTCTGAAGTGTCGATAAATAATTTAGTGAGGAACTACCAGATGGAATCCTCAGAAACCATTACTGACTTTGAAGAATGGTTTCATCAAAATTCATCTTTGATTGGTGCGCTCTTCAACAATTTAGTCATATTTAGAATGAAGGCGCTCATCTATCTCAAAATAAAATATGTGAAAATCGACCACCATACTGGTCAAATAGTAGAGAGGTTGGAGTTTCACATACCCTCGTCTCCTGCAACCGAAGTTGTAGACTGCGAGTCTTGGATAAATTTTCATATCCAAGGGTTAAAATTAAACATAGATAAATTTAACGAGCGTGATAGTGGTCTCAATTTTGATGGTATTGAGACTGCCATGATTAAAATCACTTTATTAGAGAACTACTCTGGACGAGGCTCCTTTAAACGTCCGAAAAATTTAAGAAATAAAGCAGCAGTCATTTCTATAGATTGCGAATCGCAATGTTTTAAGTATGCCGTCCTCTCCATTCTCCACTATAATGATGTACAGTATAGCCGATACCGTAAGAGCAAGTATCAACAGTGGGAGAATGAATTAAAGTTTGATGACTGCAATAGTGAAGATGTGAAAATTAAAGATATAGAAAAATTTGAAAAATTGAACATCAAAATAGTTCTCCATGTTTGGGAAAAGGGATTGAAGCGTGTCCGCTACAACTCGCGTTCGAGTTGTTATGACCACGTTGTCAACCTTTTATTAGTAAGACAGGATGATAGTGAGGAATGGCGCTACTGCGCTATTCCCAATATTTCTCGCTTATACCACCACTTAAGAAATTCTACCTCATCAGAGATTTATTACTGTGACAGATGCATTCGCTACTTTAGGAGTAAAAATAGATTTGAAACTCATTACGAATGGTGTAAGCGAGGTAAACTACAAATGGAGCGCATGCCCAAAGATAAGGAGTTTTCATATAGAGAGAATGGCGATGAGCTAAGTCCTCTTCGTGTCATCTATGCTGACATCGAATACTATATCGATGATAACACCCATCGATCAGCAGCAATTTCCTGCTATGAAGTATGGCATGACCATTTCCAAAATAGAAAAAATAAAATGCACGTCTGGCAAGGTGAGGATTGTATTTACCAATTCCTACAATTCCTCGAACAGGCTGTAAAATTTCAACAAAAGTATGATGGTGAGCTCTATCGCAGATCATTGCATATGACAGCAGATGATCAAGCAAAATTTCATAGTTGCAACGGTTGCCCCAAATGTAGTAAAACATTTGATGATGATAAGATTAAGAAAGTGCGCGACCATGATCACATCACTGGTAAATTTAGAAACGCACTATGTTCAAAATGCAATTTTTCACTTAGGATGAAACGGCGTACATTACCCTCATTTTCCATAATTTCAAGGGCTACGACAGCCATATGATAATAAAAGGAGGTTTAGGTCAAATGAAAGAGTGGAAGATTGACGGGAATAAGACGGTCTATTTTGATATAAAATTTTTAGATTCCTACCAATTTATGACTGCATCACTGGCCTCTCTCGTACAAAATCTAAAGTCTCTTCCACTAACACAAAATCTTAAGAAACAATATCCAAATCTAACCGATGAAGTCATCACACGGAAAGGAGTCTTTCCATATGCATATTTTGATGCGATTAGTAAACTCGGCGAGACTTCTCTTCCACCCATAGATAAATTTAAAAATGATTTGACCGGCGCAGAATGTAAGACCGAAGATTATGATCATGCACAAGATGCATGGATAAAATTTGACTGCCATACATTTGGCGAATATATGATTGCCTATCTTAAGTTAGATGTATTTTTGCTGGCTGATGTATTTCAGGAGTTTCGACGAGTGGCATTAGAAGAAGATAAGTTAGATCCCGTCCACTTTGTCAGTCTGCCAGCCATGTCATTTAAGTCTGCTTTTAAAATGACTGGTGAGACCATTCATCTCTTACAAGATCCAGAGATGTATAATTTATTTGAGCGAGGAATTCACGGTGGTCTCACATTTGTAAATAAACATAGGTTAAAATCAAAATTAGTAGGCGATGATCAGACTCATCTTAAGTATTATGACCAAAATAATTTATATGGTAGTTCACTATCCAAACCACTCCCTCACTCTGAGTTTAGCTGGTTAGATGATAGTGAAATTCAGCATCTCTCCAACCCTTCTAACATACTAGCAATTCCAGATGAAGGTGATTGGGGATATTATTTTGAGATAGATCTTATCTATCCAAATAATATTAAACATAAAACCGTAGATTTTCCATTCGCACCCGAATCAGGTGAAGTGACCAAAGATATGTTTTCCGACTTTATGAAACAATTTCATAAAGATTTAGAATCATGCGGTCAGCCCGACTTTAAGCCTTGCCGCAAACTTTTACTCACCCAATATGATAAGGAAAACTATCTAGTTCACTTTAGCATCTTAAAATTTTATTTAGAAATGGGCATGATTTTAAAAAGAGTTCACCGCATTATTAAATTTAGACAGAAAGCCTTCCTCAAACCATATATTGATAGCAACAGCCAGAAACGTGCACTAGCCCAAAATAATTTTGAAAAAGATTTTTATAAGTATAAGAATAATAGTCTATTTGGTAAGACGATGGAAGATGTTAGAAAACGTGTAAACTATAAACTAGTCAAGGATGTTACAAAATTTAAGAAATTGGTCTCATCACCTCTATTCATCGATAGAGACATTATCGATGAGGACCTTGTAGGTGTTAAAATGATAAAATCTGAAGTTGAGTTGTGCAAGCCCATCTATATTGGTCAAGCTGTACTAGATTACTCTAAGCTTGAAATGTACCAACTCTTTTATAAAATACTAAAACCATGTCCTCTCGTAAAAGAGGTTCGTTTGTTGGGTGGTGATACAGATAGTTTCTTCTTAGGTATTACCACTCAAAAAGATTTAAATTTCAATGAAGTAGGAAAATCTTTAGAAAGATATTTTGATACATCAAATTATCCTACTGATCACCCACTCTACTCCATCAAAAATAAGGCAAAACTTGGCTGCTTTAAGGATGAGACAGCAGGGAAGGAAATAGATGAAATTATTCTCCTCCTACCAAAAATGTACAGTATGAAATTAAAGGATAGCGACGATAGTATTAAGCACGCTAAAGAAATATCAAGATCATTGGTGTCTAACATGAAACATAAAAATTACAGGAAAGCCTATAGAAATAAAAATATAACGTTTGTCAATATGACAATCTTAAAATCTAAGTCGCATGAGATCAAAACTCATACTTTTAGGAAACGGGCGCTTTCAGCATGGGAGGATAAGAGGTGCTGGTTAGAACATAACATATCTCTTCCACATGGACATCCTGATACAGACATACCACCACCCAAAAGAATTAAACTCACACTACCACATTCAGGAGACGTCTTAGCATAATCATCCTTAACTTAGTATTTTCATGTTGATTTCTGTAGATAAACACTGCTGTTTTATGTATCGCTTTAGATAGTTTCTTCCTTGTGAATATATGCCTACAGTCAGCCCATTCCCCCTATATCTGTGAAAAGACTTTTTCATACACATATTTTTATTTCAATAAACATATCACAATGACTTCACTTTGTTTTCCGAAACACTAAAGTTACGAGGGATTTAGTATCTTTCACATGGATGCACTCTTGTAAACCATTGGTAATTTTGATAGCAATAGAGGGTATAGTTTGTTTGACGACGGGATGATAGAAAATAGATTGAAACATCTTCTCGACTATTCCATATGAAGCGTCTTTATCATGAATGAAATCACGTAAAATGTATTCTTTTTTCTCACCAACAGAAATAGGTAGAATCAAATCACTTTGAATGTAAAGGTGCTGTTCATGTTTATCAAGTGTCATTGGCGTTTCTATACCAATCGTATGCGCAGCAGTAAACACAGTTTGTAGCATTGAAAAACCAAAGAGTTTTTTCAAATTTTTACTCAATTGACATTGAATGTCATCACCCAATTTCAGAACAACGCGTTGATTTTTAATTGAAAACGAAATGTGGTGTGTCTTTGCATCATATTTACTTTTCATCACATGCTTCAACTTCTGTTGTATATAAGGATTTACTACATGAATGAAGCTTTCAACTGTATGATATAGACGCGGCATTATATTGATAGCAACTTTAGATTCTTCATAAGACTGGTAAATTTTCTTGATGCGATCGCCATAGATGTCCACCCACCATTCATCATTAACTGAATCAGCTTTAGTGTGATATTCATGAGAAGCATACACCACACCGCTTCCAATAATAGGTGTATAATGTCTTACAAAATGACGCAAGGTTGGAGAGAAATAAACTGTAAGTTTGTCATTATATTTCTGAATAACCAACTTATTTTTGTCCGCCTTAATTTTCTCTCCATACTTCTTACCCACAGTCTCATTCCATCGTTTTACTAACTCAATAAGTGATAAAGGTTGAACACCACGCTTTTTCAAAATGATGCGTTCTTCACATTCTACAACATCTTCATCAAATATTTTAAATCTATAATGAAATTTGTTGATTCGATTTGAATAAACTTTTTTAACATTTGCAGTAGCAATTGACGTTAGATGTAGTCCATGGCTAAAACCGAGATGTGGATAGAATTCATTATCCAACCTCAGTGTAAGACCTTTAGTAAAAGAATGAAAGCGAAGGAACTGTCTCCCACTCCAATGATAGATAGTAAACTCATAAGCTTTCTGATTTTTATTCTTCATGATGGAAGTATTACCACTGTTGAATGCCTTAATAATTTTCTCATTCCCAAATGGTTCATAATAATCTGATTTTATCTGAATCCATTCATAGTTCCACTTTCCATCTGATGTTAAATTGTATGGGGACTGGAATGCATTATTCATCGTTATTCCATCATGGGTGCGGGGAGTCAATATCATTTCTTCCAAATCATTCACATTCTGAATATTGCTACCATAGCAAATGCTGGAGACACCTACATCCCATTCACCTTCTAGATGTAGTGAGCGATTTAATTCTACTCGATAGTCTGATGGTTTATTTTTGGGAAATTTATTCATAGAAGCATTACTGGGTAAGTAGATTAGAAACGAGTCCTTATTTTCACTTTCCATATTATTCACATTGGAAAAAATATATTAGCATACTTTTGCATTAACTCTTCATTCGGAAATGGAGTGTGATACTTGTCACAGCATCTTTATGAAAAGGAATCAACGCACCAGCATCGTCATAAATGGCAATATCAATTTGTGGGATGTAGTTTGATTTCAGCTTTGTATAATGCACTTTCTTGAAAGTATGCTCAGATAAAATACTGCAGCTTTTTGGCTGGTATGGTATCATTGCTAGCAATGGAGCTTCAACATCTCCCACACGTACATCCTCACCAATATTGGAATATATCTGAAAATAGTTAATACGACGCGATAGCGACATGTCTGCGCTAGATTTGGTTACAGTACCACTTTTAAAGATATTTTGATCAAAACCCAAAATGTCCATTAGAGTTTTATCCATAATTAGTTCAATACCTTTTCCACTTATAGTGAGAGACAAAACATCTTCTTTTTCAGAAAATGAAATATGTTGCTCATTAATCACTTCATTTAAATAATCTACAACCAATTTAACCGAAATAATAATGCGAGGCATCAACACTCTTGTTTCATGTAAGATACCACCTAAAGGCTCTACACACTTTCTGTATAAAGATACGGTCCATTCTGTATCAAATTGATTTGGCCTTTCACATGGTAAATGTTGCATATCAGATTTTCCATGAACAGCCTCAGACCGATGTCGTAAGAACTGATGAAAATCTTTTGAACAAACTAATACTAGATCATCATCATTTAATTTACTTATTGCAATATGATTAGATGATTTGATATAAGTCAATGTTGCCACTTGTTTACCATCAACTCGAAGGAGATAATTAAATTTCTTCAATAATGTTTCAGGAGTCATGTTTGTCTTTCTTGGCTTAATCACAATCTTCTTCACCAACGTCTTCTAATTTTTTGGAATAAGATCTACATAATAAGCTTCCTCTCGATATATTAACTGTTTATGACCACTTATGTGGTAATTAACGTTAAAATTATCATAGCTTGTTAAGGCGCTAGCGAGGTAACCTAAATCATTTCTTAAACTTGGACTTAAACCAACAATCCAATCTTTCTCAACTACATGATGTGCATAATTATGATCATCATTGTGCGGAGTAAATTGGACAATATGTTTACACGCTTTATTCAAGAAATCATATATAAACTTTCACATGATAAGAGATCTTTCTTTGGCCACTGTGGAATGTATACTCGGCACCCCTTTTCACATTGGTAAGCAGCTGTACGTCTCATATTAATAGTCATAATGGGACGACAAATGCATTGATTTTGATTAATCATATGATTCTAAGCTTTTTAGATAAAAAGTCCGGTGCTGTACGTCTACTCGCAGCTGATTTTTCAAAAGCTTTTGACAGACTTACTTTTAACTCGATTGTCGCCGCTCTTGTTAAATTTTGTCTGCCACGTCAGGCCATTGCTCTACTGTGTAATTTTTTGTGTGACCGCAAGCAGCGTGTTCGCTTTAATGGCAATGTGTCGGATTGGTCACCAATCACGAGTGGTGTTCCACAAGGAAGTGTTTTGGGACCAATTTTGTTTTCTTTAGTGATCGATTCTTATTCGCCTGTGTGTGACAACTCGACATGTATTAAGTTTGCTGATGATGTTACAATACTCCATTTTATCCGCTCAGAGTGTGATGATTTTTTGCAGTGTGAATGGACACACCTCGAGACTTGGTCTGAATCAGTTGACCTCAGCTTGAATCGTGAAAAGAGCTGTGTCATGAACTATGTCACTAAGAGGTCCTTGAATATCGTCAGTGTTTAGACGAATGATGGGGCCTCTTTGTCTACAGTGTCTTCCCTACGCTTGCTTGGTGTTACGGTCTCTTCCGATTTCTCCTGGAACCTGCATATAAATGACATAGTAAATAAATGTTATAAAAGATTTTTCATCTTGCGAAATTTAAGACGAGCTGGTTGTCCTTCGCCAATTGTACATAAATGCTACGTTGCTTTTGTACGCTCCGTTTTATTGTACAGTTTTCCTGGTTTTTGTAACGTACCTCAATATTTGCTTCACAAAATTTTACGCGTAGAACGAAGAGCAGCTAAGTATTTTTCTGATTATGAGTTTTGTACCTTTGAAGATGCCACTAATCGTATTTGTAACAGGTTGTTTGACAACATCGTAAAGTCGTGTGACCATCCACTTCGTGTTATGTTTGAAGAAAGATTCCCGACGTCGCGCAATACTTGTGTATTAAGAGCACCCTTTGCGAAGACAAGCAGATATTCGAACTCTTTTATTCGCTATGGACGTTTTTAATTGTTAATTGTCTTGATTATGCTATGTAATGATTTCACCGCACTTGTGAAACAATAAAGAGCCTATTCTATTCTATCACCTCATGATCAAAAGTATAGACACAGTTGCTATAAACAAGTTGAGTGACACCCACTTCCCAATTTCCATTTAGCTGTTGTGCATGATCAATGGGAGTAGAAAAGAGTGCGGCTGGAATACTAGCAAATCTCTTTGTAGCCGCATTGCTAAGCAAAATATGATAAAACGACATTTTTTATATTGCTGATCTGCGGCTTTGCATAACATCATGAAGACTTGGATTTTGGACTCTCTACAATATATCAGAGTTGATCGTGATGGAAACGTACACTTCAAAAATTCTCATGGTCATACATCAAGAGGAATTACATTAACATGGCGACAATTTGTCAACCTCAATGATATCATGAGGGATTTGGAATATTTTGAAACATTAAGATTCATCTCCTTGGGTGATCAAGTTTGGCTTCAACATTACAGAAATGAAATTCAAATCTACCATTCTCATTCCGCAAACTGTTTCTCATTTCACAAATACAATTGGGAGAAGTATAGAAGATACATACATTGCTCCATCATGACATTTATTCGTCGTGAGTTCATCGCCCTACTATGCAAATCTTAATCAGACATGACTACCACGCACCATGAGTTGGAAATTAGATTCCCTACAACGTATTGAAACGGATCATGATCGAAACGTCTATTTCAAAGATTCAACTGGAAATGTGAGAAGAGAGTTTGCTTTATCTTATCGTCATTTTCAATCTCTACATCATATCATGAAGGATTTGAAATACTTCTATATGAAAAGACATTCACGTATTGGAAATCGCATCTGGTTGCGCGTCAACAATCGGCGAATTCAACTCTATCATTCCCAACTTCATACTAACTTCATATTTCATCAAGGTAGTTGGGAAAAGTATAAAAGGAAGGTACATCGCTCAATTTACTCATTCTTTCATCATGAAGCGCCATCGCTACACCATCGTCAACATTCTCCGTCGCTTCAGACTTTACACCAAAATCGATCTCACAACATTACACCAACACCTTCCAAACAGCAAGTATTACCCGGGCCGACCTCAAATGTTAGTGGTGAAGATGAACAATTCACGGAATCTTCAACTCTTCCCAAATGGGACTGTACAGATTCTCGGCGCCCTTTCTCATTCATCGGCGCAGTCAATGCGCTTAGAGCTACAAAGACTACTACGTCGGATATGGAAGAGGGAGAGGTGTGTGATGTCGAATCTGACTGTGGACAATATGGTGATCTCTACTCAATTGAGTGAAAGTGTATCATTTTTGAAGATTCGTACCAGCAGTTACAATTTGTGTTATGAACCCGAACTTTTTCCTGCAGCTCTCATTAGTTGTTGGTTACCTGTGCATGTGGCAATCTTTCATAATAGTAAAGTGATCATTACTGGACTAAAATCTCATGTACAAGCAAATGTGATCCTAGACTATCTCATTGAGTATGTACGTACCCAGCGGATTGTAAAATAAAAAACAATTTTTCCAACATGATGTTTTTATTTCAAATCATGATAGAACTTACAAATCATTTTTTCATTAGAGGATGGATTACATGAAAAGTTTTGAATAACAGATGCAAATCGAGATACATGTAAACGTTTTAAGATGAAGTACAGTACAAAAGCACCACACGTTGATGAAAGTGGATGTTGTAGTATGCGTTCATTTCGCTGATATTGACGCGTATGTTTTTTCAACCACTGCTGTGTTGGTATATTTGGAGGTTGAGCAAGAGAGTCAAATAGTTCACCACGTCGGTCTTCTCCAATAAAGATCGCTTTCCAATGCTCACCGCCTAAATTCTGCGAATGAGTGTTTAGCACAATAAAAATGGGATAGTGATTTACTGCAGGTGGTAAGGTATCGAGTGAATAGACATTATCGAAAGCTTTCAACGTCGCTTCGTCTGCATTACGCTGCACTTTAGTCTTAATATCGTCAGCAGTCAACCAACTCATTAACGATTATACTGAAGAATCACGTCACGATACTTTGTAATTTCAATATTTGAATCGAAGACTGCATAAATTAATACATTGATCGTCTCAGGTAGTGTTCTTTTGAACGTCAAATCCAAACGAATATTATGAGGCACGTTCGCTTGATCAAGTCTTCATAACGTGAAGCATCAATCACTTTATTTTCATCTGTAATGATTTCTCCTCTATCATTTACATTGAGATGGGGTTCAATACTATTGAAAAGAGATATGGCATGTGCGCGAGATGCTAAAGGTGTAGCAGTCGATACAGAGTCACGCATCTTATTCTTCAAGTTTTTCAATTGCTCAACAGTTTCCGATTGTAATAATACAGCACGATGTGGTTCTTTGATGTGAACATTTTGCTGATAATCTGTTTCTTTCCTATACATTTGATTTGCAAGAGGTTGCTTTACTTGCTGCATGGCAGTCAATTGTACATATTCATCCTGAGGAATAACAATCATGCGAGAATAAGAACTCATAGTTTGTAAATAATCATGGGTGTTTTCAAAATATCACTTCGAAATCTTAATTCTTCCGGACACTCTTGCGTAAAGTCAATGAATAAGTAACCGTATGGTTTTTCAGTAGCTGCTTGAAAAATTTCAATTAAGGCTTTTGATCCTCTGGGTGCAACTTGTCGCGCTAAAATTTCAAATTGACTTTTATCTCGCGGATTCTTGAAAATAGCATATTAGTGCGTATTCAGGTTTCGTGTGCGGGCTTCTTTTCCATCAGGAAACAGATTTTGTGTGATATAGGTGATAAAGCACCTTTTATGATGTGCTGCGCGAGTGAACATATCTGTAACATCTTTTGAATTCTTACTTTCTTTTAATAAATCATCCAATACAACAACATCATTAGACTGAAGTTTATCCACTGGAATAATTCCTTCATGTCGAATAAAGTTGCGACTTTGCAATTCCTGAAACAGCGACGGTTGATAAATACCATAACACCAAATCACTCGATTGATAGGTTCCTTAAACAACTCCCTTCTTTTATCCAATAAATTCAGCGTGAAAACAGTTTTACCTGCATGAGATGGACCTGATACAGTCAGAACTTTATCGCATTGAAGTCTGAAATCCATTATAATACTTTGAGATTCAACATTTGCATAATTAACGCCTAGAGCCAAAGATATTACCCAATAGGTTACCCACGACAGGGGCTAACATTGGAAGTATTGCTGAAAGGAAACCACCCTTTTGTGTTAGAGTTTTGCTCTTTCTTTGAAGAGTGACTGTAGGATTGGAGATGAAACGCAATTTTGTGGCATATCGCTTAAGTAACTTTCGTTGTTTTGGTGCTAATTTCTTCGTCCTCAACTTCCTCACATGAGAAATAATTTCACGAATGAATTTATCGTTAGCATGTCGTATAGCATTGTATCGCTGATTTGCTTTCATTCGTCGGAGAGCTTGAATGGCTGAAGAAAACTTTTGACTTTTACGTTTCGTCATTTTACGTTTCGCCATTTTCCGTACTAGTCTTTGCTAAAACCTATCTTTAACACATTTGCATAGATACTAACTATTGCGGCATAAGTGACACTCGAAATGAGCAATATCACAGTGGTTACATTTGCAAAGTTGAATGCAATTACGTATGAAACAGCGTTGACAAAAAGCATGCTTACATCTCTTGAAGATGCGCTTTTCATTTCCATCCTTTCGCTTACATACATCACAACACATAGTTTCACCGTTACTGATGTCTATTTTGGTCTATAGCAAGTCTTTTTGAAGATATGAATTTGCTAGCCTTTTCTAAATAATAGACGCATGTACAGAAGGAATATACTTCGAGAGTGAGCAGACATAGCTGGAAAACCAGTTGTGCTACAATCAAGTACCACTGCATTTTCAATTTTTCTTTATGGAAAGTTGAATGTGAATATCTGAAATCGCTTCAATCACTAGACTGCTACCATGATGGTTAAATGCGTTAAGACGTTCAGCAATTTTTATCATATGTCTTTTAAAAAATTCTTCGGGGTGATCTACCACTTCCATTGAATAAGAAGCAAAATGGAAAGAGCGACTTTCCACCTCTTCCTTTCCAAAATGACTAAACTTAATTTTCGCAACTAATCGCGCCATGATAATGCTATCAGAGAATGTATTCATTAACTCTAGAAATAGAGTGCTAGCATCATCTCCTTTTAAACTTTGCCTATGAAAATGTAATGTTCCGCAGTCGTTTGAGAAAGACATGATCGCCCTTTATCTAACCCATCCATTGCATGAAAACAACAACTCTTCTCATTGTAACATTTATTGAATCACTATAACAAGCATGCATTATAAATCAATGGTTTGAAAGAGATAAAATAGATACAGCTGGTAACTATCATACAGCGAGCAATGATAACCATGACTTTGGCAGTGTTGAGGTAAGGAGGAAAGAAGCGTTGGTTATGAACGTAGCTACTACAACGAACAGACAAAATAGGAACACACAAATCCTTAAAACGTTTCGTGACTTCATGATAGTGTTGATTCACTCTACTATCCCAAGGCGGGAGCAAAATATCATCAATGATTAGATTGGGAAATACTTTCCTCTCCTTACCAGGATTATTACAAAAGATGCGTATAACATTGAAAGCAGCTAACCATCGTTTAAAGTTAATAAGAAGAGCACTCTCACAATAAAACCCATAGTCTTGCAAATATTTCAGATTAAGTCCATGAATGTGTTTTCTCGCCCATTGATCAACATTGAGATCGCAGTTGGCATGTTGATGATAGACACTAACAATCTGATATGTCCAATTGTTCATAGCAATAGCACTAAGCTCCTGTACAGGTTCACCCTCACAATCCATAAAAATGATGATAGAAGCCTAAAACGGAAATTACACATCTAAGGAAACGTTCTATAACATATTACAAAATGAAGAATTACATCGATGCTTTTCACGACAAAATACACAAATGATATGATGGCAACGAAGAAGTAAAATGTATCTAATAAGACCACGTCTACGACACTCAAAGCACATAAGCGAATTGTCATAGGGTAGAGTTAGGAAAGGACTAGTAATTCTCCTTCTTTGATTTGCGTTTTGATGCAGCATTCTTCTCCGACTTGCGCTTCGTACCACTGCTGTTAAGGATTTGATCAATTATGTCATCCACATTGGGTGGTTTTGGAATATATAGGATGGATTCAATATGCATGGAGAGAGAGGCTATTTTATTATCCTTGTGCCGACCATAATATAGCCCATTCACTTTGAAAAGGATATCCCAAGTACCTTCTCCGAGCTCATCACATCTGATGGGTATTGAATGATCTCCCTCCTTCTTATAGTAAGTACACCAATGTGATACTGGTAGGCAAATGTGATTACCATCCCAAATCTTTCTATAGGGAGTATCCTTGTCACCTCTCGCCTTCCACTCTTGAGCAAGAGGAGTAGGAATGTCCATATTTAATGTCACGTACTCCTCAATAATATCAAGTTGGTGGCGAATGTACGGACTCACGGGGATCAGTATGTAGTCCCCATACTGATTGCGCATTATCTTGACATCCGTGGAAGGGAGCATTCCCGTTTGGAGTACTACGCTATGATCGTCATAACGCAAGACTTGTTTAAATTTACGCTGTAGCGGTGTAGGATTATGTACCTTGGTTGTTTCTTCCACTGGCCTCAGTTGTAGATGATCTGATCGTAGCGAACCTTGTAACGTTTGACCGCCATTTTGTCCTACTAGTGCAGCAGATGGAGTAGATGCCTGAAAATGAAAAAGATTGTATTAAGTTTACGTTCAAGGGAGGAGAGGGAGGAAAGTAGCAACTTACCATTTTAGATGGATAATAGAATAGGGAACTAGAGAGAGAAAATGTGCGTCCGTCACTCGTGTGATTCAACGATGGAATGATTCTCACTGTGGAAATTTTTTCTCGCCGATTGACTTGAAACTCACCATGTTGATAGAGAATTTCATGTTGATTCCAAATCTGAAATCTATTTTCCAATCCGATGCTTCGTTTTGAAGCTACAGCCCAAAACGTCCAAAATTCTAACTCTGTCGTTTTTCGCCAATGTCCCAAAATCTTAAATGGCGTCTCACATCTAAACGAAGACAGATATGAACAAGCCATTTCTTTCACTGAATTTTTCTCACTCTTAGCTTTCAAACGAGCTATTGCACGACATAATCCGTCCACTAGAAGCAAAGTTGGAAGGTCGGTGCCGAGGGGGGGGGACGTCAGCGAAAATTTTTTCTCTCCGATTGACTTGAAACTCACCATACCGATGCAGAATTTCACGCTGAATCCGAATCTGGCATCCGTTTTCACATCCGAGCACTGCTTCCACTCGAAACAGCCCATTTTCAACCCAACATTCAGCAGATTACACGAAAAACATCACACACTATAGCCTCAAGTCAAAACCTGGCGGTCGCCCAAGTCCACCACGACACTCTGTCGTTCCAGAGGGGGGGACGTCAGCGAACCTTTCGGACCCACTTGGCCGGCACACCACGACACTCTGTCGTTCCAGAGGGGGGGGGGCGCCGGTCGAGTGTTCGCCGTTTTCTTACTACTGAGGAACAATTTCTCTCAAAAGATGAAGTGGGTTTTCACATTTCAGTAAAAAAGAAAATATTAACTTGGTGAACAGGTCATCAATCGCAATATGTTATATTTACATTTGAATCAGCAGATAATATGGTGAGCACGTTTCGGAATGTGATGAATCTTAGATTGTGCACATTGAATGCGGTGACAAAAATGGGAGCAGCATATGCGTTAACACAGATAAGATAATCGCGCAATATACTTCAGCAAGCCGACTTTTAGATAGACACGGCTTTAGACGACGAATGACATAAAGTCCTTGTGAAGATACTTTCGAAACTGATTTAAAATGCTCATCAAATGCACATACGATCCTTAGAGAACTTTTCGGTATTTATGGTAGAAGTTATTATCGTTTTCAGTAAAGCCACCAAAGTGGTTGTCGAACTGAATATACTCGTAGGCTCCAAAAGCAGTTAAACAAGTGGTAACGGCATCCTACTTTGCTTTCAAGTCTCATACTTGATATGATGACCCAAATCTCCCGGTGGCAGAAGTTCAATATTCAATATTCCACCATTAGGTCTCTGCACCATTCAATTAACTTTATGAAAAAATACGCTTGCATCATACAATTTGACACCTTTTCAATATTTCGTTTTATTGGTCTTGAATGAATACTATCCTTTGTTCGCAAGTAAAAAGACATTTTCAACGTTTGAGATTACATGTACTGATAGTCCGCAAGTGTCACAACTAAAACGGCGTGGAAAAGGAAAGGTCAATTCAGATGGAAACCGATTTCCACCTCTGCCACAGCCGTGAGTCTCAGTCTGAGCACTTCTGCGGATGAATAGGCGGGCAGTTTGAGATAATGTGCGCATGTGTTGACAGAGGGAAATGCCTCATCATCTCCCTCTTTTTTCACTACTGTCAATCGAGGTTGGAGTTGTTTGAGGCCTCCGGGTGGCAGGCAGGAACAACCTGTGGCAAACTGTAGAAACTTCTTCCTCTCTTGGCCACTCAGTGCCACTAATACGTCAGCAAAGGCGTGGAAGACAGGACTGTCTTTATCGTACCCGTTCTTTGGTTGTGTGTAGGCGAGGATTTCCTCCCTCGTCCAGCAGATTCTTTCTTCTCCACAAAGATTCAATCGCAGCTCTTCCGGAGAGAAAACACGTAACTTCTCTTGTGGACACACCAAGTCGAAGCCATCTGAAAAGAAATGCTAGAGTTAATGACAAGGTAGGATTATCCATCACCATCACACTAATCAAATAAACGTACAAGACTTTTTTAAAGTCATTTTTAAATATTGGATGTTATTGGTGTAGTTATTTTCTATGTATATTCTACGGTAACAGTCATGTCAATCATTCAAATATAATTTCATTGTTTCATTAATCGTTCAGCTCATCGTCAATCGACATAAGCTTCTAGTTTTACTACTTGCAAATCTCGCGTATCGAGCTCGTTGTCACGGTCGCAATTATGTTTCTCCTCAATTTCTTTCCTTTCGTATTCCGCCTCATCCTCATGGCGGCGTTTATTTACAATCATCTACTTTTAAGTGTGACATTCATTTGAGAGCGCCGCTCAATAGAGGGGGCTTCATTAAAATGCATGATTTAACACTTACTAATTTTTTCCAAATTGAACAATGAAATAATTTCCACATAAATGACCTTTACGGAAAAGTATCATGAAGAGCTGAAAACTATCAAGCATTCTTCTTACTGCATTACAGATATATTGATTGCCGACAAGGCGTGGTGATTTCGACGCTGAATGAACACAGTGTGGGACTAATTTCTTGAAATTACCGGTTCAGTAGTAGGATTTGCTGTTTCTTTCCCATGGTCACTTGAAGGCGGGGCTCACACTAAACAAGCTCGACGATACAGGAAGCTAACTCTATAAGTAAATGAGTCTGATTCGAATTCAGATACCGATGTTGATGACGATATAAAATTAGATGCATTGATTATAGAGTGAGGTTGAATGTGACTTTTTTATTGAGTGACTTCTTTTATCATGCAGACTACAAACAATGAAAAATCCTTAAGCATTCTGATGACGTTTGAAAACTACGAGAATACTTGTATTTTAGCTCAATGGACGATTATGTACTGCACATAGTCTTTTCTAATTTTCTTTCTATCAGAGGGCGTCGCTTATTAGAGAAAATGCGGTGTGCTTGCATTTAATCAGTAAAACATCGAGACGGTTACAGCACAAAATCGAAAATATATTCATACAGCCCGCCCTTAATTGGTTTGGAGCTCGCACTTACATTGAAAAGAATAAGTAAACCGCGGGTTATATTCGAAAGAACACGGTAATTGCCAATAATTTATACGACGGAAGATGCACTTGGAGGAATAAATTGCGATGTTGTCAGTTGATATACACGCTACTTCCAGTAGCACAGTGAATGCTGACTTTATAGATCTAAGCCAAATATGAGGGCTCAAAATGATGTTTGGTTATAATGCTGTCAGCTATGTAGCTACTTAGCAACCATTTTTGCGATTGACGATAAAACAGATGGATTTTGAAATATTTGAAGACATTAGTAAGTGTATATTATCTCTAGATGAAGATTGAATAGACATAATTATTTACTACGGTGCGAATACAGCAGTTTCTTAAATTAATCGGGCACCTGGTGAAGGAAAGGTAATAATGGACCAAATTAAGCACATGTAATTAGAATTGTGACTTAATGATAATATATACTGGCCTTCTATGTTCAACGCAATGTATGGTTGCCAACAGATCAACAATACATGTAGGCCTATCTTGGCAAATGCCGATCTCCGCTCAAATTCATCAGTTTATCGGATTTTAGAAATACATTCAGTACATATTTGGAAAATTTTGCACCCACAGTTGAAAATATATAAAGATTTTAAAAATACCTCATTTAACTCACCGACCCTTTTCACCCATGGGATGCAAAGTCTGATTCTGGCGTAAATACTGTAAGCATCGGATAACTGACTATTTACAGCTTCATGTATATTATCACTTTTTCGAAGATCGTTAATTGAAAGAAAAGAACAATAAAATAATAACAAAAAATAAGACAAGCCGGATGCTAGAATTCTGCATGAAACAACTTAATTTATACTCGTTCTTAAGTATTTTTTCACAAATATATGACGATAAATGCATCACATTTGAGACCCTATTACAACTCTTTCCTGAACAGCGACTTCTGACAATAGCCTATAGTAAGTATTAAATCAAGATACGTGATTCGAAAATATATTGACCTGCGACTTTCAAGTGATGTTTTCCAGGACTATATGAGCCATGGCTGCCTTATTGTCGTACTTATTGCAACAGCAATTGGTACTGCATCTCACCTTTGAGTGCAGCCAGCTGGCTGCTAATACCTTTGTCCATTGCGAACTGAATGCTACGACGAACGTATTCGGAAACGTTTTCTTTCGTAACCAGCAATGGCTCTTCTTCTTCCTCCTCTTCTTCTTCTCTCAACGAAAATGCCTCAAGGCCGAAATCCATGGACGTAGGAGGGAAATCCATCTGTAAATCCAGCTCCACTACATCCTCCTCACCGGTTTCAAGCCGACATAATACTTCCCAACGCTCTGGATAAATTAGAGCGAAGTCACGCCGATCCTCTTCATAATCTCGGGACCGACACAGGCGCGCCAAAAGTGGCATAGAGAGCGGCAAATCGATGAGGCGTGCATCCTGAAATTTTGCAATTTTATAACAATACTTCTGCAAAAATGGATGACACATATATGGGCATAATTTCATTTTCTAAAACTTTTTGTACTATCTGTATCAAGTGTAGCCTACATGCATACTTACAGTACATTATCAGTAGTGCCAATTTCAATCATTTTCAATAGAACTGTTATAACCTTTCATTTATGGCGGTTTTCATGCCGATCGTATGTTTTGCGGATTGTGCGTGCTTCGACGCCGGCTATCTCCCCATGGTCTTGATCTGTTATTAACAAAGTTCGTCATCCAACTTAGTTCAAGATAAAAACCTCTACCTGAATTTCTAACTGAAAGACAAAAGCTAGAGTACTTGTCAAATTGAAAGCTAAACCAAGAGTTCCCAAGACTTCATTGTCACCTTATAACTTATGGGTCTGTTCTTATTTCATAAGTGAAAATGAAGTTTTAGCGCTACTGCTCCCCACTGGGGGCTTGGACGTGATATATTAAGTCACGTGATACATTTACCAACTTCCATTGACACTCTTGGGGTTCGACCACTGGACCAAATGATAATGAGCACTTAAGCGATGTGCCACGGAGACCGCAAAGCACATTTTTCCAAACTTCTGTCGCCCAACTTCGTTTTACTTCTTGCATTCTCCACAGCAATATTCAAAAAGTAATGATGTACCTATTCATTTCAACAACTGGCTGCGTGGGATGCAAGATGGTAGCCTGCCGGCATCAATTCAAATGCGAACTAGTTGAACTGACGGCTTGTTGATTTTAGTCATATAATCAAACTCAAGCTCATAGCATGGTCACCAGACGCTCAAGTTTTACTGTGTACGTCTAGAGTACTTGTTCGGATTGTCTATAAATCATCTCATCATCGAAAGTTAGAATTCAAATCTAAAGTTAATGGTTATTTTTGAGTAACCATTTCTTTAATACACGCTCAAACATGAAGATGGCCATGGTGCAGCTACAGTGTATGGATAGTTCTATATCTTTCATTTTAGAGTAGGAGTTCGCAAAGTCAATGGGAAGGGGCTTGTACATTTTATTGTTAACATTCCATTATTGTTTTGTGGTTGTTTTATCAATATGTCATGCAAAATGTGAATTATGCTGTCATCATAAATATTACAGAAAATGAACACTGACGCCATCGATTATGGACATTGTACTGCAATTTATGTTGACAGAATGATCTGATGCAATTGAATTTGAAACTTACGCAATCTAAATCTGGAATTAAATTCAATATTTCGAAGATTGACGTATTTGTTTTCAGGATGTTTATGCAATATCGGATTTACATCATCGGAGATGATCTACCTTACTTCGTAAATCTTGCATCACGCGTGACATTAAAATTTGTAAGTGCGTGCAGTAAATGCTTGCATGCACTGAGTTTCTGGATATCTAGTCTCTTGAAACTTGTTAATTGAATAAATGCATGTACAGTAGAAACGAAATCGCAATTAGCAAGCATCCGGTTTATAGATTCTTTACCCATCTGGTCGCTCATCGTAAGAAGTCAGCTGATGAGCGAAGTTTCGAGGATGTTGCACCGACTGAAGAAATATAGCAGCTGAGAGAGAACTAGGACCTCCAAATAGTTGGACGCCAATAAGATAGCACAGTGCCTACGAGATTGGAGGACGTCAATGAGGTAGTGCGGTGCCTGTACTATGGACGCCCATGCGGCAGTGCACAGCCTGTGAGGCGCCTTAAAAAGGGTGCGGTAGAGTAAAAGGACGCCGATGAAGTAGCACGGTAGATATCCTTCATCGAATCTGCGAACTACATTCATCAGATTATATCATGATTGGATACAAAATTAAATTCTCTGAATCCAGAAGTAGCAATGAAGTAATGGAATGTGGACTGAGCTTGTGCGAATCGAATTCCATGACGTAGTCTAGCAGAGCCTCGACCTTGGTCGGAATTGTCTAATTAAAACGCAAGTCAGAACTTCAAAACATTAAATGACTAGCTTAATTCAAGAGATAAAAGTTTCGTAGCTTAGTAATTGTCGTAATAGCCACTAAAGACTCGATTCCGTCAAACGACAATTTTAAATGCTTATTTACTTCGTCGTCATCCTTCTCGCTATTAATTTCCCCACGTGCACGACCCCCATTGAGCTAGCGCGTCTGCTTCATCTGATCGTGGATTTGTTCCTAACAACATGCAAGTATATTTTCTGAAAAAGGACATTCTCCATCTTTTTCTATGATGCCAACATATGCAGTTTTAGATAGATTTGGTTTCTTCCATATTATCGATGTATCTCTGTGCCACTTGTATAGCCATAGGTCGCACTATTTAGCTGTGGTGATAAAGGACAGGTATTTGGAAGTGGCTCTATTAATATGCTGCTGTTAAGCGCATGAGAACAAAGACATAATTTGTCAATCGACAATTCCTGGAATTAGAAAATATATGTCATACTCTTGACAAAACGAGCTTATGATGTAAAACGGTGTATTCTTCAATAAATCACTTTATGTAGAAAACTTTACTTTCTTAACCTCTTGAATGACACTGGTTTCAATTTTTAGTCGCTTCGTTGGGAATCAGTCGCTTAGCAGCGAAATAAAATTCTAATCAGGGCGCAATTGTTTTTTGATAAAGTATACAAAGCTCAATTATTCAAATTCATTTCTAAAATGATCTTTGAAGTATTACTAAATAATGAGAAAGCTAATTGTAATGAGCCAACAGCACATAGGAGCTCATTTTTAATGAAATTAATAGCCGGCGGTCACCGGCCGAAAGACAATGAAAAGACACCGGTCGCCGACACGCCCTCAGGCGATTTCAACCTTGATGAACGTTGACTAAAAATGAGCTATGCTACAATTCAGACATTCATTCTAATTCGAACAAGCTGTAAATTTCCCAAGAATGATTCTATTCGAACATTGCTTACCTGTAAGCATTTAGCTAGAGCGATTCCCAGACACTTGAATCTTTCCAACGTCTCCATCGAAAGTCTGGCTGGAGATACTGGTGCGGGGAAGAGGCCATGGCGTTGATCGTCGGACCACATGCCAGTTCCGCGCGCCCCAAACACCTCGTGAGCAAGAAGGGAGAAAAATTCGAGTGTTGGACCAAGTCCTGTTCCTTCCTCGCCCCAGAACTGAATTTCCAGCTCACTCTTCATTGCTGCGTGCGATCTTAACAGAGAGAAGGCCCACAACGCAAAATCTTTTGCTGAGCATGCCTCGGAGTTGGGTCTAGGAACGCGGACAAACTCTCGTTTCAGGCGTCCGACTTGGAATAAATGTTCAACACCGAATAAACTGTCCGTCGACTGTCCACCTAATCGTCGACCTCGTGAAGATTCCACACTGCGACTAAGCGTCTGCTGCAACCAAACAATTGAGCGTGATGGACCGAAGGCTGTGGCCTGGAAAAATGCCAGGCGGGCAGATGCAGGGAATAAAATTGGACATGATGTTGGCAGATTCTCGCACCAGTCCGGTAAACTGGCACTGACGAGTGCGAGTGGGTCTTGGATCTGCTGGAGAAGCTTCTTGGTCAGTTTCATGGAGTGGAATTGATCGGCAGGGATGTTGAGACGAGGCATATCATGAAACAAATCTAGAAGACGCAGAATTTCCTCCACTGGAGATGTTGAGTCTCCTAAAAGCCCAGAGAGAACACGTCGATATTGGTGTAAAGCTGTATCTGATTCACTAAGAAGTCTGCGGCGAGGAGGTCGCTGTTCTTCTAAATTCATCGTCTCCAAATCTCTGCCAACGTGCGCGAACTCTTGGTAGAAAAGAGAGTATACTTTATGCAGCTGCATGCAGTTAAGGCGACGGGCCACGGAGCGTGGACTGCCTGTTAAATGCCATTCTCGGAGATGTAGGTCTTTCGTTCGAGCCTGAAAAGACATTTTTAGTTCATTATCGCATGATATTCATCGACATGAGAACTGTTGACAAACTCGAAAAGGCTAGTGAGCATGTAAATCTCTGGTAGCTGTATTTAAACATTACAAAAGAATCAAAGAGCATCTCAGTCGTCCTGAATCTTCAGTCCTCAAGCATCTAAAAAAATGCAATGAAATGGACACAACAATTAAAGCAATAGCTTTTGATCAAGTACCTACAAACCTCCGACTTAGAAAACCAACATGGATGAAGAAATTAAACCGAAGCTACAATCAATTCTCGTGAAGATCAAGAGGAGCTGAATAATATATTTTCTATGACTTCTACATCCACGCAAGTATCATCATCAGTTCACTAACTTGTGATACTTTACAGAAAAAATATATATATTTCTATGCCTAAATAAGCATATCACCTTCAGACACAAACTTTGAATTTGCAAATCGGAGCTCCAATTACTATGATATATCAATGCTCCCTTTTGAATCTTGAAGCAGACGATGCTGTCGAAATGTTGGTCATCGCAGTAAATCACCGCATATTTGGACTTTCAATTAATCGCTGAGAGCTAGAACTAGTTCAGCAGAAGTAAGGGCGGAAAATAACCCCTACCGAATGTGACGCGCTCTGCTGAGGCTTCCTACGACGTGATCATTAAGGTCTGGTAAACATGAATTGATCTCAGATGCTTCAACCAAGCAAAACATGCGAAGCCTCGAGATTCGATTCGAAAATTTCGAATCGATTCGCCACAGCTGTTCAAAAATTGCTTCTGTCCAGGATTTTTAACAGGAGTGACTGATGGAGGTCACGTTTGCAGTCCCGCTTGAGATCCAAAAGATTCCTTCCACAAGCCGGAGGTTACAAACTGAGTCACTATATCATCAAGCTACCTGTTTTGGCAAAACAGGACCAGTGGAAAGTCGCATTTCAACTCAACATCACTATCGAATTAATCAAACGCCAAGCGTGACGATGCCATCAGAAGTAGACTGAGTTACAAAGCATAGTATACTTTAATCATCTCAGAAAATTAACGACACTATAATCTGGAGGCTATTTCTGAGTGCCAAGGTGGCATCGCAATTTTCAATAGCCATGCAAAGAAGCATGAACATTGGGCTACTATTGGAAGGGCATTTTTTACTGTCTAACGGTATAGATGTCTAACAACGATATTTAATCGTTGATAAAAAAAATAGGATAAGTAGGCCTATGTTTCATGTGTGATTTGATTGGCGATTCGCCGATTCGAAAATCGTCAGCTTCAGCAGCAAGGTGTGTGTGACTAAACTCATAATTTCTAGTAATATCGACTTTCAACGCTGACGTATCAGTATGAGATGAAAATAGTATTTGGAGAAAGCATTGGATTCGTGCCCACATATCACACATCAATGCTTTTTAAGTCTAGAGATGACAACAGATAACTAGGATTGCACCAGTCTGAATTCTGACAAGGAGAGTCCAGTTCAGGACGCAACTGTCTTTATTTTGAAACAACTTATGTGAATGCCTTTCACTGATGCATATTTTCGTAGAATTTTATTTCACGTTTTAGCTTAAGGAACTAACATTAATTCTCTTACACACCTGGTAGATTTTAGATAACGTAATCCCGCTGTGTTAGCTAGATCTGGTATTTTGATTGGAAACAGACCTGTCCTCTTATCATCTGAATGGGCAGACTGTTAAATAGGATCTTTTCAATATATAAATGATAAACATAATTTTGAACAGAACGACTTACTCGCCAATTCATCACACATGAGGAGAGGAGAAGCGTTGTTTGTCCTTCTAGTAAGCATTTTTTAAATTTTTAGACATTTTAGGATATAAAAATTTTCTTTTAAATCATATTTTGTACCTATTGAAAATTAACTAGTCATTAGCTTGTTTTTTTTTATTTTTATTTTTGTTACCTTGACGCACTTTGCTACGTTGAATTTCAACCTAAAATTTTGACTAATGTCCTCTCCTAAATATTAATAAAAATGGACCATTAACAAAGGCTGTGGATCGCATGATAGAAAATTATAAAAGTTGATTTTGTGACCACCATAGACGCAGATATTTCGTGCTCATTATTTTGCATGTCTGATCTTTATGACCCAGTGTAAATGATCGTGATCAAGGCGATATTCCAGCATGCGTCTACAAGATTCCACATACGACTTTGTGATTTCATCTCTAATGGTCAGCCATGTCACTAATTTCTGTGATACGATGATAAAAGGTCAATGAGAGATGTTGAATATTGACTGGTATAGTGAAATTACTTCCACTGCCGGTACAAGAAAATGTTTGAAGCATTCCTTCTAATGAATCCGCAAATTCTGTAGATTTGCAAAGCATACAATATATACAGATTAACAGAAGCCTTCAATTAATCCTGTCACTGCTTAAAATGCTTGGACTGTTCTTTGTTTTATAAAATACAAAATAAATCTTTTCATCTACTTTTTTTATTAAAGTTTCTATTTCACCGATCCGGCCTTATCAATTAATCTATCATTAACAATGATCAGGTCTGAAATTTATATACATACAGCCAATGATAGATTATGAATCTTAGAGTAACGTAATTATAAAGATGTAATCTCTGCTGTATGTATATAATTTCAAACCTGGATTGATTGATAAGGCCTGATCGGTGAAATACATTTCGAAGTTTAATAAAAAAGTGCGTCAAAAGACTTTATTTTACATCTTATAAAACAAAGAACAGTCAAATGATTTCGAAACCTATTTCACGAAAGCGAAAATAATAACGGAAAATGCTATGGATGCATGACGTAGATACTTTATTTCACCTCTATAAGTCCATTAAGATCCAACAATTTCACCTCTATAGATCAGTGCTCATCGTGTGAGGACTTTTCCAAATAACCTGCGGCTGTTACATCTCGCATCAGATAAACACACCTGTGCAAATCATTCGTTGATGCCGAAAGGTGCAAGACAATTCGCTAAAGTAGGAACGTCAGCAGAAAATGCAAATAAGTGTAATTGGATGATTGTGGTTAGAATTTTACTTGCATTATACAAAGCTCATTGTCATAATAAATTCAACACTTATAAACTTGCAATCCACTTACTTGTATGTATTCAATTAGCTGCTGTTTAGAAAGACGCGAAGTTCCAAGATCGCGCCGAATATCCTGCGGAGTCCATCTCGGTTTAACTTCATCTCCAGTGATACTATCATCTTGTCTTGTGTTGGTGCGCCGATAGACGAGAGTGAACGAATACTCCCAAATCCTCTTTAGACGTTCATGACGTTGTGAAGCTGGACCTGCTTTGGCTACAAGATTCTGTAAGTAATAGAAAAGCGGCTTGTCCGGTTCCGTCAACACCACTTCCACAGCCTGATCGTCTTTGGTCTTCGTTCCGCTTGTGACTGATGCGAAAGTGTTAGCTGCACCTAGAGCACTTCTCTGAGTCTTAATTACAAGGTGAAGTCTCTCTCGCGGTAGCAATTCATCCGTGGAGGCAGGTGACGATTTAGACTCCTCCTCAGGTGATGGGATGATAAACTCCGAAGTAAGTGGCGCGTTGGTTCGACCTGGACGAGGATCGAACGCTGGAATCAAACCGGAGAAATGTCGCTTGAGGACAAATTCATCATCCCATGCACGACCATGCTCTTGAGCCGAATTCGGCATATTGGCACCACTGTCCTCTTCTTCTTCCTCTTCATCTTCTTCATCTTCTCTCTCTCCATACAGACGACTGTAGTCTTCATCGTCGCCTTCATCCACCCAAGGATCTGCTTCTTCTTCCTCTTCCTCGTCATCTTCCCCTTCTTCCTTCCGCATATCCTCTCTACCTCCTTCATTTCGGTTGTTCTCATTTTTACCACGACGTAGGATATCTCTCAGCTTCGGCATTTCGTCAGGTGAGAAGTTGCAACCGAACTGCTCCTCCATCCTCCTTGTCAATTCCAATAGTATCCTATCTTTCTCTTCAACGTTCATTTCCTCGCCTTCATCTTCTTCAACGTCCATACTTTCCTCTTTACGTTTCTCCGGTATTGACTCACTTTCTTCTTCTTCTTCACTTTCCTTCTTTCTTCGTTTCTCAAGCCTTTGTTTCATACTCTGATGCTGCTGGAGAGTCGGAAGACCACAGATAACTCGCAAATAATCCATTTCAGCACTGCTGGAGTCAACAGATTGCTGATCACTATCGGAACGGCGACGATTGTTGATCATCGAGGACACGAACGCCTCCAACTCTTCCGGATTGTCCATTGATGTTGAGTTCCTCAAGGTTGCTGCCTGACCATCACTGTCAGCGAGTAGAGCCCATGAGACATTACCAAGAGAAGGGCTGACACTTCGAGTAGCGCTTGTGGATGCATCCGCAGAGCTGGGGGGAACATGCGGCGGTGAAATGGACGTTACAGCAGCCACGACTTCCTCATCTTCTTCGACCTCTTCCTCCTCCGTCTCTTCTTTCCTTCCCAATTTCGCACCGACCAACATCGACGCAGATTGACTGGGAGCAAGCTTTACGTCAAACTTCCCATCTCGTCCCATTCTATATGAATTCCTGTTCCCTGAGTCCCACTTGACGTCAATCCAACCATTGTGCAATTTAGATAGAACACTACCTTCACCGTTCTTGTCTTGATTGCCCCATTTCCAGTCTGGACCGCGAACAACTCTGGCACCGGGTAGCATTGCCTTCATGAAGTACTTGCGAATCAGCTGGCGTTCAACCTGAAATACATCAAATATCCGTCAGTTATAAATGGAAAAACGAGCTAATAGTTGGTGGAGACAGAGATTAAGTTACCTAATAAAAACGTTTAACCCAAGCTGTTAACTTTCATGAAAAAATGGATTTATTCAGCTGACAACTCCAGTTCCCAAGATATTTTGTCAATGTGTATTACTAGTCCCTAAAAGAAACTGACAATTCATGAAATTTCAACTAAAACGTAAAAAACTCCAAATCAAGCCCACCGTCTACATGTGTAGACCGAAACTTTTAAATTAAACTTTTGATAATGACTGGACGACTCAACTTTTCGAAACGCATCATATGCACTTTACGTTGATCTCAAACTACGATCCAGCATAATCCAAAAAAATGATTCAGCAACACTACTAAAAGACTTGAATTTAAAGTAGTACAGGTGGTAATGCGATCAGCAATCGATAAGATTCAGAAATATTTTTTATTTTTATTGTCTGATAAGTCTATCCCAATTATAAGTAGAAATAGTGGAACACGATTGTGTTTCATTAATAATAATTTACTACTTTCCTCACTTTTGAAATAATACACAGGACTTGAAACTCAATCGCGATGATTGCATTCATTGTAGTGCTTTTAATTTATTCTAACACATCTACCGAATCCTTATTAACAACAACATTTTTATACTGCGAATGTCTTAATTATTTCTCTGCAATTAAATTATCAAATTCTTTTTTTTTGGACTCCACTCTTGATTTTTTTACTGGACGAGTGTGATTTTTCCTAGACATACATACTTCGATTTTTTGCGGCACTAGTATTTGTGACAAACCTTTCATTACGACTTGACATCACACAATCTATACTTAAGTGAACCTTGCGGTAACTTTCCAGACTAACATTTCATTCGACTGACATTCCGTCCTTGTACGTTGAGAGATATTTCAATACCATTACTGTCATTACTGTTTCGCCACTCACACGCTTCGGTCATCCCACCCACAGATATTTCAAATCAATCATAATCTCTGGTTCGCCTGCCATAACCGCACTTTTAGCCATTCTAAGTCCGCCCCTGCTTCATCATAATTGGGGCAACATTGGCATTTCTGTCATCACTTTGTATTGTATTGACGAATAAAAAATTATCAATATTAACATGCAATTTTCTACGTAAAAATCAAAAATATTGCTGCTGACAAACAAAAGAATGAATATTATTACATGGAATCGTTACGTAAAAATGTCAATTTGCTAGCATGATAGCATGATTGTCAGTGTGACGACTGTAAAGTTATCGGAGAAAATGGAGCCCAAAACCGCACTGAGTATTACACTTCATTTTCTTATCTCAAGTCGGAAAAAATCATACTCTGGTGCACAAAGGTTCAAAAATTTTTCTTTTATGTTTTGTAGCTTCAGTTATGTAATGTATGTTCAAAATCTAAACAACGAAGAGTTTTGTTCCCAATCGTATGCGGTAAAATCAAAAAAAATTTATCATTCATTGATCGATGATGTATCTTCAGACTTGAATATGAAAATCTAATCTCGCGACGGACCCTCGCTCTCGAGGATTTCGCTTCGCCTTTGATAGCACATGACTCGAGCGACGACCTCGTCTGTCATTCTGACTATCTCGCTATGCTTACTCATGAAGAGTTTCGTCTTCTACACGGCCAGAAGAGATGAACAGTTGAATGAACAATCCAGCGATGGAGATATGGAAGTAGATCAACATTTCTTGATACGAAGAAGCATCATCAGCTAGTATAGATGGAGTTTTGCCAGTCAAGAAGTAACATCAGACCTCGTCGCGATGTGGATCATGTATGTTTCCCGCCAGCGGAAAAATATGGAATCACAACGCCCTAAGGAAGCTCTCGGTGTGGAAATTATTTGCTTTTTTTTCGCGGCGGCCCGGAATTTTCGCCAGCTTCAGAATTTCATTCATTTTTTTATATTTAAAACTAAGATATGAATATCTTATTTTTGCGCTTCACTAACAGGAGTTAACGTGCCCTAAATAAGAAGAATCTTTTGAAGATTGATGAATTCACAAGCATTCTGGCAACAATTATACGAGCAGGAGTAGACAGACACAACAATGTCGGCATTATCCACCTTATACACTCCAGCGGATATCCGACACATTTCTATCCTCCTATGTATACTATCCTGATACAGACTGATTCGCGTTCTATCTCAATAACAAAAGACAATAAAGTAACACGACGAAAAGACTAGCAAATTTGATAATAAAGACATTAAAGTGAGTTTTTCAAATATGTACAACTCAAGACTTTATAGCGGCTTTAAAATCCCCTCACACCGATGTTGAACCGTTGACGAACAGCTTACCGTCATGATTCCGAGCTATATGACGGGTACGAACTATATGCCATCAAATCCCGCATGCTCCGCTTAAACCAAAATGCCTCATGTGACAGCCAAAAATGTTACGCTCTCAATGCTTTACCTACTGTGGTGCGAGGGATATCGCAATGTTTTTCTTGCAAAAACTGTTGTTTGATAATTGACTGAACCGATTGCATTCGACGAATATTTTTAATCTAATGAAACCGATATAATTTATGCTCCAATATTGTGTTTGAATCTCTTTTTTCTTTGGCTTAACATCTACGGGAAACTATTATCTCTCGCGACGCGGCGTACACAGCTGATGAAAGTTCGAAACGGTGTCCCGATGAACGATGAAAGGAATTTATGGAACCATGAGAACCAGATTACTTCCTCTCATCTTATGTCCCAAACTCTAACAAGAACCCAAGAATATGCTGAGCAGCATTGCAATCATCAGCTTGCATACAAACTTACGCGATTGACAAAAGCCAGAGACAAACATGGAGATCAATAACATCAAAGGAGGGTAAAAAGGATGTTGAGGAGATGATAGGACTCGAGAGATGATTTTTTACTTGCCGTCGTAAAACTCGAACCATTTCTCTATATCTTCTTCGTGAATCTTTAAACTCATTCCTCATCATGGACTCTTCTGGATATGGAGGAAAGAGGATACTCTAATTAAAATAGATGTAACTCATTACCAAGACTCTTCTCTTATCAAGACGAGATAAAACAACAAATGATTTACAAACAAACAAATCCGGCAACAAACAAGATGGGGTTTTCCCTGTTAATTTTAATTTTTTTAATTTAATTGTACTTCCTCACCCAAGCAATGTTCTCAAGAAAGAAGAGAGACACAAAGCATTGGCCGTAACGAAAAAACGAAAACTGGTTGCAGGTTGCCGAAAATACTGTGCTCCAATCACCATACACAGCAGTTTCTATGTCATTTTGTAACTTGTAACTTGAAAATCCCTAAAAATGTATGTACTTTATAGTTGTAACTATACTGTATGTGCAGTTGTAAACATCATTTTTTTATTCAGATAATGGAAAAATGGTTTGAAACACAACAAAATCGGTAATTTAATAATTTCGTTACATATAACAGTTATCGCACATGTACAAGTGCAATGTAATTTCAGTAGTGTCATTGCAATTCGGCAATATTAAATACTAAATAGTTGATATGCTGTTTAACATCAGGAGACACTTCATCACAGAAAAATTGTACATTAAAACACAACAGAATTGCGATATTTTCTTAATAGATATTTGTCTACGTATGTAGACAGGTGGGCGGAATATGATGGTAGAAATTGCCGGTCCGATTAGGGTTAATGCTTAAATTTCCGGTCATATCACTGATACTTGTGAATAAAGAATGAACAGTGAGACCACATGGGTCCATGCATCAGAACGATTTATTTAACATACGTTCAATATGATTCTTACTTGTGCTCTGGCAAGTGCCTCACGCCTCCATCGACCAACGTCTAAGTACACTTCAGTCACTGCGCCATACAATTCCCAACCAGACAGACTGAGATAATGATTTTTACCGGAAGCATTAGCTCCTTGTTGAAAAATTCGAAAATATCGGTAGCCGGTGGCACTGTCAGATTCAGGAAGGAACCAAGTGTGGGTGGAACCTGGATCCTTCAAATTGCAATCGGCGCGATGTTCCATCAAAGTTTCCCATGTGAAGCCATCATTTGAGGCCTGTAACGAAAAGACAATCATCAAGAACAGCTACAAAGCTGATCATAAATAAACTACACTCTTAAATCATTTTGGAGATTCAATCGAATTTCGTGTGTTCCAATTATGTCGCACATCAACGCTTCATGCATAGTTATGCGTCAGGGTTAGCATGTTAAGATAAATGATTATATATTTGTCTTAACATAATAACCCTGATGCAGGCTGAGCAGTCGTAAATTTGGTTCATGCAATGCACAATACTTTACGTCATCAATAAGTTTTCAAGTGTACATTTTTCGAGAAAAAGAATTTGGTCGCAATGTACAGGTTGTCTCAAAACGAAGGAAAAAAGTTTTTCGTAAAAAATGGCACACTTAATATTGCGCTATTTCGAAGACAATAACAGTTTTCGAATCTTCAGAAAATGAGGTTTTTGTGATATACGATTTATTACTTAACAAAACAAAAATCGCTTGATTTGAATGACTTTTTAAAAAAGTAAGGTTTTAAGTCACAAAACGTCCTCAAAATGCCTTCCACCGGCTTGTAGCATCCAATCCACACGTCGTGGAAAAGAAGCAATGGCGCTTCTCAATTCTGCAACGGATATCCGTGAACATTCTTCTTGAATGCGATGTCGCAGATGCTCCAGGCTTCTCGGACTTTGATAGTGAAAGACTCTAGCCTTCAGGGTTCCCCAAAACCAGTAATCCACTGGTGTGAGGTCTGGCGACTGTGATGGCCAAGTTCGTTCGCACCCTCTGGAGATTACGTGGACAGCACCAAATGTCGCCGGACTTCAGTTGCATAATGAGCCGGATTCCCATCTTGCATGAAAATTGTTGATTGCATCCTTCTTCTTCTACCCAACTCGGGACGAACGTGGTTCTGCAACATTTCGAGATAATTTGCTGAATTCACCGTTTGGTCAAAGAAAAAAGGTTCGATGATGAATGAAGCATTGAATCCGATCCACACGCATAACTTTTCGGGATGAAGGGGATTGGTTAGAAATTCTCTAGGCTTTTCCTCATTCCAGATCCGGCAATGATACCGACTGATAGCTCCATCGAGATGGAAGTAGGCTTCATCACTCCAGAAGATGTTAGGTAGAAGATCCTGGTTTCTCAAAAGCCAATGTCCAAATTCAACTCGTTGATCAAAATCAGCTGGTTGTAAGTCATGAAGCAGCTGAAGTCGATAAGGTCGCATGCTCATGTGCTTCAGAATTCGATGAACTGATGCAGCTGGAATGCCGGTCTCATTTGATAGTCTTCTGACAGACGTCTTACCATCAGCACCACGAACTGCGCCTTCGACAGTCTCCTGACGTTCTTCCTCTAAAGACGACCTCCCATGACGTTGATTCAAGACAGTTCCAGTTTCTTCGAATTTCAAAACCAACTTTGATACCGTAGAACAAGTGCAAGGATCCCTGATCAAATTCCTTTCGAGTTTCAATTGTCTAATCGCGTTTGTCGGTGAATTCCCGTTGGCATAGTAACAGCAAATAAGATCAATTTTCATCTTGAGATCCATGGCAAAGACAAATTCTTGGGACACGAAACGACTTTCGGAACTTTTCTTTGTGAATGATGAAAGCTGACTACAAGAATTGATCAGTCACGTCAGTCATTGATCGAGAGAGGCATGTGCAAAAGCTACGTCACAGCTGTAATCGACTGCAAGGACAAGCAACTATGCATGATCGAAGGGAGCAGAAATCATGCCCGCTCATACAAAGATCATGCTTGAACGTTGATGAACCGTTGTTTGAACCGTTGAAACCATAGAAATTGACAACAATAAAACCTCTAGAATGGAAATTAAGCTTCATGCAATGCACAATAACGGCACATAAATCGCACACAGTTTCACTTAGATGCACCTGCCAACGTTTGTATGATTGGGTTAGAATCAGTCACATGTGTAAATCGAAGCTTTTAATTGGTGGTTCATGCCCCAACTTAGTTCCCCCGGATGTGCCGCGTCCTTGAGTCAATTTCCATTCTAGTCAACTTCAGATAAACAGTTTATTTCTATGGTTGAAACGTTATTGACAAAAGGAAGAACAAAGCATGTTGATGCTATTATGAAGATTTGATGCTACAAGCCGGTGGAAGGCATTTTGAGGACGTTTTGTGACATAAAAACTTACTTTTTTGAAAGTCATTCAAATCAAGCGAATTTTTGTTTCCTTAAGTAATAAATCGTATATCACAAAAAACCTCATTTTCTGAAGATTCGATAACTGTAATTGTCTTCGAAATAGTGTAATTTTAAGTGCGTCATTTTTACGAAAAACTTTTTCCCTTCGTTTTGAGACAACCTGTATTTAGTTTCTCATTAGTTCAATTAGGTATGTTGCTAAAGCGGAAATCTTTTATTATTTTATGAAAAGTGCTTAAAAGAGCGAATTCATTTTTTAGAAGAATTTGTAGACCAGCATTCTGTGATTACGATACAAAATGGATCATTTCCTATCATATTTAGTCATGGAACAATATAGGAAAGAAAGAAACATTCACAGAGATGAACATTCATTTCAAGAGTTCAAATTCTATAGAGAAGCAACGTGGAGTAGACTGAAGACCTAAGTAGGGTAGATATTCAAATGATCATTCGTAGAAAAAATTAAGGGGAAAATCGTATTTTCATGGATGTTTTAACGCTTTATCACACACAAGTGTTTGTCCAAAATTTCTAAAAAAAACAGAATATAAATTTTAAATTACTATTCATAGTAACAAGATGGACGAGTAAAAGTAGCCTTAAACATTACACAGTAAATTTCAATAAGTTTGACGATTATGTTTTGGAACATCAAAATCTGATGTGGCACGTTGACCCCGCCATCGGCTTTCACGAGACCGAAAAATCCTGATCTAAAAAGGGTTGATTAACTGAATAATTCAACACTAGCTATTTATGCCCACTGCTGTTTGGTAATTCAACTAAAAGTATAATGTACATGCATGGATAATATGAGGAGAGGAATCCCTGAAATATCCTGGAGAACCTGGCTGGCTTCATAGATGATTGAGGACAACAAACCACCTACTGTTCATGCAAGGACTTACTTGAAATGCCCACGTCCGGAGAGCTGATTGGGCATAGCCGCGTGCGTGTCTGAGAGTATAAGCGGATGGTTGAAGCTTAAGGCCCAAGTCGATGGCAAACCATGCCCCAGCTGGCTCGTCTTTCGTATGACAATTGTGCGCCTGTTCGGCGCGACTGAGGATTTGTTCAAGTCGTCCAAATGGCAATGTCTGATCTGATGAGGAATTGAGGGAAACGAGACCGACAGTAGCTGGATTGATCCATTCTGTCTCTTGACCTCCATTGGTGCCGAGATAATAAATCAAGCCGTTGGTGTCAAAGTCGCTTTGATGTGTGAGCACGACTGGGGCAGCGTTAAATTGACGAACACAATGTAATTGCGACCGTTCTTGATCAAACCACTGTTTGGCGGTCATACGGACAAGGTGTTCTTCTACTTGGCTCACAGTCACCAACGGCTCTGCTTTCAAAATCTTGTCAGTACGATCGTAGAGGCCGTCTTCGCCTCGACCGCGTTCTAATTTCAGTCTCAGTCGACGGGTCACTGCCTGCACGCCGTACGAGACACCAAGACTGGAATGAGGAGCGTCGAACACCTTTACCGGAAGCTTTTCTACTTGCTCTAAAGCTGCCACAAGTTTTCGCACGAGAAGTACGCCCGATCCCGTTCCGAAATGGTTTATAAAGGTTTCATAGTTTGTAGACTTGCAAGAAAGTAGGTAACGACGCACAGCGGGTACCAGACCGCTGGACAACAATTCGTAAGCTGTCAGCCCGTCGGCTGTGTCGGTGGTAAGAGCAGCTAACTCTGCCAAAGCTTCCTCCAACTGTCTTTGGTCGGTTCCTTCTTGCAGTGTTGACACGATCCCACTGAGTCTTTCCTCATCCGTCCTCCGCTCTCCCTCCTCTTCTGCCGCCTCGTAATACATCTTCATGATGTCACGTGCTAAAGTCATTATGCGATTCTTCAGCATCACCAGGCGATTGGACAATGTGCTTGATATCGGAGCAGCAGGCTTCTTTGCTTCCTCCTAAAAGTAAATGAAAAAATGTTTTTTACGGCAAAAGAAAGCCACGCAAGTATCAAACCTTTGTTTGGTTTAATGAAGCACAATATATCAGAGAAAATTCGTCTTAAATAATAACACAAATCCCTTCACAATCCTCCATCTTAATCTTTATTTATTACTTCGACTCGTCAAAATCCCCATCTAAATCTACTTTATCATTTTAATAATAATATTTTCTTTTTACTTACTTTCGTTGGTTCCGCTTCTGGTTCACCAGCTTTCCACACATCACTGAGTGGAGATTTCTCCGTTTCTCCACCTTCTTGTCCACGTGAAATGACAACCAAAGGAGGAGCTGGCCTCTCTATTGAAAACCACATATGCCGCTCGCTTAGTCGAAGAACGAGATCATTAAGGCGCTGACTGCGCTCTCTGCGTGGCTCCACTTCGCCATGGTAGATCTCCAAATACAGACCGAATGGATTCAGGAGGTACCAGCGTCCAACGCCTCCACTCATCACTGCTCTGGGAGATGAGGAAGAGACTAAATTGGGAAGCAACTCAGTGCGGCATTCCATGATGCGTGCCTTCAGTGCCTCCATACGAGCAGGAAAAGTAGATACACGGCTAGACAGAACTGCAATGCAAAAATTAATTTCCATAAAAATTGTCCAGTTGAAGACCTATCGCATTATGTCTATTCTTCTTGAGTGTCAGCCAATATGATGCATCGATAAATGCATGTGATATACAAGGTGATGCATAAAAGCGCTTTATTTTCAAGCAGGTGTAGCAGGATAGGCCTATAGACTTAATCTTAAATTCATGCTCCTAATGTATCTAGAGCAAAGTGACAAATTGCTTTGTCTGCGTTGTTTGATCTACAGATGACATTTTTTAATACTGATGGTCACGTCAAGAACTATTTACGAGGAGCAGAAAGATCAATTTTCCATTGCACGTAATGCAAATTCAAGCCTGAATTCTGACGAAATGGATCATTGACACCTCATTGAACATACACAGTCAATAAAAACAAACAACAAACAACTACAGTCAACAAAAAGATGGATCGCATGAAAAAGGATCAGTAGAATTGCCTCCTAGATCAGGACGTGACAATACGTGACTTTCTTATTTGGAGACCTACAAGATACGAAGTCTACAGGATGACTCCCAAAAATGTTCAACAACTTGCGCGACGAATCGAATCACTAAAAACAACTTTTTCAACAAACATGCTGAAAAAAAACTCTGCTTACAACTCATTCTTGAAATTCAGTCGCCACTGTGTCGAGTTAGGCAATGGGTAAGATGAAGACTAGATAGAGGATTGCGACTTTTCTGAAAGTTTAATGTAACTTGCTTGACTTTATTGCAGTTATTATTCACATGAAATTAACTGAAAGAAGAAAGAAAACATCTGGATTTTATACTCTTTTTTTTTTGCTTTTTCTATCGTATGGGCAATCGTAATTAGTGTTAGAACATGGCAGTATTAAGATGATAATAAAGTCGATGACAAGTCTCATACATCTAAGTTGGTTACTATAGATACATTAGAAGCATGATCATGAAGCATAAATTCAAGATTGAGTGTATAAAGCGTTTTTTATGCATCACCCTGTACAATAAGATATACATCGCTGACGGAAATTTTAAAACAGCATTGGCCTATAATGTGCGAGTAGCAGATGATAAGATTAGAATAACCTACATTATGCATTCTCAACAGACATGATTGGAGTGAAACCACACATTCACACTAATAGTAACGAAACGCGAAAACGCATAAAGCAAGTCCATCTTCATACTTGACAAATATGACAATTCCAGGAAATATAACTTCAGTGAATAAAGTAAATGCGTCAAGCCAGTTTGCACACATACTATAAAAAATAAGCTTCCCACAGCGACTCAAATTTCAACAATCAAATCATAATAGTACAAATTTTGGTAACAATTGAAATGAGAAATTGTCATTGACAATTGCATGAATACATTGAAGCATATCTGAGGCTCGAAGTATGCACTGCTGAAATATTGTAAATACGAGAACTTTGCAATTTCTGGCTACGGAGGAGTGGTCCCTATATACTTCACTAAGTTTGCCAAATTTGAATCTCGGATTCCGAAACTTAGACAGTTTCGCGCTTACGCTTTTGTACACCCCACGAGCGTCTTATTGCTGTAGCGGATTATTTTCAGACTGTTTACGAGAGCGAGTCAACTCATCGTATATAGCACTATATGATATAACTAAACTAAAATTCTTTCTCTAGCATACCGTAACTCTTTCCCATATGATGCGGCTTATGATACATCTTCTGGGAGATAGATACATTTCAGTGTTTTTCATATTTTGTCTTTAAGGCATACAAAGAACAGATGCATGCAGAGCAGCAACTTCACTGACGCATCATCATTATGCTAACTTGTCCGTGCAGTCTTTCAACCGCATAAACAGTTTGAAAACACAACATATATATTGAAAGTCACCTGATTCAATATTCATAACTTCTTGAATGCCTTTAATCATGAAGGTTGAGTATTTAGCTCAAATGTAGTAACAATCCGTACATTCCAATAATAGGCCTATTGGAAATAATAACATGCATATAATCAATCTAGCGAATTACAGAAGTAAGACAGTCAAAATCATTAATGATCGTGCATCACCGAAAAATTGAACTTGTTAACGAGTACACGTAAGCTATAATCTTCCTGACACACTTTATGAACTAAATATGCGATACTACACAATATTAGATTCATGCGCAGAAGCATACGCGTGAAATATCATCTTCTGATTCTTTTCACAGAAAGGTAATTTCTCCAGATAGCAAAATTCACGCAAACCTCATATCTCTAACATGACAAAGCACCGATAAAACTATAGTAGAGGACCTCTGGCTTCAGACAGAAGAGAGAGAGAGAGAGAGAGAATGACTTTATTGACTCACATTTAAATCCGTGAGAGCATTACATACAATTATAATTCACACAAATTAGCTACATGAAACTTCATAGAATCTAAACACATAAATTCTAACAGAATCTAAGAACCACGTTCTCGACATTGTCGATTATAGAACACGGCACACACAAGCAGTTTGGTGGATTTATTAGGTAAAATTAGCGTCACCAATTCCATGCTATCGTACACAACATGCAGCAAGGAACTTTCACCATTGGCATTAATGGCTCCTAGGATTGAAAATTAGCCTCCATATGGAAAATTCCTCATAGGCTAAGTAATTGCTTTCACAATGACTACATGTACAATATATACCGTGTTGCCTCATGACGTATGAAATTTAGGTGCTTTCGATCAGAGAGCCTCGACGTCTTATTTATTCCAATTCATCGATAAAATGCACGAGAAAAAAATTAAAAACTTGCTACATACTCTCAATTCAATCATCAGTGTCATCAACTGAGCAATCTCACACATATGCATTGACTACGCAAGTGCAAGTCATATGACAAAACTTCAGACCGAAATGTTGGTCTCAAATGAATCAAATATCTGTTCGCAACGAACATGCAGTTCTTCCGTTATAGATAAAATGATCAGCCCGTCCTCCATCACTTATATCTCTGAATAAAGTTAATAAGATAATAAACTGATTCTACTTTCTAGTCATTTACAAGTAGTGTAAAATCTTGACAAATATGCAACGCAAACGCAAACCAAACGCATGATACGAAAACGAAAGTCCTCCGAAATTAAGGAAAAAGTAAATGAAATTTGACTTTGTTATTTCATTGTTTGAATTCTCGGTGTCACACACCTTCGACACATAGATGTAAATGCAGACACTGTCGACAGGAAGGAATGAAGACTGAAGTTTAAAGACCAATCGCAAAGTAGGGTAGAAAAAGTGTGCATGTTACGCACACTGACCGTGCTTTAATCACCAAGCCCTCAAAAGTTGCAAGGATTGAGATGATGGTGCCAGACATATTTTGCTACGTAAGGCTTCTCTAAATACTTGAGGTGTCATACAAATTAAAGTATGCACTCGGGTAGATAAGAGATTTATGTAGTAGTAGCAGTAGTAGTAGCAGAATACGATGAAATAAATTTCTTTTTGAGTGAACATTGACGCAATGTGAGGGACAGCGAGGGGAATTTCCAGAGGCGGTCGCAGAAATTTCTAGTGGGGTGAGATCATGCCATGATGTAATTTCCTGAACATTTTTGTTCACCTTTAAGTCGTTGACAACTTGTTTGTAGGAGAGAGGGCAAACATCTGCCATCCAGATGTGTGTAATGTACTAACCTTGGTGCAGTCAAGGAAACGAACATACAAATATGCTCAATTACAGATGCTATCAAAGTCAGAGCACTTTATTGATAGCTGTTGGTTGCACCTTTACTTCTGAAAGATTCGATGCTGGTTTTTTTAGACTACTCTGTGAATGCAAATTTATTTTTAATTTTCATAAATACGAATTTTGAATTTCGCGTTAATATTTTAATCTCAAGTTGTATCATGTTGCAATCATAGCACAGTCATAATTATCATATCGCCAAAGTTTTTACTTTCAACACTATACCCAGACAGGTCATCCGATAGATGTTGCTCTTCAATTCTGTGGGTTTGACGTGTTCCTTGTTATTGCGAATGATACAAGTATGCTTGTAAACAACATGACTCGATTTACAGTGTGCTATGCGAATACATCATACAGTAGTCTACAACACTACAATTATATCAAAGTCATTGCATTTAGGTCTATTCACAGCATTAAGAAATCTAGAGGACGTAGCATGTCTGCCAATTGCAGAAGACTTTGAAGATTTCGTATCACTTCTTCAATTTTCCGTGTGAGTATCTAACTTATAGGAAACAAAAAGGAATTTCCAAGTTGCTATACAGATAACCCCTGTTATCCATTTTGTCCCCCTTCTAATTAGTCCTGACTGGTCATTCTCTGATGGAATATGTTCAGTCTGCTACATCTGTTAGACGTAGTTCGCATGTTTCTGACATATCAAGAGGAATTACTAGCAAAATAAATTTAGAACAGCAGAAACTGAATGAAAGGAAAGTGAGAGGCGTCCTGTATAACATGCAACACTACTTATTGTACATGCGATGAATGAATTCACAAAGCTAGCTCTCACACACCGGATGCAAATCGGCCTTCACAGAATGAACATATGCGTGTTGACTGCCGAAGGACAACCATTAAACTAGCGATGAATATGAATAGTATCAGTCAATTCAGGATGTTATTGGCTGCTGAAGACGGAACGAATAATGTCAATTTTCAGGCATCGGCTTTGTTAGCGCTACTGCAAGAGAATGAAATTTGGAATCGCACTTTCGATGACAGATCTAGTTGAATAATTCGAGCGTAATTAATGTGCATAATACGAAAAATACTGTAAAAAATATTCACTGAAAGAGTGAATGTTCAAGGTAGAAATTGACAATAAAAGATAGTAATTATCGAATATAGAAGTAGTCCAGTATTCGTGGCTCTAGAAATTACCACTCTCTTAAATACGATCACTTAATAAATTTTGCTGAAGGAATCAATTGACTTCCTGCGCGCGAACTGATATGTGTATGAATCTGGGTCAAAATGATGCTTGATCATCCATCGACGCTAAATTGTCGCATATGCTTATGCATATAGTTTTGAATCGATTGAAAAAAAATTGTTAATGATCATCATGACCCCAACCCTTCAAGTGCAATTTGCGGGCGTTCTAGGCATCGCATGAGATTGGGAATGGTACCATTGACATCGCGTTGACCTCCTCTTTCATTTGATCACATTTTTGGCCGGTCTGGGGATATATAAAAACTGACAATTGGTCAATTGCTGTGACCCAGCAATTCCACATAATCGGATAATTTTCCGATTTGTTGTTCTGAAAATCTGACGTGGCGACAATGCTAACTTGACTTCCATTTGACTCTATCTTTACACAGATAAACGGAGAAGCAGTTTCTTGTTAGTACTTCAATACATAATGAACTTACCGTTGAGATTTATATGCCAATCAATGGCAGAAGAAATGTCAGCACCCTTAATACCTATTTATTACATCAGCAAGAGCAACACTAACAGTTCTAACTGCGATAAACACGTTGTTGACATGCACAGGTTGCTTATATGCATATTTGTTCACGTCTCAGATATCAAGTGTGTCTATCTTCCGCTCTTCTATTCAAAGAAAGTTCACTAGTTTATCACAGGAATTAAATGACCCCTTGTCATCTGTTGACATCTTGAATAAGAAGCGGAGTCGTAGTCGTTTATCATCAGGAATTGGATTCGAGTCGGCTAAAAAAAGTAACGACTGCGATCTATTATTTTGAAAATACGACAAAATGTACATGTTCATGTAGGATGGGCCACAAGCAACCGTCGGAGATTTCCTTGAAATCGAAGACATTATTTACAAAAATAATGATTCATTACAGGGTTTCGACCGATTTTCGATTTTCATTTTCCCGGGTAGCAGCAGTATTTTCCCGGCGAATCAAATTTGCTTTACAACTGACTGATAAGCATCGAGAGTCCTGCATCTAATGGATTGACTGCCCTTCTCTGTTTCCATGATACTGAGAAACTCTTTGATCGAATTCCATGCCCAATTACCCATGGTATCAAATTGAAGATTAGTTGCTACATATTTAACCTACTGTAGCTGTTGCTATATCAGCAAAAATTTTAGACTTCTCTTGTGTAAATTATGCTTGCTCAAGTAAGAGGCTTATTGCACGCATATGACAGACTCCATTTCGTGTAATTTATTTTGTAATGATACACCAATTAAGTTTTCACTTCACTAATAACTAGTTTTCACTAATTATAATTTAAGCTTTCACTTCAGTAGATTGAGTAAAATGGGTTTCCAAATCTTGAATCAGGTCTCCGCAGATATGAATATCAGCATCCCATTTCCATCATTGATTAAATTAGATATGAAAAATTCAGCATTGTTGACACAGGAGATTAATCCAAAAGGAATGCTATCTTACATGCTTCACTTTCTCCTTTTAACGTCTTCTTTTCCTTTTCTGCTGAGGGTTGGACGATGAGAGACTTCTCCATCGAGAACGGTCCTGAGCATCACTCGCAGATATTCCCATCTCCATCATGTCCTCATTGACGATTTGGAGCCATGTCTTCCTTGGTCTTCCACGAGGATGAGAACCTTCGACCATCACGTCGAGCACCTGCCTGATTGATTCATCTATATTTTGACGCTTGCTATGACCGAACCACATAAGCCCTCGCTCTCTGATTACTTCGTCTAACGGTGTAAGGTCACACCTGCTTGCCACGGTAGCGCTGTCGATACGATCAGACAGTGAAATGCCACTCATGTAGAGAAGCCTTCTTCTTTCACATGACCGGAGTTGTTGAACCAGATGTTGAGTGAGGTTCCAGGATGCAGCACCGCAAAGAAGTACAGGCTTGATGCAATAGTTGTACACGGTACCTCGGCATCTGAGTGGAATGTGGCGGTTTCTGAGCAGACTGGCAATGTCCTAATGCTATCGAAAATAAATATTCGAATGGGCACACATTCAACAAACGAAAGCATCAAAATTATGGCAAAATCCAGTAAAAGACATGCAATAGACATGATGTTAGCCTTGTGAAAAAATATCGCAATATCCTGGAAAATAGTTGCCGACAATGAATTTAATAATGCCTACACTCAGTCATTATCAATAACTCAGCAACACACTTTAGTTAAGTTAATGGTCAAAGCATAAAATGCTATGTTTTGAATTTTTTTAATTTTTCCACCTGGTCATATTTGCTTTCTAATTACTCGAGGATTACTCTAATTTCTTGGGATCATGACCATTTTCAAGGGTTTCAAGGGGCCTATCGAAATTCCCGTGTTTTCCTGAGTCGTATTAGTTTGTGATCCCGGTTTCTGACTTTTCCTTCCTGTCTTTTAAAAAAATGCAGCAGGAAGTCTATTCCGAACAGTACGATTCCTATTTTGTTGGTAAGAAATCTGTTGTGAATTACGAAATATCTAATTCAAAAAGTAAGAATTATATTTTGCTTAACAACTGTTCATTTTGAATAAGACTTCCAAATGTTGAATGTCACACTCGTACCTAAAGTATCTATCAATGTTATTACACGAGCATAAATAACTGAGAATCTTCTCATTAATCTGCTCACTGTCTGAGTTCTCACTGACACCGAACGCCATAGCATTGCTTCTCTTCTCACTTATTTGTTCATTTTTGTTTAATGTCTGACTTATGACATTGACTGCATCAGTATTTATACAGTAAAATGCAGAAGTGACGAATATTCAGACCCTTTCATTCAATACATGAATTAGGCAAGTTTTCAGGTGACAAAGCTATGAGAGGCGATAAAGCTCCTCTTGGTTATGATAAAGCCAAGAGGAGAACACACCACTGCGATCTTCCTTTAAATGAAATACATTAGAACAAAAACTGCATGTGACACCTTCAGCATCAGTTTGTTTACGCGATCTTGTCTTTCTGAATAATTCTCACTTCGGGAATATATGATAGGCACAAAGCGATGAACACAAACGATAGATCCAAGCAGAGAAACCTTGAGTAAAATCGATGGAGGAAGCCTCCAAATTAACCACGAACCAATACATAGACGGACAGAGTGCACGAATGACCGACCAGCACGCAGATAGCACACTAATTATAAATAAAATGCATATCTTATGACATTCAATCTATTTGCTCATCAGGCGAATGATCAACGCATACTTGCTTCCCTCCAATGCGACCATAAAATCGAGTTTTTCGGAATCTCAAATAAACGAATAGTACCGATTTTCGCTAGTCTATGAAAGCTCAGTTTTCAATGAAAATCGACATGCACAATCAACATGTCTATACAGAATTAACATGATCGGTGAATTAAGAAAGATGTAGCATATCTCCTTTGAAATGCAATGCTCTTTCAGTTAGAATTTTTACGTTCATTTATTAACTCATTTAACCCACTCCACTTTCATTAAGATCTCGGTCGGAATTTCTTTCAGAACTCGTGAAGTATTTTCAAAAATCACACTTGAAACAAGGAATTTGTGATCCTTCTAATGTAAAAACAAACATTCAAAGAGTATCTGGAATAACTGCTACCCCAATTCATTACAACTGTCAAAGAGTATTCGAATTCATACCTCCGTCCGTTTCACCAACACTGCTGTGTGCTTGATGTTGACCGTTAACCCAGTACAGGAATGAGCCATTGGCTGCATCATCGCCCAGCTCTACCACTATCCATGGTGAGTAGAAATAAAGACTGTCCTCAGTGCGAAATACGTTCCATTCACCCCAGCGATGCACTATACCAGTCGGTACAACTTCCGGGGTACCGCCATGAAGCCGGAATGCTCGATGTCGCTGTAACACCGTGCGCAGACCAGATGGTGATTTCCGAGCTTTCTTGTCCTCCTCTGATGAGCTGCTAGCCTCTTCCGATCCCTGAAATGGTCGCGCTCCTATCAGAAAATTGATAAACAAAAGCCTGGTACAATCATAAATACAACAAAGTCTAAATGCCAACTCGGTTAACGTAATTAACAATATCTGACCTCCCGACGGTACATGAATGGCAGCAAGTTGAGAAGTATTATCTGCGATAAACAGGAGAGCTTTTTAGACAAACAAACTTTCTGATTTTTATTATTGCTTTAATAAACCAATTTTATATCTAATGGGCGATTGTTGTCTAAATTGTAATTAGTAATCTCCAAGTCAAAATTGCTAGGAAAAACATTGATGCTGACAGTCATTAGTTCTAGTGACTGTCCCCGTGCTATGGCTTCACATGTACACACATCAGGAAATATTAGCAGGTGATGTTTCGCAAATGTCATGCACTATAGCCAAAAGCGAGTGTGAAGCACGTCTATTTTTATCCAGTTACTCGAGAAATATCTGAAAAACAATCAATCAAAAATTCCTTTTTGCTCAAGAAATCGTTACTTAAATCGCTACAAGAATTACTTAAATCGTTGGAAAGATGTGATAATATGTAGAACAGGACATTGATTTCAGCTAACACACCACTATTTTCAAAAACATATACTCGTCATAGAATGTGCTTTCCTTGCTCCAAACATTATCACATATTTTGTTGATAGGAAAGAGTCAAGAATGATTTGATCTTATCTTATTTTTATTTCATTGATGCAATCAATTTCAATCACTACTCAGTGATCATCTTCAGGCAAAAAGGAACCCAGTGCTCCCTGCCTCATATCTATCTCCACTCCCCATTTCCTATATCATACCTTCCATGACATAATTGTACAAAAACTTTTTGCATCTTATGTATAAGTAAATGATAAAATTCCTTTTTGCTTGATGATCACTGAGTAGTGATTGAAATTGATTGCATCAATAAAATAAAATAAGATAAGATCAAATCATTCTTGACCCTTCCCTCCCTATCAACAAAATATACTATTTAGTCAAGACATTTTCAAATATCTCATATTTATTCAATATTGTCACAAACGGTGAATATATTCAATAGCAGCGACCAGGTGATCAGCCTCGCGATACACTCAGCGAGTCACGCAATGAATTCATCTCAAAAAACTAATCAAGGTGCGGTCTCTCCAACTGAGATGTCTGAAGAAAAGTTTTTTTCATTATTATTTTTTATTCTCAGTCGCTTGTCGTTTACTCTTTGAAGATGCACATTCATCAACAACTATGCAATGCAAAGAATGCAAAGCTTTTTTTATTGCAGTACAAATTGGTGTGGTGAATAATTCACTAGCAGTGTCGAATGTCCATAAATCACAATGAACTTTGTAACATGAAATTAAGAGGAAAAGCCACAGCTGAGAGGGATAGTTAGAAATTATTTGTGTCTATAATTTCGCTCACATTTCATTTTAGTTTTCTACTTCCCCGGCGACGAGTCAGCACACACGCCGCTAAGAATTTGCGTCTAAATGCAAACAGCAGTTTGATGCTCAAATATCATATTGTGGCCTGATGGAACTTTTATTAGTAGTAATGTCAACAATACTGATGGTAGGATAACTCAGTTGGTTGAGCGCCAAGCAACCAAGTTCTAGGTTCGAATGTGCCCTGACAAGCGTGCTACCGCTCTTATAATGCTAGTAACTCTGCCTTAGTACGTTATTAGTGCATAAAGACTGTATTCCTCTGTTTACTGAAACTGCTTCATGTCAAGGGTGGCAAAGAGAAAAGTAAAATAATATCTTAAATATCGGCCAACGAAGCCATTTAGCGAAATCCATAAAGGTGTTTAGCATCTACAAAGGAAAATTTCAATAAACAATTCTGTCCAAGCAGGTAGTGAATGATTCTCAAGTTTGCATTGAGATTAACTTTTGATTCTAGAAAAGCATTCTTTGCTGAAAACTAACAGGTACAATCAGATCTTTTTTAAGTTTATGACGATCTTTTGTATGAAAATAAATGTGTCCTTTTGTAGCATTGCACAAGCGTCATTGTTTTCAATTAAATATGAAATTTCGCTGTTATAGTAAGTGAATGCCACTTCGAGAAAGCGACTTACCTTCTTCTTCATCCCGGAATCCAGCATATTGATAAAAGTCTCACACTCTTCTGCAATGCCACTAAGTTTTGGTAGCAGACCAAGGCGCAGAAAAGTGTTGACGAGAATGGTTTCTTTCTTCTCCCATAGTTGTTTACAAATTTCCAGAGCGAGGACCATCGACTCATCATCATCCTAGACACGAGAGAAGTATTTAGCAAAATTCGATTTGCATTTGGGTTCATATATCATAAGACAAAAGTCACAGCTGACAAGACTCATGTTGCGATGTAAATCCATAAGACATGCGTCAATGTAATCGAGGAACGCAGAATAAGTCCGCGAAAATTGCATAAAACAAAGCTTCATAATTCACAACCTTTCTGTTGAGTATAGCCTAGATCACAAGCATCCCAGAAACAGTGCCAAAACTAAAAAAGTTTACCTACTTAATATACTATCCTTGACCATCTTAACACTTTTGTCAACGAGCCACCAGTGAATCGAATGCGGTGCATAAGTAATTTTATTTTCTGTTATTCAGAAATCGATCACGGCTGATTTAAGATGTTCCTTGCCGTCAAATTTATTCCCTCGTCCACTGTTTCTGGGATCTTTAAGATCAAGTCTTGACTCACTAGAAGATTGTGGACCAAAGTATTACACATCATACACTTTTCGGTTACTTATGGGTTATACCTCGTATATGTATAGCATTTATGAGATGGACTTAAAGTCGGGATGACCGGAAAGTCTCTCCATAGTTGAGCAGTGAGTAGCCAGAACACTAAAAAAGTCGATAAAGCTAATTGCCAAATTCTTCGGCAAACTCGTGGAAAATTAGCGTGAACAGAATCCCGTAACTCGGACACAGGCGATATAATGTCAAATAATTTGCTTGAGAATCGCATATTTTATGTAGAACATCTGAAGGATGAAACTGGATAAAACTTGGGTGGTCTGGATCATGTACCTATTCATGGCATGCCTTTATTTATACTCGGTAAGAATGTGCATTGTATACTGCAACCTAGTTGTACACTTAATATAGATAGATTTACATCTATTGTAGTTATTTACACCGAATTCTATTTTCAGCTCAAAGTCTACCGATCTCATGTCAGGAAATATTTGAGATTTTGAAATTCATGTCTATTTACATTTAAACTAAAATTCTCCAAGTTGCCTTATCTAAAACAAGCAACTTTACGAATTAACAAGGTAGGTAGGTAGCGTAGAGAAATACCATGTTTATTCTCAGAAAATACCACCTCAAAAAAAACAAGCATCTATTACATGAATCAGCTTGCGGAATTAACAAAATAATAGCAACCACACATTTGACTGCAATATCGACTGCACTGGCCGATACTTTCATCGATGCTAAATTCAATAATTGGCTTTTCATTCTTCGCTCACTCGGCGAGCACAAACACATCTACTCGTCAAGTGTTCACCCTCGAAATCATGGGCCTCGTTTAAACCACAAGCATACTTTTGACCAACTTGTGAAACACTGATCTAGGGCAAAGACGTGCTAGGTATAAGAGTATCAATACTGTATGGTAAAACGAACTCATATAGCAATCTTCTAGAGATTTATATGCCATCGAAATACTAAGTGTACTTTTAATTATTAATGTTAAATGCATCATAATTGACGTACCTCCATAAGCACAGCATCAACTGTCTGAACCAAAGCTAATGCCAACTTTTTGTCGAAGAAGGCCTGATTTGTGTACGTCACCATTCGCTTCAAGAGTGCCAAAGCGTTCCGTCTAAAAAGAGTAGAAAATGACTGGAATGAAGTTAAATACAATTATTTATTTTCGTTGCATGAAAAATCGAAAATGTTTCCCCAGAGATCTTAAACAGACGTTTTATTCACAACTAACAACAACACAGCAGGAGCTGACATGCATTTTTATCAGAGTCCTACACGTATTATATCCGTAAGAACTGCAACGGCGCGCCATCTGATTGCTGGAGACGCTGATGTACTACCGGACCATCTGTATCATATATATTCAATTCAACATACACACACTTCACACATAGACCATATGAGTTGTGACGTTCTATTAGTAATCTTAACACTTGCTTGATACTTCGTAACAGGTTTGGTTAGTGCTACGCTTTTTTTTGTTTTCAACTACATTTGAAGTATAATATATGTATATGCATGTATTTATAAGTGTAATATATTATACTTTGTTTGCATTCCAAGCACAGAGATACATTATTCCCCGTAACAAGATCCGTTCGTCATAACAGCGATTATGCGTTGTATGGTTGCAGTTATAAAACATAGCAAAATAAACAAATTCAAAGATACCATTATGTGTCCTGCAGGAGCTCTGGGTCCATGACGAAGCTCGGGATCGATGAATGGATTATCTCCACTGTTCAGTATATGTATGAGCACTCAGAGCTCATGGTGAGTTGCGACAATGCAGATTGTGAAAAGTTTACGATCGATGTTGGACTTCATCAAGGCTCAGTACTAAGCCCTGTCCTTTTCAGCATCGTCATATAGAGGCTTAATCTCAGGATTACAGTTGAGAATGCCCTAAAGAAATGTTTTACGCGGATGCCCTGGTTACAGAGACGAACTTAGTTGATGACTTAAATGCCCGTTTTCTATGCTGGAAGGCAAACCTAGAGGTGAAAGCGAAATGTATGGTAGACCAAGGATCCTATCAGCCGGAGTGGTCATAATTCTGTGCCAGATGAAGGAAAAGTTTCCTTGTGATGCTTGCAGGAAGGGTATGGGAAGGAACGCGATCCAGTACTAAACTTGCCAAAAATGGATACGTCAATGATGCACTAATTTGCCCGATCTACGTACCAATCTATCCTATTTCCACAGGTCGCTCAGATTGCCAACGACTCGCATGAGGTTGTACAGGAATAAAACTGCTTCTTCAGTATGCAACCATGTAAACCAATGAACGAGATCAAAACCAAAATTATAACATATGAACAAAATCAAAACAACATTAAACTAAGAGAAGCCAGCCAAAAATCAACTCCGAAGAGAAAGCAATAGAAAACCCCGTGAGGTTCCAGGGACTGAATAGAATAGGACCGACGTTCCCCTGCGTGTCGTAAGAGGCGACTAAAAAGGGCCTTTTGCCACTGTAGCTCTGGTGTTGGTAACTTGATGTCTTATTCTCATTGCCTTTCCTCAGTGGCTATAAGCTGATGTTGCGAGGGCTCCTGACAGCTGAATCTTAGCTGTTGGGATATGCAGCAAAGCTCTTTGAGCTCACCCATACCTGTGGCTTATCTGGCTATGCCTTGTATTTGGCTAAGAAGCCTCCTATACGTTTAACGGAGCCGGGTAAAACAACAGCAACAACAATACAAAAAAAATCTTGCTAATTTCTTTAATATGTCATTTCTATGAGCATTTATCTTATCTATTTCTACGCTGCCACACATATTCCTACTTCTGCCTTTACATAACATGACTAACATCGATTGTTATTTATTCAAAAATTGTAGGCACTGCTAACTCCCTCCTTCCCCTGACTCGGTCTGTGTACAGACGAAAATTTGGGAGTACAATTTTAACATCAACACCATCGACTATTTTTAAATTCAACACAATATTAATAGTATCAACAGACTATTATTGAAAAAATGTCAGACCGCACAAGACGCTACAAGTCGAATGGATGCTTCACAAAGGGAAAATCTTCCAAACCAACACAGTTGAAGAACAGATTACGTAAAGGCAGTCAATGTCAGATGCATTGAAGAACAAGTCATCCTTTGTAAATTTCTCCTCAAAGCTCATAATTCTGTTTGTCAATAATGTTTAAGAAGCATGCTGAGAAGCTTGTGCGAAAAATTGAAACACCGGTATGTTCTAGCGCATATGAATATGTTTACATTTCAATTTTCGATTATTCACACAAGTTCGTGTAGTCAAGCACTCTTGGACACAAGGACATGCCTAAGTGAAAGAACATGTTATTGAAAGTCCCAGTGAAGGATAGAGTAGATGACATCATCATCAAATAAATTATTTTAATTTCTGCTTTACCTACTCACAGCAGATGCACCAAAAAGAAACTTTGAAAGTTAGCTTTCTCATTGATTTACTTGACTTCTTGAAAATATTATCCTTATTAGGAAATGGGCGATTTAAATTACATTACGGGTAATCTAGTGCAACGATTAATCTCATGGAACAATCTATAGAACAAAAACTGACTTCCTGCTCAACAATCTTTATTCAGCAACATATTAGGCCAACGATTAGCGTGCTACACGCATCGATGGAATTAGGATCCAATTAAGGAACAAAATCTAATAAAATGTTAGGAAGTTGGACTATAACCAGATTAAATAAAGAATAGTAACTCCAACTTCACGAAACCCGATATGAAGCTCCCTTAAATATTGTTGATCCTAATCATATTGTTTAAGATTAATCCACTTTTTATATGAAGCAAAGTACTCACTTAGCCACAGGATTGACGTGATCTCGGTGAACATCCAAGCAAACGGGCATTAATTGTTGTAAGAACTGACGTCGAAGAGTATCAGGATAAATCTCTTCAACCTCAACGACGTCAGCTTGTCTGCTTTCCTCTGATGCTCCAGCAGTAATCATCACCTCCAATTGGCTGCTACTCACTTCGGTGTCATCGGTAATGCTCGTTATGGTCACCTCTGGCTCGTTCCCAGTCGGTGTCGTGGCTTCTTGTTCCTCAGAAGGAACACTTGGTTTATCATCAATTTTTCTCTTCGTCACTGAATACTCTTTCTTTTTAGAGCTGCTCTTGCTACCTTTCTTGCTTCTTTTCTTTTCCGTTCCAGAACGAGCAGACTCCTCTGAGCTCAGTCCTGTAAGAGTATAAAGCATCGTACATGTAGAATTTGCTTTTCAAAGTGAAGGTAATTTGCTAGTAGAATTACAAATGGAAGAATCAGATATCAAAATCATTAAATAATAGTGATGAATCATTGACTAATTCTTAAAGCGTTGTTATTGAAGGAGCATATTTAGCAAAATAATCCTTGTCATTTTAATTATGAAATATTGTTTTCTTTGAGCACCATATTTTACAGGAAAACAAAGACGTGAGTAAGCCAAGCTACTATATTAAGTTTACAAAATTGACAACTGTTTTGATATTTTGTAAATTCAATGTAGCAGCTTGGCTTACTTTCGTCTTTGTTTTCTTGTCATTTTATTCTTAATGATTATGAAATAAAGAGGATAGCTAAAGTAAGTTTAGTTAAGACAGATTTATTTTGAATCATTACTTCAACGTTTATTATGCTTGGAAGAATACGGTGCTTTGCGAAAGGAATTTCGAAATCTCAGAAGTTGATGTTGATGTAAACTTAACAAACCTATGAAAAGTATCGAGATCATTTGATACTTTGATTGCAAGACAGTCGCTTTTAACATACACTTTTTGTGAATACACTTGTGATGTCTGTGGCCATCGTGATTTATATGATTGTCTGTACCAATTTAATTTGACTATGAAATCACTTAAATGCAAATATTTCCTGGAATGCAATCAAACTTTATGTTAACAACGGGTGGTTTTTGGTGATATTACCGGTCTCAACACCTTAGGAAACTTCATTAAATCTTTATTACAATAAGTGAATTTTATTAGAGACTTGTTATGAACATTATTTAGACTGCTATGCTGTGTCGGCACGTTATGACCGCGCAATGTTATGTTCAATGTACGCAGACAATCTCAGCAGATTAATTACAAAAAATATACAAGTACAAACTCAAAAATATCAGGACAATTTAATTGAAAAGTTTGGTACATAATATTTCTAAACCACATTGATGACATCAAAATTACATGCGATTCCTATGTCTCCATTTTCAGCAGAAAACTGAGGCATGACAGACAAAAATTGTTCCATGTAAACGGAGATAGAAAATTCGAGGCAGCGTTCTATAGCGCATTGTAAGTTTTCATGATATAGAGTGCAGGAGAGCTTGCTTTTTTCATGTACTGGTACATGCACTTCTTGAGAAGACCATCAAGTTGGGAAAATCAGAGATGGTCAATGTAGGCTGATATTCCGTGAATTTAGTGAAGAGGTTAGTGCCAGTTACAGCAGAATATAATCACATAATTATATGGAATGAAAAACGCGTCACTGAAAGATGCGAAGTCTCCTCTAAGATTGAAAGTACTTCATCCAGAACTGTGGGACACCGTGCAAATAATTTTTGAGATGATTGTCAAGTTGTCAGATTGTCTATGATCCAAACTTCAAAACCTTTCCTAACATCAATCCTGCAATAACATTGAATTTTCTGTTAACAGTGCGCCTGTTGCGGAAGCACTTAAGGAATTTCCAGGAAACAAAAATGTGAGACATTATTGAATGGAATTGGGGGAAAAACGACTGCATGGAGTCTAACCAGGGTTGGATGGTTTTTCCCAGAGGTAGTTAATACCACTGATAACAGCTGGTAAACACCGTCCTGGTAAAAACTATAAAAATGGGAAAAACTGCTCAATGATACTTTTGTGCTAAATGATTGCTTTTATGACAACTGGAATGAAATTCAGCAGACATAGGAGGATAAGCCTGAATGCATGTATAGGCTATACAGTGTAGTTGCAAAACGTGCACAATCTTTAGATTTAAGCTATTAGGTGTAAATCTGCAACCTATAGATTTTTCTCGTATCTGAGCAACATGAATACGATATAATGCATGTGCAAGTTATTGTAGGTAGAGCCACGAAAAATATCTATTTACATAAAACATATTTACATACATTATTTGAATGTTATTACATAAGCGAATATGTGTTAATGTATGTACATATTCGACCCTGTTCAGGATCCAATGAAGAAAGTTCCATTGTAAATGATTGAGTACGGGTGATTCTATTCCGACTGAGTCTCAAAGCTACGTGCTCCTGCTGAAAGTCAACAAATGAGACGGCGTAGGCGAGGATCGTCATTCGAACTGCGAAGGTTTGCATCGACGTCGTCAAATAAATAACCATTAAGTTCATATTTAGTATTATAGCCATGATGCTAAATATCTGTATCCTTTCATCGAGTTGCTGAAACTCTTCGAGGAGAGGACGTTCGTGTGAGAAAATTTTCAAGAAAGTACCCCCGTCGAAAACTTCTGTTCAAGCGCTTAGCACCAATCGTTCTTCTGCCACCCGAACCCTTTATTTACGAGAAGGGGAAAATGGATCTCATCAGATGTGTACAATGCTACGAATCATCTGAGTGTTTTACCGGTATTACGCAAGCTTGATCCTGAAGATAACAGTTTCATCGAACTTGCAATCTCGTTATTGAGTGACTCAGGTGTGATTGCAGACTTGATACTCATTTTGATGAATTTTAAAGCATTGTGTGATTCAATTCAAAAGCTTATGGCGAGACTGAAGCTTAACGATTCTCTTGAAATTTTGGAAGAAATCGAGCAATCACTCGCAAATCATCCAATAGCTAAGGGGAAATTCAACAGTGCTTTTAGTAAAACTCTAGAAATAAGGAACTGGATATATAAAACCAGCTTGCATGCTATTCCGTGATAGTCAAACTCTTCCGGATTACAAATTAAAGTGTATTTGATTTGACAAATATTGGTAATTGCCCAATAGTCAGCTGTAACGTAGAGCAGAGTTTTCATCCCACAAGGAAAGCCTGTCAAATAAAAGACGAATACTCACTAAAACTAACTTGAAAAGCTTCAGTTTGCTATTGCAATAAGAGATTTTAAGTACTATGACTGACCTTTCTCTATCACAAAAGCTAGCAGGTAATGTAACAGTCATGCATTCCGCAAGTTGTGTCATTGAAACGGGTTCTTTAGTTTTTCATAATATATTTAAGCACATATTTTGGCATTTTAAAGTACATTAGACATTACATATTTCGATAGTTACATACACATTTTTTCCTGGCTATAGTTATAAGTATGCTTTCTTTACTCATTCAAGCATGTCTTTTGCTTGTAAGGTACAAGGTACTCGAATTTTCGAAAATTCACACTGTTTGATGTATTCACTGTGCATAGCCAATAACACACTTATGCAATTATACATTATACGAGTACAATTACACATTCCTAATAGAAATGCTTCTTCTAGAATTCGATAATTACAATAGTCATATTTTGAATCATTGCGTTGTCTATTCTCATGAATGGCAAAATTTGTTGAAATAATCCAAACTTTTTTCACAACTAATTTGCATCTTTTCAGCATAACTAATTCAAAGCTAACGGATTCTAATTTTTCCCGGTTTTTGCCACTTTGTGCCGGTTTTTACTAGTTTTTCCCGGTATTTAACAGCTCTTCCCATCTGCCCTGGAAAAAATAGTTTTCCCCACATAATTACCGACCCTGTGTGTGTCTAACCGTGTCAATAAGTTGAAAAGTAGACGCTAAACATGGAGTGATTGACTTAGTGAAATATTGGTAGGTCCGTCTTACATTCCAGAATTGCATCAGAACCTTAAAAACATGGCTAATTTTGAATCCATGATCTACAATATTGTTTTTAAGCTTTTTGGTTGAAGACATGTTTCGATTTTTTATGTACTTTTCAAATGATCACGTGCGATGCACGATTTGATATGTAAGCTTGTAATCATTGGCTTTGATAATATATTTACAGCTTTCATAAGTATCTTTTACTAAATATTTCGCGAAATATATTAGTTCATAGGAGCATGGATGTTCCATTCATAAAAAATGAAATGAAGTTTTTACGTCACTATTCCACATACTTGGGGCTTGGACGGTGCTGACATACTCAGACTTATGGAGCGTTGTGGAACTTTTAGTCCGGATGCCCTTCCTGCCGACTTCCAATGACACTTTCGGGGCTCGACCTCTGGACCAAAAGATCGCTAGGCCAAGCACTTAACCACTGTGCCACGGAGACCATGATATAACGAGTCATAAATAGCTTGTAAAGAGGCAATCGGTAACGATATATTTCAGCTGCCCCAAACAGCTATCTTCGGGCAAGTGCTGAAGGAACATCGATGCAGGTATACAAAATTTGAAATTTCCACTGATTCATCTGTAAAAATGGATAAGATATGGAAAATAGAAGACGGAAGAGATATAGAAGCGCTGCAGGGGTGCGCAACCTTTTACATTTTTCGGCTGCCATTTCGAAGGCCAAAAGAATCACGGCCGCACTTAATATGTGTGCGAACAACTAGGTCAGTAATGGGCAAAAGACCGTTAAAATTCAAGAATTTGAACCCTTTTTCAGGTTTTTAAGACCTAAATACATGAATTTAGTCCATTCAAAAAGTACCATTTTTTCAAAAAATGGCATTTTTAAAAACGACATAAATTCATGAATTTGAACCCTTTTTCAGGTTATGAAGACCTAAATTCATAAATTTGGGCGTTTTTAAAAATACCCAATTTTCAAATTTTTCAAAATCTCAAAATTTGAGAATTACAATTTTCACCCTTAAAATCATGACCGTTCCAGGACACCGAAAAAATCATAAAAGTTAAGAATCTCGAAATTTGTGAATTACAATTTTCTCGCTTAAATCATGACCGTTCCAGGACACCGAAAAAATCAGAAAAGTTAAGAATCTCAAATTTGAGAATTACAATTTTCTCGCTTAAATCATGACCGTTCCAGGACACCGAAAATCATAAAAATTGAGAATTTCAAATTTGAGAATTACAATTCTTTCTCTCTCTTAAATGATGTCCTATAATTGATGTGCGGGTCTCCGATGTATTCAAAAATTCTTCTCATATCCAAGTGTAAGAATATTTTACTTTGTGCTTGCAGATGTATGATTTCCCTTGTTAACTTCTGAATTCTTCTCCGCTTTGTCTCCAATCGAACAGATCTTTCAGTAGATCCAACCATTGTGATGATAAGATTTAAACTAAGATTGTAATGTGTCACGTTTTATGAATTGTGCGTGTTTAAATAGCAAGTGAAAATTATGAATGGTGATCTAAGCAAAGCGGCATTGTAGGTGTATGAAGTTTGCTTGACAACATACGGGTATGACATGACGCGTATGATTAAATGTACTTGAATGACAATGAGGAAATTGCACCGCATTGTAAATCATTTCATCGGCCATAACGCGAGCCAGATCCAAAACCAAACTACCGACCAAAACCAGAAAAGTTGCGGTTTTGGTTCGACAGTTGGTCTCGACTATCGATACTGCGATATTGTATTGAATGATTGCTATAACAACAGAATATTCCCTCAAAGCAGAGAATGAATTAATAGATTGCTTTTATGCTATTAACGCCATGTTATGAATGCACAACCCGTATGATCCCCTAAAACAATCATGCGGTTTGAGAAATGTGGTAACAGATGTTGCCATTGTCTTAATACAGATAAAACAAACAATATCCTCTTAATGAGAGTTCATAAAAATAAAATGTAACAATGTAACGTTTTAATTTAGATTAAATCATTTCAAAATCGAATAAGTAGTAAGGAAAGTCATCATTAGAGAACAGTTTTAAATCAATACCCCCCTTCTGACTAAGTAGTAAGGAAAGTCATCATTGTGGAACAGTTTTAAATCAATACCCCCTCCCTTCTGACTTCTAGGGGTCCCTTAAGAAATTTTTTTAATTATAAAATGAGCAACATAAATGAGTTTTTGAAATTATATGGAACACAAACAACAACGAATTTCGATTTAAAGAAAATCGCAAATCAATTGGGAATAAAGAATTTTCATGTTCTAATGAGAGACGAATTACATGTCCTAAAAAATGAGCCAACAGGAATCTTCAGTTCCCGGAACAAAGTTATAACTGTAAATTTCATAACGAATCTTCACACTTCAAACCAAAAAGGCGTACATTGGTCTGCAGGTATCTTTAATAAAAATCGAGATAATTACTATTTCGACCGCCCGGAGGCTGAGAACTATTGGTTCGACTCTTATGGACTTCCACCTACAAACGAAGTCAAAAAATTACTTGGCAATGGAATTTATAATACATTTCAAATTCAAAAACCGGGAACTACTTATTGTGGTCAATTATGTCTTTATGTTTTATTTAAATTACAAAAAGGAGTACCATTTCTTGATATTATGTTAGAATTGAACGAACCGTAGGTTCTATGGCTACGCCTAACAAGGGAATTTCATTCCCGAAACGTTAGTTCCAATAATAATGATAATGATAATTAAAAATCAGTTCGTTGTAATTCATTTTGATAAAAACGGCCTCTGATATCTTCATTATCTAAATCTTTAATTTCATAAGTAATCGGATAAGTTTGATTTATTTTACAAATTTCAAATATCTCTTTAGTCCAATAGCCAACGAAGCCTTTTACAAATTTATTCTTATATTTAAATATTCTAACTCTATCTCCAATTTTAAATTTCGGCTTAAGTTTCTGCAAATTCGGATTACTCTCATTCAAATTATTATTTTCGTTCGAATAATTATTTTCGAATATTTTCTTTCGGATTAAATCAGGGTCGTCAGAAGCATTCTTTGGAGTTTCTTCAATACCAGAATGAACTTTATTACTGTACTCTTCTACAACTCCTGGTAATATCTTCAACCATTTCTGATTTCTTTGCTCAGTAAATTTCTTGAATAATTTATTTCTTAACGTCCGATTGAATCTTTCTATCACTACAGCTTTTCCTGCATTTTCAGTTGAATAAACTGAGCCTTGGCGATGACTTTCGTCTGTTTCAAATAGTGGCTGAACGTTTCGGTTATAAAATTCCGACCCTTTATCAACAAACAATTTTTTTGGCTTTCTCTTACTTTCTTTAAAGATTTCTTCAAACGCATATTTAACTGATAGACCACTTTTATTTTTTAAAGGCTTTACCCAAGCGTATCGTGTATATAAATCTATAACGGTCAATGCGTATTTATAATCTTTTTCATTCGGCATATGAATAAGATCAGCACTCCAAATATCATCTTTATTAAATACTTTTACTTTCAATAAATATTTAGGTCTTCTGTATTCTTTATGAATTTCAGACGCATAGCGGCTTGGGTCATTCGACATTTCGGAGGCGTAGGTTCGAGCGTTGCTCTCAGACAGCTTTGCTGTCGTTTCATTTGCTGTCGTTTCATTTAAACCCTGTCCGAATAATATTTTAGCTTGTAAAGCTTTCTTAACAAACATTCTTTCAATTTTTTCTCTAAATGTAGGATTTTGAATACTATCTAATTCTTCTATCATCTTCTTATCAGCTGCATGTCGAGAACTTAGATCATGATTTCGATAAGCTAAATCATGTCTATAAGCTGCGGCATCTACTCTATTTATTGGTTCTTCATCTGGTTTCGGATTATTATTCTCATCTAGTCTTATATCTAATCGAGTTCCTGGACCGGTATATGAATGACCAGGAAGATGTTTTTCTTTCGAATATTTACTCCAAATAAATCCAGGAAAGTTTTCTAATGTTTTTTGTATGTCACCACCGTAGGTAGTAGCCAAACTTTGTTTGTCGTCGTTACCTTCATAAATTTTACAATTTGAGTTTTTATTTTTGTTTAATAGATAATTTAATAAATCTAAATTAGCAATTTTTAATTTAATTAAATTTTCGGAATTTGCAGAATTCATTTTAAAAGATAAAATAAATGTTTTACCTAATCGAACTTTGTTCAGAGGCTTTAGCCGATCGGACCAAGGGTCCTGAGGTTATTACCGAATCATACTAGGACTTAGATATATTCCAGAACCATCTTTAGTTTCTTTAATTTCAATTAAATCAACATTGTGGAGAATATTTTTAAGAACTCGTTTTCCTTCATCAATTAATTTTAATTTACTAGTAAAATTATCTACTATTCCTTCACCCCTCGCAACTTTTTCTAACTCTCTATTATGTCGTTTTTGTTCTTCTAATGCCGCCTTCTCTGATTTATTTTTATTTACTGCTTGGACAATACCAGCTGTCCCACCTGCAACACTTCCTGCTGCTGCTATGCCACCTATTATTAGAGGAATTAATGGGAGAATCCCGCCATTCTTTTCTTCTTGTAATTGAATATTCTCTATCATTGGTTTACTTATGTAATACTTTTTTTTGTCAATCGTAATAGTTTTAGGGGTATTTTTGTCAACAATATTACGAAATTTTAATTCAACAGTTTTATTATTATTACTGTTCGCTTGCGACATTTTTAATAAAAAAATTTAAGTTAGGAATTTTAAAACTATTCTAGTTATGAAAAATTTTAAGTTACGAAAAATTTTAATCTATTCTAGTTATGAAAAATTCTTAAGTTATTAAAAAATTTTAATCTATTCTAGTTATGAAAAAATTTTAAGTTTAGAATTTTTAATCTATTCGAGTTACAAAAAATTTTATTACTAATTACTAAAAAAATTTTTATCTATTCTAGTTATGAAAAAAACATTAATTAATCGACGAAGTCTTGGGCTTTAGCCTATCCTAGCCATCTTTCCATTAAGAATTTCAATAGAATATTTTGCATCTTCTAGCAATAAACCATAAGCCATCAATGAAGTTGTGGAATCTTTCTTTTCAATATTAATTGTTACATCACAACCAGTCTTGATAATATCTTCAGATTGTGCACTTAAATCGAAACAGAAAACAGGATATAAATGTCTCCAATCTCCAGGAGTTAATTGTGGTTCAACTCCAAATTCTATACAAAGATTTCTATAAGCATCATATCCTTCCATAAATTGATTATTGGTATCATCGAATCTTAATGGATCAATTGGATATCGGCTTTGATTTAATGAAACTTGTAAACTTCGAATTGTATTAATATGAAAAAGATTGTTGTTCTTATCAAAACTTGGAGAATTATTTCTTTGAAATGTTAGTAATAAATATCTTGGAGTATTCGAAGTTCTAGTAAAATGCCAGTTAAATCTTTGTTCGGAAAAAGTGACAGAACTCGCAGTACGCTTTAGAAAATTTACTGGAATTGGTTTGTTAGTATTTAATCTTTTTGCAATAGCTGTTTCAATCTCTAAACTAGGAATAATATGCTTAATCCACCATTCAAGTCTATCAATTTTTAAATATGCTTTTTTTCCAGTCTTACCAAAAAAAGATTAATTCATTATTTGCTGTACGATGAATTATTAACTTAAATTTTAATTGATATGATATTTTGTCATAATCTAAATATCCGAATAATGGAGACAATGACCAATTTACTGCCTGTTTACTTTTCTTGTTAAATTCACGTCTTTCTTTATATGCACTATTGTTTGTTTTATTTAAATGATTTGCAATATTTTCTACATCTTTCGCAATTCCTGCTGCATCTGTTCCAGCGTGAGTTAAATCATCTATAATTATACCATCATTAGTATCAGGAAACCAACCTTCGATTTCATACTTTTTATTATTTTCACCAATTGTTACAAATCTAAGCATTGTATCAATTACACCTGGAGAATCACTTATTGTTTCTATATTTTGAGTTGCAACATCTAAACGCATTTGTGTAAATAATCTTGGAAAAAAATTATTCGCTAGTGCAATATTATCGCTATCTGGTAATGGTGTTGTAAAATTGGCATCACTATATAAAGAATATTCACAGTGTAAAAAGGAACCAGGTAAATATAAATAACTCTGCTGATTATCAACTTCAAAAATTAAATCACCTCCAGTATTTACTCTACTGGAAGATCCGGGATTCATAGCAATTCTTATATAGTCATTGTTTTTTTGATTATAACTGACGAACGGAGGATCGTCTAATCTAAATTTATTTTCGATAAGCGAAGACATTTTTAAAAAAATAATTTGACTTTTTTGTTTTTCTCATACACAGAAAAATTTTACTAAAAAAATTACTAAAATAATTTTACTAAAAAATAATTTTAGAATTTTGTTAGACTAGCTCCGCTACAGCTTTGCTGGTTAAACCGAAGGTTGCTGCTCACGCCATTACCTCTTATTTCTTCAATTGAACGTTTTATGGCTACGCCTGATTTCTTCTTATGTTTACTATCAGACGGAGCTCCGCTCCTCAAGGTTTCCCCCACAGCTATGTTAGCAATTTTGTTTTTTGTTTCCTCTGAAAGTATTTTTAAATTTTTAGTTCTTCAGAATCATTCCTAAGTTTACGAATAGCTTCTAGTTGTTTTAATTCGTTTTGCGATTTAACAGCATTTGATATTGCACTAGCTGTACTACCTATAGCAGCTGCTCCTTTTGCAGCAGATGTAATCAATTGTCAGCAGATGTGTGTATTTTTAATTAAGTTAACGATACTTCCAATACCAGAAAATATACCATCCCCTTCTTTTTGAACGGCACCTGCGGTGCCTAGGAACTTTTGTGTTCCGATTGTTTCTACACTTGTCATAATGGTAAACAGATTTCATAGATGGTTCATGAGCAATTTTTTATTTGAAGCAAAATGTTTAAGATTGTGTTTATAAATTATAGGCATTTTTTAGGATTAAATTTGACTATTGGGAAAAAATATTTACGATTGGTTAGTAACCTGAGGACCTTTGGTCCGTTTAAGATTTACGTTTGTGAATGGACAACAACTTCGAGATAACTTTATTAATTGACTGTTGCACTTCATCTATTGCGTCAAGCAGCGTGTGATGTACTTTAATTTCTTTTCTATTAACTTGCATTTTCTGCTGATTAATCTTCAATGCCGTTTTAAGTGCATTTAACTTAATTTTAAGAACATCTAATTGTCTTTTAACAGCATCTAACTGTTCTTTATTTTCTTTAGAGTTTTCTTGTAAATTTTTCTTTAATTCATTTTCTAAATTGATTTTAAGAGTTTTCATTTTATCAACTTTTTGATTAAGTGAGTTTACTTCATTTATTATTCTATTCATCTTTTTCATTTGTTGAGTAATTTTAGAACTCAATTCATCAACACTTTTTTGGAATGGAGTTTGTAACTGCTTTAAATTTTTTTAATTCTTTCAGGTAGTTTTTCTATTTCATCTTCTAATTGTTCTTTTAACATTTTTATCTGATGTTTATTTTTAATGACTGCAGATTTTAAATTTATAGAAAGTAATATTAAAATTTTTGATTGTTCTGAAATCTTTTTAAAAAGTTTTGCTATATCTGCTTCTAGCTCTCTATCCTTTTTATCAAGTTTTAATAATTTTTCGTTTAATGATTTGTCATTAAGTTTAAGCAACTTTAATTCATTCATCAGTGGAAACAAAACATCGTTTATATATTTTTCTTTTAAGTCATTGATTTGTGTATCAACATATTGTTTATTTGTTAACTCTGTATTTTGTTGCGGAAGAATAGAAAGATGCAATGGACCAGATAAAACGTCTCCAGTTTTCATAATATAATTTTCTATTTCTATTTCTAATTCACGATTATTCGGGATATATGCACCTCCACCAACATTTGGTAACATCATTTTTTAACAATAAAAAAGTAATTTTTTTCTAATAAAAATAAAAAAATAAAATTTTTTCTAATAAAAATAAAAAAAATAAATTTTTTTTAATAAAAATAAAAAAATGGATAAAGCAAATTTAAAAAAATTATATTCGTCTGCATCATCCTGTTCTTCTTATTCGACGAGATCAACGGGATTTGAAAATAAATGTTTTGATAATAATAATAATAATCCATGTATAGATGTTAATATTTTATTTGAATTACAAGCCGAAATATTTAGAGAACAAACAAAAGGCTTACCTTCTATAGAAACTAACTATTGTATTTTCCCAGGAGATCCATTTATTAAATTTATGGAGATTGTAAGTAAATATAATGATGTTGCATATGTAGAATTAAATAAAGAAAATATGGTTATAATAGGACATAATAATGTTTACGGATTTATTAGAGCAGTTTTGCCGATTAGTAATACTGATTGGATAGAAACTGAAATTATTAATTATATCAATATTAAAGAATTAGTTAAAAAATTAAAATCTTTCTCAAAGGAAAAAATTAGATTATTTGTTGATGAACAAAACCAATATAATATTCATATCGAGAGTAAAAAGCATAACGAAGAATTATTATGTCAAGTATATTATAGAGATACAATTTATAAACAAGAAACATTAGAAATGCGGCAAAGATATGATGATGATACATATATAGGATTATATTCAAATTTAAATATTAATTTGTTAAAATCTTACATAAATGGCTTAGCTCAACAAGAAAAAATTTATATGTGGACAACACCTTATACTATTAACAATGTCCATAATCATAATCATAATAAACGAACCGAAGGTTCTAGGGCTTTTCCCGATCTTAAAGAATCTTATGATAATAATGATGATAATAATATAGATGCTGATTCTGAAACATCTGAAAATGGTGTAAATGGTAAAAAAGATTATAAAAATATTAGTAATTATAAAAATTTAAGTGAAGAAAAATTTATATCTCATACTGATGTACATGATATTAATACTACATATAATCAAAATTTATCTAAATTTCATTTTCTTACAATTGAAAATAATAATGATGGTATAGTTGAAGATACTGTTAGACAACTATGTGTCGGGTCTACAAAATTTAAATTAGGATTTACATCTAATCAATTTAAAATTTTATCATCTTTAATAAAAACTAAAAGTGATTCAGATTATGGTGGTGTTATTAAATTTTCCAAAAGAGAACAAAGACCAATATTTTTCTCTATTATATTATTATCAGATAAAAAATGTAATTTAGAGTTAGATATTCCAATAAGAGAATGGTATCCAATCCCAAAAAGTGTAATTTATGATGATGATGAAGAATCAATAGTTAGTGAAAATAAATTTAAATTATCTTTTGATAAAACTTAATATGATAAAACTTAATATTATAAAACATTATATGATAAAGAAAATAAAATAACTAAAGAACGTGAAATATATAATGATATATATTTACTCTCAAGTCCTTGATATTAGAATGTTTATATCTAAAATTAAAACATAATTTTTTTCTTTAAAAAATAAAAAAAAATGGAAAATACCAAGTTTTATTGTAACTTATGTAAAAAAAGTTGCAAACAAAAAGAAGTTATCAATCTCATTTAAATAGTAAATTGCATTTACAAAATGTAGAACGAGTTGATGAAGGAAATATATTAAAATTAAATAGTTATAAAAACTATCTAGAAACATTACCTACTGATATAAAAGTTAAAAAAATGTTTGATGATTATTCACATTCGGAATATAAAAAAGTTTTTAATAGTGAAGATGAGACCCTACCAGATGGAAGATATTTATTTAGCGATACTGATGAATTTGATGAAGCTGAACGAATCGATGAAGCGGTAACAGATATAAAATATTTATTTAATGAATCGGTTGAACATAATGAAACCGATGAAACTTTTTCTGATATTCTAACCAATTTTTATAACATATTTAAGAAATCTTTCAAATGTTATATGAATGTAGAAGTACTTTATACAAAAAATGGACCTGATGGAATTCCTGAAGAAATAATACAAGGACATTTTACAAATTCACAAGAAATTCATAATGTAAATGATATACAACCCATATTTGAACAAATGATACTTAAATTAGAAAATTGTATAATTGAAGCCCAGTTACGTGAATCTGGTTGGAGATTTGTTAAAATACTATCTAAGAAAATAGTAATTGATAAATATAAAAATAATACTGGTGGTAGTTATGTTCCTTTACCTTTCAGTTCACCACAAATAATCAACATAAAAATGAAGATGATTATTGTTTTCTGTGGAGTATTATAGCACATTTACATCCTGCAGAATATCACAAAGAGAGACTAAGTCATTATAATAAAGAAGAATACATAAAGGAATTTGATCTCTCCGATGGCTTACATGAATTTCCATATGATTATAATAGGTTAATAAAGTTTCCTACAAAGAATAAAAATTTAATTGAAGTAAATGTTTTTGAATTAAATGTGAATTATGTTTCTATTGGTAAAATTACTCCACTTTACTCAGATTCAAAAAAATTTTATTTGAATAATAAAAATTTATGTCAATCAGAAATAGTATATAATGATAGAGGAAATTACATGCATCATAATATTTTTTACCAAGGAAATATAATATGTACTGAAAAATTTCAAATTGTTAAAACATTATCACCAATAATGATTAATCATAATAATTATAAAGGACGTAATTATAATTATGATTATGATACCGATTATTTATCTTTATCTTTAGAATATCAACAAAAATTACAAAATTTAAATGAAAGTTTACAAAAATGTAAAACAGATTATCAAAAACAAACAAAAATATTAGTACAAGAATATGGCCATAAATATCAAGATAAGATAGAAACGATTCAAAAATTAAATGAAGAAAATAATGAAGACAATAAAGAATTAAATAATGAAGAAAATAAAGAATTAAATGAATCTTTAAAAAAAATGTCAACAACAATATAAAGAACAATATAATAATGAATATGAACAACAGCTGAAAATATTCAATCAAAATTATCAACAGTCTGAAAAAGATTTACAAAGACAAATTGATGAAACACATGAAATATATAAAGATAAATGTGAAAAATTAAAACAAACAAAGCAACCAGCACAAGCGAATATTTTATATTATCAGGGTCATTTTATATTGTGTAAAGATGTTTCTATATTTACAAAAACTTCAGATAATACAAATTTTCATTGTCTTCAATGCATGACAAGTTTTAGAACTAAAAAAGAAATGAATAGACATTTGGAGAATTGCCAACAAAATGAAGCAGTTGAAAATACTTTTCCTAAAGATGATTATTTAGAATACAATAAATGGTATTTCAAAAATAAAGTACCCTTTACTATTTATTGTGATTTTGAAGCATATAATGTTAATATGACACAAAAGCACGGGACATCGGAGATGTCTTCCAGGGCTTCGCCCGATTCTGAAAATGATAATTATGAAAAAAGTGGAGCTGAACAAAGTAAAGAAAAATATTTATTTGAACAAAAACCATTATGTTGGGGAATGTACATTCATTCAAATTATCCTGAATTATTTAAATCAGAATATTATCAATACTATGGTGAAGATAGTTCAGAAATGTTTACAAAGAAAGTAGAAGAATTACAAGGACGTTTTTCACAATTGCTTGAAACAAATATACCAATGATGCCATTAACGGATGAAGAAAAAATTAATTTTGTTAATGAAACGAGTTGTTATTACTGTGGAAAAGAATTTACAAAAAATGGCAGAGGTAGATATCTTGATAAGGTAAAAGATCATGATCATCTAAATGGATTATATAGAGGTGCAGCACATAATTCTTGTAATCTTAATGCTAATAAATTTAAATATAACTTTGTTCCTTTATATTTCTATAATGGTTCTAAATATGATTTCCATTTAATAATAAAAGATCTATTCTCATCTGAAAAATTACAACAACAACAAATAAATGTACTATGTAAAACAGAAGAAGAATATTTTTCAATGCAATTAGGTTGTATTAGAATTTTAGATGCATTTAGATTTTTTACTCCTTATTCATTAGATGTTATGGGAAAAACTTTGAAACCTGAACAATGTAAAATATTAAATAAATATAATTTAAAACCTTTAAAAGGCATATTTCCGTATGAATATATAACTGGAGATTTTAATTCTGTGAATAAAATTATGGAAGAAAAACAACTTCCTCCAATAAATAAATTTACATCAACATTAAAACAATCACAATTATCTGAAGAAGACTATGCAGAAGCTGAAAAAAATTGGAGAGAGTTAAATTGTAGAACAATGTATGATTATACAATGAAATATCTTCAGATAGATGTATTAATCCTTGCTGATCTTTTTGAAAACTTTCGTGATATGTGTTTAGAATACTACGGAATAGATTCATGTTATTGTTATTCTACACCAGGTTTAACATGGTTAGCAGGATTAAAACATACTGGTGTTCAAGCCGATGGCTCTAGGACAAAGTCCGTTAAACTTAAACATTAAAGAAAATACATATGATTAATTATTATTTTTTGAATCTGGGATTAGAGGTGGTGTTTCATCAGTTTTAGGTAATAGATATGTTAAATGTTATAATAAGAAAGTAAATCCACAAGAATATGGAATAATGAAACCTTTATCTCCAGAAAAGAAAAAATATTAGAAATTTTTCGAACGAAACGAGAAGGAGTAGAAAGTGAAAATGCAATTTATGAATTCATGAGAGAAAACTATTGTTATATTATGATTTTAATAGCTTATATTCTTCTTGCATGATACAAGAATTACCAACAGGTGAGATGGAATGGTGTAATATTCTTGATTATCAAAAAACATATGATGGAAATTATAATCATGGTTATATATATGAAGTTGATTTAGTATATCCTGATGAAATAAAAGATAAAACAAATTATTTTCCTTTCTGTCCCGAAAACAAAATTCCCAATATAGAAGATTTTTCAGATTATCAAAAATCTATAATTCCTAAGAAATACAGACCAACAAAAAAACTTATGTTAACACAAAGCAATAAAGGAAAGTATGTTGTTGAAGGAAGAATGCTAGATTGGTATTTAGATCATGGAATGATTCTCACAAAAATTCACCGGAAACTAGTGTATAGAAAATCTAGGTGGTTAAAAGATTATATAGAGTTCAATATTGAAAAACGTAAAATAGCTAAAAGAAATAAAGATGATTTTGGAAACGTGTTCTTCAAATTAATGAATAATGCATTTTATGGTAAGACTTTAGAAAATGTGCGTAATAGACAAAATATTGAAATAGTTTATGATAAAGATAGGTTTCAAAATTTAACAAGGAAACCTACATATAAAAGAACTACTAGATTTAGTGATGAACTATGTGCTGTACATTTACGTCGAATCAGCGTAAAACATGATAAGTTTAATTTTATAGGATTCACTATATTAGAATTAGCTAAACTATTTATGTATAGATTTATATATGATTATTTAGCAACTGCTTATGGCAAAAACTATAAATTACACTTTACAGATACCGATTCTGTTTTCTTAGAATTAACAATACCGTATAATTCTACACTTGATGAAGAAATAGATAAAATAAAAGATATCATTCATCCTTCTGATTTATGTAAAGTAAAAGATGAATTAGAAGGAAATGAAGATTTCATAACAGAAGCTATATTTTTAAAATCTAAATGTTATTGTTATAACACAACTAATAATATTAAAACACATAAAACATTAAAAGGAATTTCAAAGGCATCAGTGGCTAATCAAATAACATTTCAAGATTATAAAAATGTATTATTTAATAATGAAATAAAAACAGCATGTAATTATAGACTTAATTCAAAAAAACATAAAATGTATTTAAAAGAAGAACATAAATTAGCATTAGATCCATTTGATGATAAAAGAAAAATTTTACCTGATGGAATAACTACTTCACCTTTTTAATTTTCTAATTTCTAAGATAGTCAAATTTGATATATACATAAAATAAAAATAAAAAATATTATAACACTATATTTGTATATTTTTTTATCACTCGGTAAACAAATGTTCTATAACTCTATCATGAATTTTTTTATCAATGTTAATTGTAATGAAGCCATAATCTTTTGACCAAGCATTGTTACACGATTGTTTGAATTCATCTTTATTTCTTACGCATAAATCTCTTAACAAATCACTTAAGTTTCTTGCATTTATTTCAAATAGTATAAATATATTTGCATTCTTTCTAATAACACTTCCGTCTCATGAATACATTGTGTTAAATAAAAAACACTACAGTTATTATGTCTACCTCTTGTGAAATAATTTCTCTGAACTGACTGATTTCTGTCATTAACACAATCATCAAAAATTACACAATGTTTCATTGTTTTATCTAGTTTACTAGGATCTTGCATATTACCACTATCATCTATTAATTGTATCTTTATATGCTTATTTTTATTGAATTCTACTAACTGACTATTTTTTGCTGCTTCTTCACACCACGAACTTATTTCTTCTTCATCTTCAGATTTTTCATATTCTTTGAATAATGAAGCAATTGCTGTTTTTTTAAGATTATTTTCAAATCCATATTTTAAAAATTGATAGACGGGTTGTTCTGCTGTTGTTGTATAAATTATAAGATTGTTATAATCCAAAAAATTTGGAGTCGTTAAAATTTTAAAAAATAGATACGTTTTACCACAACCTGATCTTCCGCAAATAACTGACAAAACTTGATTAGATAAATTTGGATGATGATTAAATTTGAGTTTTTTTTTATTTAATGGTAGTACTTCACTCATTTTTTAATAAAAAAATTTATTTTTATTTTTAAAGAAGAAGAAAATTAAACTTCTCTAGCTTCGCGTGGGAGTTTATACCTCCCGAACCAAAAGATCTATCATAATCTCTTCACCACCAAAATTTATTTCTTGTCCTTTCTCATCAGTGATTCTAATGCCAATGTTGTTAATAGTTTTTCTTGTAATAGGAAAATATATTAATGTTTCGGGAAATACATTTAATCTATAACCAATGGGTACAGTAAAAACTGGAAAACTGAATATTAAATTTGATAATTTACCATTTATATATCCTCCTTCAATAATGTCACAATGTACAACAATTGAATTTATTTCAGTTATTTTTGGAATCTTCTCAACTAAATGATAACCTTGACTATAGGTTTGTTTATTAAATCCTAATAGCTTTGACAATGATCTATCATGATTAAAATCAACTTGATGATTTTCGTCTAAAGTAAGAGAAAATTTATTAACTGCCGGTTCAACTGCGAAATGTAATTGTTTCTTATCTTTAAATGGTATACCTAAATGTCTCTTAATTTCATTTGATATTGATTCAACTTCGTAAGAACCAGGAAGAAAAGTTAATATTTTCCATGTTTTGCCTTTATCAGTAGAATATCTAAATTGATCATTCACATCTTTTATAACATTTTGAATAGTGTTAAATGTAGAGAAACTAGTCAATGCAATTTGATAATTTTTATTTTGTTCCAAATGTAGAATGGGTTCTAAATTACAAGTGTGTGATGAAGTAGTTGTTATAATTTTTAACGTCGTACTAAATTTTGATGAACCCAAAATCCCTGTCAAATTTTCTAAATGATTATTAATTTTGTCTAAATCTGCTGAACACATTTTTTAGTTAAAATTTTGAATAAATATTATAGATAAAAATCGTAGATAAAAATCATAGATAAAAATCATAAATAAAAATTAGAAACAACATATTTCAGCTACGGGCGAAGCCCTGGAAGACATCTCCGATGTCCCGTTATACTTTTATAATCCTCTTCATTTAGAATCTTCTTTTCTAACAGTCTTTTTAAAATAGCATGAATTTCATTGAAACTAGAATTATGTCCTTCTTTTATTGCAGATATTAAAATATTTAATCTATTTAGTAATTCTTGTGGTTCATCTGGTAAGAATACAGCTGGCAGAGATTTTACTGCACCAACTCTATCTAACATAGCTTTATATTTTATGAGATCTTCTACAGCATAATTATTTAAATCTGCTCCTCTTAAAAGATTAACAAAATTTCTATCTAAATTAAAAGGAGATTTATCTGGTGAAAAAATTAAACCTCGAAAAGGTTGTGGAAATATTTCTTTTTGTCCGAGATAAAATCTAGGTATTGTTTTTCCATCTATAAATGAGACAGAATGTTCAAATAGCATAGATTTTGGTAATTTCTTATTAATGTTTGATTCTAGTAATCCATAGTCGCTATAATATAGTTTTGTCCTCTGGATCTGTTATATCCAACAACAAAAACATTTTACTGAACAAATTATTTTTTTATTGCTTTGTTGTCTGACATCTTTTCGTTTAAAGTTTTCTCGTTTTAAGTTTTGTTTAATAAAGTTTTGCTTAAATTTTCGCTTCAGGTTTTTAGCTCTTCTAAAAAAATTTTATCATTTTCTTCATTAGAAATTTTACCATCACTAGAAATTTTGCCATCACTAGAAATTTTGCCATCCTGTCTATTCTTATCATCAACTTTTTCTGTCTGTAATTGAAATGATATTTGATTTACTTCATTAGCTATTTGATCAAATTTTTCAATCTCATCTAACGTAATAACATTATCATCACATACTCTTTGAAAGTAGTAATGTAGTTTATCATAGACTTCTTTAATATGTAAATGCTTAGTTTTTAATGATTTTCGTTTCTTAGTTATTAAAGATTTATCTAACATTGTAACAAGTGAAGTTGCAAAAACACCCGTACCTGTTAAAGCTGTAGCAACTACTGGAATTACTAAAACACCTGAAGATATAACAATTGTTAAAGCACCTAAACTTATTGTTAAGAATATGCCAATTCCTTGTGTTACATTCTTAACTTTAGTCCATCTCTTTCTTAATTTTTATAATGCTCTAATCTTAATAATAATTGAGATTCCTTATCTTTCATATAACGTACTCTATCTTTGTGTTTTTCTTTACTCAATTCACTTATTTTTAACTGAGATAACGAAGGATATATTCTTGCGGTTTCTTCCACTTTTGTTTCATCCATTTTTAAAGAAATATTATTAGTCACATGATATATTTTAAAAACCTGAAAGATGGATAAAATTCATGAATTTGAAATTCTCAACTTTTATGATTTTCGGTGTCCTGGAACGGTCATGATTTAAGCGAGAAAATTTTAATTCTCAAATTTGAGATTCTTAACTTTTCTGATTTTTTCGGTGTCCTGGAACGGTCATGATTTAAGCGAGAAAATTGTAATTCACAAATTTTGAGATTCTTAACTTTTATGATTTTTTCGGTGTCCTGGAACGGTCATGATTTTAAGGGTGAAAATTGTAATTCTCAAATTTGAGATTTTGAAAAATTTGAAAAATTGGGTATTTTTAAAAACGCCCAAATTTATGAATTTAGGTCTTCATAACCTGAAAAAGGGTTCAAATTCATGAATTTATGTCGTTTTTAAAAATGCCATTTTTTGAAAAAATGGTACTTTTTGAATGGACTAAATTCATGTATTTAGGTCTTAAAAACCTGAAAAAGGGTTCAAATTCATGAATTTATGTCGTTTTTAAAGATACTATTTTTTTGAATTTTATGGTGTCCTGGAACGGTCTTTTGCCCATTACTTAGGTCAATAGCCAATCCTTTTTTCCATCACTCAAATTGGCCTTCCCTGATAAATGACGCAGTGAAAATCGCATAAAGGCCTACTTCGTAAAGAATGAGCTAGCAAGTTAACCCATATACGACCGACGGTCATTCTCGACCTGAAAAGATTTTAAACTTAAGGTATTATAGCACTTGAAAAGTTGAAAGCATGTTTTTGTAAGGGCAACTGAAGGAGAAAACGCTTTACTAGACTACTGTAATAATTCATAAAAGAATCACGAGCCATAGAAAATTCATTCATCAAAGAGCCGGTCTATTCTGTGCATTCACTCGTACCTATATAGGCCTACGCATTTCTATAACCTCGTATATAAGCCTTTCTACCTTGCGTTATTATTGAAGTTATAAATTTTCTTATTATTAGTAATCATACAGTTCTTTTGCAACCCAAAACGCGAGCTTCGAATTTAATGATAAATGTGGAATAAAAATACAACTGAAATTTTAACATATTTTACATACATAATACACAAAATCTAAATAGGTAGAAATACAATATCTCGTCAAGAAATTATAATATCTTTCGATTCAATCTGCTGTTTCACACAAGCACACTACCGCTGCAGAAACTGATCTAGCAGGCATCCTTATTCAGGTCATGGACTCAAGCAAACTAGAACTGTCCCATTGTTTCTTTTAGCTGATGACTCTAGCCATGAATGCACATTAATGTAACTGCCCTAAAATATTCTATTAATGAGTTATCGAACTGCTTCAACGCCTTCATCGCGCCTGCGGGCGCGCATTTTTCCACGGAGTATGGACATAAAGGTGTTCGACAGTTACGTTGACTAGCATGCTACTATAGTGACGATTGTTCTTCGATTGTCTTGAACTCCAGAAATATCTGCAACATCTACAATATTCTTTTTCATTTACTTCTCTTTGTCACGGCCGCACTGTGCCTCTGCCACGGCCGCAGGTTGCGCACCCCTGCGCTAGAGAATAGAGCTATGAGGCAAAAATAAATGTCTGGCCAAAACCTGTTCAAAATTCACCAAGTGAGTCGATTCAGACAAGGAACCAGTCATCCCGCAGTCTATTCCTCCTACAGAGGCGGATGAAAAGTTGAGCATACTTCCATGAGATACTCCCGGCAAATATAAGCAGTATGATAGATGCATTCTTGACAAAGTAAACCTGTGAGCTAGTAGCATTGCAAGCGCATTGCAAGCGCTCTATTTTGCATATAAAAACGCCCTTTGAGGTTTCTAATTCATTCAGTAGGTAGCTCAGTTGGAAACAAACCATTTAAACGATTTCTTAAAAAACATGGTTCATCAAACGCTATTGCATCTAGTCTAAATATATCAATACATTGTACCTCATGTCGGTGCTACATTTTGAGCATGTTGATACTACAGACAGAACCGCACTATATTTGAATAAACTAAAAGCACTCAGCATAATGAAAATGGCTGCTTACCAGATGGCAATTCATCGTCCTCGTCATCGTCATCATCGTCATCGTCGAAGTCATCTTCATCCTCTTCTTCCGTCTGTCTGTACCGTTCAGGATTGGTTAAAATATTAACTACCTCTTTGTGCCCATCATCAGCTTCAGGTCTCTCCTTGGCCTTGTCGATAGCCAGTTTCCGATCTTCATCACGGAGCTCGGGATCGCCTCCGTAATGAAGAAGAATCTTCACTACTTCAGGGCGTCCGAAACACGAGGCGTAATGCAGGGATGGAGAACGCACGCCTTTGTTCGGATCAGCACCACGACCGCAAAGATAGGCCACCATTTCGGGAGAGCCGAATGCAGCTGTCCAATTAAGCAGCGTCTGTCCAACGTCGTCAGTGTAGTTTACATCGAAGGCACCAGATTCGATGGAATCAATTAGTGACCCAATGTCCTTGTTCCGGATGGCTTCGATGAGATGCCGGTGTGCTACGTCCCGCCTCCATCCAGCACCCACTCCCGCAGCAGCCGCACCAGTCCGCATCCCTCCCGACACTGCAATACCGGGCATGACGTCAAACTCGCCCGCACGGCGCGCCTGCAACTTCCTTCGCCCATCAAACATCAATACTAGCAACAGATCGACCAAACGCATTGTGTCGGTGAGCAGCACTGAGTCTCCGCCACCCAACATTGCAGCTTCAACAGCAGCCAAAAAGTCCTCTCGAGGAAGGAGCTGTTCCGATACCTGCCGGAATAAACAAGGTTCAATAGTTATCGGTCCGGAGTGTCTATCACATCATGGAGCAATTATGACATACAATATCAAAACGCAGGCTGAAAAACACTAACTTGTGCAAAATGCGAGTAGTCTATTCACCAAAGGATACGAGTCCTCTTAAATTTACACAATTTTTAAAGAAATTTTTAATTTTTAATTGGTGTGAACTTGCTAGAGTCCTCAACTATATCGTTGAGTTTTTTCAAGTAGTCTTCGGTATTGATAACAGCAACACCGTTACCCTTATCATATCACCGTTACCCATATTTTGTAAAGATTACAAAATATCTTTCGTAAAATTGACAAGGAGTTACAAATCAGATGGGTTTTCACCTGCAATAAAATTAAGAAAAATTTTTCGAACAAAGACCGTACTCCGAAGGTTCTAAAGTCATGTGTCGTATATAGTTATGCTTGTGAGGTTGATCCTCGCACTACTTATATTGGTAGAACTCTAAGACACTTGAATGCTAGAATCAAGGAACATAGTCAAAAAATGTCTGCGATCTCGGATCATAGGCTAAACTGTAGCTGTAGCTGTAACTCTAGTAACTTTAAAATCTTGGGACAAGCGTCCAATAACTTTGAACTGAATATTATGGAGGCGTTATTTATTAAAAAGTATAACCCTAGTCTGAACAAGCAATTGAACCATGAAGGAACTTTTTTTAGCTGCAAACTTATTTCGCATTAGCAGTATTGCATCTCTTGTGCATATTTGTCTGTTGACATGTCGACATGAATGATTTACAAATTTATGCATGTTTTCATCATTGTAATCTATTATTAACCACCTCTTACGCTGTATTGAAATAAATTCTGCTTAGCAAATCGAATGAAGCCAAGCCCCTTGGAAATAGGATTCGATCTACAGCACCATGAATTCTTGACTGAACTAGAAAGTAATCACGCTTTTATGAAGGGTTCTATTATAACAGTAGGCAGGGCTACTAAGTTCATAAACACGGTTGAAACATCTCCCGTTATAAAACATGTATATGAATTAAAAAGTGGATGACGGAACAATAGCGGGATATATTTAAATAACAAATTGAAAAAAACAAAATTAAAACAATCAGATAAGTGATTATTTTTATCCGAACAAATTAAACAAATTGAATGTAATTCCGATAAATTCTAACAATGCGCATCATACTGAGGGCAGTGGGAATGGACACGGTGACCAGTAAATTAAACAGTCAGTCATGCAAATTTAGACAATGTGACGGAGGGACCGTAAAAGTGCAACAGTTACTTTATTTCTATGCATGTGTTGAGAAGTTGATATTACCATAGCCCTCTGAGCGCATGAGCATTACTTTACAGTCCCTGTTCTACTTTACAGTCCTTGGTCAGCACTTAACAGTCCCTGGTCAACTTTACAGTTCATGGTGAACTTTTATGCTGCTAAGCATATTTACGTAATGATTTTATTTTCTCTATTATTATTTTGATTTTAGTTACGCTGAATATCCTTAACAAGTGCCTACATCTAGCATTTGAAGCATGAGAGCATTACAATGTGTTCAATTGAATCACATCGACCTAATGTAGAATCAAAAATACGAGTATTAAGTTGGTTAACGATAATTACTATTAGCACAATTACTAACATTATTTTGGTTTTCTGTCAGATAGCTGACAATATTCGATGAAATTGACTCCATCGATCTTCGTATCTGTTATTTTCTTTATTATCATTTCTGCGGTTCTTTTCATTATTAAGTCGCCATTTGGTTAATTAACAGAATGAAACAAATACTGGACACTAAGATATAATTCTAATCAACTACAAATTCAAAAGTCTTTTTTTGCAATGTTTAGTAGGTAGCTTATGTCTATTCCTAGTCCATGGACGCCTAGATATTTAACCTACAGGACATTTCACGGAAATATCATCTTGTCAACCGTAGGCAAAAAATTGAAAAAATATAAGTTGTAATATTTACAAATTTAAGTCAAGATAAATAGCTAATGTCAAAAATTCCTACAACTATATTCGACCTCAATCCATTATATCACTCTTATTTTCAATAACTTGATGATTTCTCTTAGACTGCTGAACAGATGTTTGATAATTTGATTGACTGTATTTTGATTGTGGAAACTACAATCCATTTAATAAACGGAGATGATTATTATTCAACGAAAAGAATTACAATTTGCATTCAGTTAATATTTGAATTTCCGAATTTTCTTTTGAGTAGACCTCATTTTTGACAGAAAATGACCTGAAAATTTTTGATAAACATTTGAAAAAAATTATGATAAGAGAACGACAGTACTTTGACAACTCATGATTGTCACTGCATAACGGAACACATAGCGATAGATGTAAATCATAAGAATGGATAATTGCTGCTTCACGCAAACAGCAGTCTCGGATTTTGATCTTCAAGAAACTTATACTGGATTGGACAATTCTCCCTTGAAACTTTGTGGGCATAAGTTGCAAATAAACAACACTGTTCATGACGGATGGCAAAGACCACCACGATCAATCTCCCTTACGCACACTTATCACCTGATGCACATTCCAAGGTACCTGTAGATGTACGAGTAAATTTGCAAATTTGCCTATGTCAAGGAAAAAATCTTTGTGTATTTCTATCACTATAACATTCATTTCACAGTCACTTCAATATGAAAAAACTCTTGTAATAACGTAAAATCATTGTCCTATAAGTCAGATTTTTTACGTAAGAATGAGCTGAAACAGACAGATTTAGAACAAGTGTTATCTCAATTTCCGACATTTGAAATTATATGCGTTTTCATGAGATGAGTAGTAAGGAGTATAAGTAGTAACTGACTAAATGAATGTTGATAGTTCAAACATCGATTGCCGAGTACTCCACTCTCCCTACTCAGAATAACCAAAAGTAATTGTAGTATAAAACTATGTATATATAAATTTTGATTTTATCATGCTAATGACGCGTGACTTGATCATCCGAAAACATCCTCCGGAGCCTAATTGTCCGGATAATCAAGCCTCAATTGCATTAAAAAATACTCATAACAAGATTCGAAACAACAAACTTGGGACAAGATTTGTTTGTGGAACATAGCATGTAGGGCTTCACACCAGAAGAGTACTAACGACTAATAGTCGGTATTCATACATTCGCCTCATTCTTACTAATACGTATGATTACTAGAATCGCGATATTTTAGAATTTTAGACATTTTAAATACAAATCAACATTTATTCAATTTAGTGATGTTTTAAAAGAGCATTGCATTTTTCTTTTAGTTAAGTAGTAGTGCTAAAGCGGTTTAGAGTAATTTCAAAACGTGATAACGAAGGTTAGTCAGCCATTCCTAGAAGGAAAATAATCGTAGTTAGAAGTGAGCATGGTGTAAGAAAATTTTAAAGTACCACTAGTAGCTACCATGAAAACGACTGTCGGCAATTTGAAACTTTAAGAGCAATTTCACCTGAACAATTCAAAAACAGATAAATTACTCAAAGCAGCAAATAATGGGAATTCCAGTTAAACAAGAAAACACAGACATGACATTAACACAATTTTGCACGTATAAAACATAAACTAATCTTTTATTCCAACACTGATTTATACTTTGCCTTATGTCAACTTGAGATTCGCACAGATCACTTTGTCATTGCCTTCACTAATCGTTCGTGATTTTCTGATCCGCTATATTTCATCAGCTCCATGCAATCAAAATAGCGAACATGCAACTTAGTAAATAAATCAGGCGGATCTCTTCTTATTTGGAAGTGACAGCGATATACACTGTATACAAATTTCTCAGCTGTTAATATTCACGTCTCTGATTCAGTACATGACCGTTTTAAACACAGGTTTCAACATATTAGTAAGCATGCGTTCAGTCACACACACACGAAGGCTAAAAATAAGTTCACTGTTTCGAGACAAACGGGAGTTGATGTGAATCAGAAAGAAATCCACGTAAATATATGTCTATGTAAAATGACAAGTAAGTAAGCCGGCGAGTGTAGATTGCTGATAACCTCTGACAAGAGGACACTAACCCAAACTTGGTGAAAGCTGTCACTTGATATGAATGGTGCCCCACCTCTACCTTACTGCTTGCTTGCATGGCCTCGTGCCTTAGATGGGAGTGTGAAGAACAAAATGTCCTTTCATTGACCGTATCATAACTGGAGTGATCAATCATCTAAAATTAGAAACTCATTTTCAACAGAAGTCTTATACAAATCAATTCATACATTTATGCTGTGATTGCACTATGCCAATCCGCACCATGAATGATGTATTGAAAGATGTGGGGAGTCACTACATGAATCTATGAGCAGTTTTGTTAACGGTCGTTTACGAATGCGGTTCAGAATCTTTCAGATACTTTGGGAGAATACCCTATAAATAATTGGGGTAGTTCATGACTTGACGATACTAGCGTACTAAATAAACCACTAGCTTCTATAAAAAACGCAATGCAGGCGGTTGTACAGTGACTGCAGTAATTCAGCTTGCTCAGCCATTATAAATAGCTTCAGTCAGTCATCAGCTGCATAAGCTATTTTGGACCTTCCGAGCGGCACTGATGTGTCTCTGGAGGACGAATCGCAAAGAATACAGCTGTCAAGGAATTTAGTGCTTGAATTATTAATTTTAATTACTTAAGACCCTAAATTGCTTGTCTGAGGACATTCTCCTATCTTGTGCCCGTATGCACAGATTCTTTAATGTAATTTTAGCCGACAGAGCGCCTTATAAGATATTTCGGTGTCAAGGCATCAAACATAAGGTAAGACTGTGACAAAATTTTCTATTACTTTCCCTGGTTTTCAAGCAATCAAGTTAATTCTGCCAATTGTAGTCGACTAATAACGCGAGTTGTAAGTCAATGTCGGTTCTCTGATTTTCTTTTAAACCTCATCCCACTTATCTCCTTAGTCGAACGCTATCGAATGATCTGTCATGTGAGTGAGTGAATGGTTTAACGTCACCACTCCCCCTTCCTGACGACTTCCAATGACACTTTCGGGGATCGACCTCTGGACCGAAAGATTGCTAGGCCAAGCACTTAACTACTGTGTCACGGAGACCACGGAGATAATCTGACTGCAAAAACGTTTCTGAACATATCATCATCATCATCATCATCATCATTTATTTTCGTCAGCATTTTTCCCTCTTGCGAGGGGTTACTGACGTTCGCACCACGCTGACACGCCATTCCTCCATCTCGCTCGATCACTTGCATCTTCTGCTTTCAGACCAGCTCTTTTGCACTCCCTCAGCGCCATGCTCTTCCACGTGGTTGGTCTTCCTCTTTCTCGTCTTCCCTCCTTCTCAAAGGTCCATGCTTTCTTAAGTGGATGTGTATCATCTCTTCTCAGGATGTGACCCATCCATCTTAAGCTACTCCTTTTCACCACCTCAACAACCGTCTCCGTCAAACCCAAATGCTTCATTAATTCGTCAGTGCTCTTTCTGTCAGCAAGTTTTACTCCGCACATTTTTCTTATCATGGCTCGCTCTGTTCTTCGGAGGACACCCTCTTCCGCAGATCTTATATTCCATGTCTCTGAGCCGTAGGTCATGACTGGCCGGATACATACTTTATAAATTCTTCCTTTTAGTCTGTTAGTAAAAGCGTCTTCCACATAGTACTGATGAGAGCTGATTAAACTTCATCCAACCAAGACGGCATCTTCTGTCAATTGCTATCTCGCATCCACCACCACTGTTGATTGTGTCACCGAGATAACAAAAGCGTTCCACCTTCTCAATACCCTTCATATACTCTTCATTCGTGCTGTTCATCTCACTTTCCCCGTCACTTCGCTGACACGACTTACAGACAAATCCATCTCCTTTGGTCTTCGTGAATCTCTTTACGCCTGCGCACCTGGCATGTACCCACTTTCGACATGAATTACATCGTGCAGAATTTCTCATTACACGCTTGCGGCACACTCCACACGGATCTTGCTTGGCCTCATCAATTACTTTTTGACCACCACTCGCTCTCATCACCTTCGTTTTCTTGATGTTTACTTTCAGACCTTTGTTTTCGAACACTTTCTTCCAGTCATTGAATGCAATTTCCAAACTCTCCATAGAATCCGACATTAACACCAGATCATCAGCGTACAATATATTCCATAGCGCCTCCTTTCGAGCAGATTCAGATAAGACATCCAGAACAGTGGCGAAGAGCAGCGGTGAAAGAACAGAACCTTGATGAACTCCTACTCCAACGCTAAAGCTGTCCGACAAACTCGCACTTCTGCCAAACTTGATTTTCGTCACTGGATGCTCGTACAATTTCATAACGGCTTGGACTAGATATTCCGGCACTAGGCGTTTTCTGAGTGCCCAAGCGATCACTGGTCGAGGAACCCTGTCAAAAGCCTTCTCAAGATCAACAAAGCACATGTAAAGATCCTTTTTCTTCTCGATGTAGCATTCTTGCATTCTTCTGGCGATAAAAATGGCATCAATCGCTCCTCTCCCAGGCATGAATCCAAACTGTATGTCGCTGATGTCAATGATGCTTCGAAGCTTTCGTTCAAGCACACGTTCGACAACCTTCATACCATGTTCTAACAATTTTATACCCCGATATGAACCACATTCCATTCTGCTACCTCTGCCTTTGTAAATCGGTACTAGGGTGCTCTCCCTCCAATCTTTCGGTATGCTGGCTCCTTGCAAGATTTCATTTGTAATCTGGTGCATCACTTCCAAACCGTGGGAAGAAGCAACTAGGTGTTCCTTCACAACAGCGGTAGGGCCTCCAGATTTGCCATTCTTCATACTCCTCAATGCTTTTCCGATCTCCTCTTTTTCAACCTTGAAAATTGGTCCTTCAACTACATCTGCTTCCACCATGCCATCCCAACTGTTCTCTTGGTTCATGATGCTCTCCATGTGGTCTCTCCACATTTTACTTTGCTCAATCTCTTCAAAAACGATCCGCCCTTCTTTATCCTTGAGGCATCTACATTCATTTATGTCCGCTGAATCTCTCTTCATCATTCGAAGTTTTGTAAAGATGTTATGACGGTTTCGTTCGAGGGTGTCTAGCTCTTTCTCTGTTTCGTTTTTCATAGCTTTTGCAATTGTTTTCTTCACATTTTTCTTCGCTTTTTTGTACTTCACATGAGCTATCTCCGTTTTTTCCAATCGACCACTCTCTAAATGCTGTTTTCTTCTCTGCAATTGCTTTTTGAACGCTTTCGTTCCACCACCAAGTCTCTCCGTGCTGTGGTTTACCTTTGCTGATGCCGCAAACTTCTTCAGTCGCTTCCGAGACGCATTTCTTGTACTTCAACCAGCCAGGCATTGATGGATCACGGTGCCACAGGTCATTCATCTTCTCCTCAAATTTTGCTTGAGTTTCAGGTTCACGTAATTTCCATGTCTTTGGTTTCCTCTCCCAAAACCCCGTCTTCTTGTTTCTACGAATACCCGATACGTCCATCACGACTAAGCTATGCTGCAGCTCTCCAGGTATGACTCTGACTCTTTGAACCTTCTTTCGTGAACATTTGCCAACAAGCGTGTAGTCAATCTGTGATGAAGTATTGCCGGAATGAAAAGTGTTCTTTCTCTTATTCTTGAACCACGTGTTGGTAACGACCAGCTCTGACTGAGCACAGAATTCAAGAAGCCTGCAACCCTCTCTGTTACGTGTACCAATACTGAAACCACCATGAATCCCTTCATATCCATCTACATTTGCTCCAATATGACCGTTGAAGTCACCGCCGACAACCAGAAATTCTCCCGAACCAACCAGAGCAACCTCATCTGATAGATCGTTATAAAACTCATCTTTCTCTGATTCAGGCCGTCCAGCTTGGGGGACGTAACAGCTGATGACACGTACCACCTGTCTTCCGAGAGATAGCACAATTACCATGATTCTTCCACTTTTTCTCCTTACTTCTAACAATCCATCAATCAGCTCTTCCTTTATCAAAACTCCTACTCCGCCGTTTTCCTCTCCATTCCACCAAAATTTGAATCTTTTACCTTTGGGTCCAACAAATCTAGCTGAGTTACCTTTCCACCTCGTTTCTTGAAGACAGCAGATGTCAACCATCCTCTTCCTCACTTCGTCAGCCACCTCCATACTTCTGCCAACCATGGAACCAACATTCCATGTTCCGAACCTCAGCTTCTGACGCCCATCCGATCTCAGTTGATCGTCATATGGCGGTACAAGACGCTGCATCGTCTGCTGAGGGTTTGCACCTTCCTTTTTATCGTAGGCTGGTGCCGCCCACGGCAACCTACGGGCTGGTTGCTGCCCATCATTTCTTCTTGCCATCATGATGCTTATGGAGCGAGTGTTTTCATGGCCGGATGCCCTTCCTGACGCCAACCAGTTTTTGTCAAGCTGGAACTCTTAGATGAAAATGAACTTAAAAGTCTAACAGATTTCATCAGTCCGGGTTTTTACTCGGAGTTTTCCATCTCCTAGGCTGACTGCCTTCTCTACGGCTATTGAGCCCAGCCTACCCATACTCGCACCTTCTCTTCCACATCATCCATCTACTCAAAACGACCTGCTTGGCACAAGCACTTCAACGACAGGAGTGGAGACCAGGACTACCAGCGGGACTTATCCGGTGCCATCGGGCCCAGGCCTGGGGTAAGATGCTACTCCTCCTCCTGCCGTTGGCCTCCGCTAGCTTACTGCTGAGATCTACGCCACACACTCTTTTTAATTTAAACTTAAACTTAAGATTAAATCTCAACATCTAAATAACGATGTCAAGATTTACCAGGTGCCATTTTACTCTCGGCCCGTGTTGGTGTGAGACTACTATACGAGCAGCTTCAATACCGTAAGGCCTACCATAATAAAGTACCAATTAAGTTAAAGACTATGGAGAAGAGAGCAAACTCCAAAGTACATGTGTACATGATGCATCTAAGTGAGCGGTAATGCAATAATACTAAAAACAATACTTCACTCATTTAACGCTGCATGATGTCATATATATTTTGAGAAGCATGACTATGTATTAGCAACAGCATTTTGATGATTCAAGGAAGTACTTGCGACCTAACCTCGATGAGATCTCCAACACGACTTCGATCCTGGCTTCGACAGTGAAAGAAAGTACATCGAGTCTGATTACAGGGTATAAATCTTTGAGTAAGAGACTATAAAATTCGACACATATCCTGAGGGACTGCAAAACTATAACTGTGCATTTTTGAGTGGTAGAATAAAATGATCATCATCTACTGCAATTTTTACTTTGATAGATCTTTTAGCCGGAGGAGGTCGGCTTAAAGTATTATGGCACAGCCAGGATTGGAATCGATCAAAATTTGAAGTGGCTCTGCAGCTAAGATAGCGTCCACACATCCTCAAAAACCAACCGACAAGAGTCAAGATTACATAGTGGTTGGATTTTATGCAAAAATACTTGGTTTTATTTGTTTTATTAAAAATTGAAATACCATTCCTGAAAATCGAATAATTTGAATCTATTCATGTAGTTAAATTTTCATCCAGCGGATTCAACAAAGGCGTGTGATTTTCGAAGTGAATATAATTCGGACTCAAACTGCACGATAGCATTGCCGATCATTTAATCCGCAATATATGCGAGCAAATACTGATTTATGTATGTTACCAGACATCAGACGCCGACAGCATCATCTACTTCAGATAATTGATTCCTTCACTTCTAACGCAATCGGTTTGCATTATGAAATTCGCAGCACTGGTAGGTGATTATCAGCTGCAAGTGTGCGTTCCGTCTCTGCCACTATGACGACTCGGGTAAAAATAGAAGTAATTTACATCATCGCAGAATAATGACACGAAGGTATCAGAGGCATGCGGATCTCATCACAGCACGTTGTTCACGTTATGTTTCCCATCAGGCTGCAGTAACGCATCTTATATAAATTCCCTTCATAGTCGTCACTCTAGGAATGGAATTCAGTTTCCAGGCTCACTTGCGAGAAGATGGGGAAGCATGAAAACTAGAGGATAATACATTATATGAAAATAATAATCATAGATTCCCATAATTGCTTTTTAAGAGATCCAAGGAGCAAACTTTTGTCGTGGAACAGCATGCATCTAGCGAATTTGTGATTTTGGCACACAAATAGAAGCTACGTTATTAGCAGTAGAATCTTGCTTGGCGATCCGAGCTCATGCTTCTTTTCAACAGAGCTAAAACATCTACTTGCACTGTCTCCTCTCACAAATCCCGATTCCGACATCGTGTAAGAAACATATGGAACACATGGAAGAAAGGATCCGTGCCTAATGTGCTTCCGAGTACAAACAAGGTTCATTTATTTTTTTAATTTTCTATTTATTACATTCCACATATTCTACTAAAATCATCATTTTTCGACTTACTTCTTTAGAGTTCCGACACAAACAATGAAGAAGGCCTGCAACTGTTCTCAGGCTGCCGTCAACTGCAGAAAACACCGCTTGACTTCCACTTGGACCACTCTGTTCGCTACCCTGTCCTTCACCCTCTCGAACTGGCTGAAGACGACCGAGGAGATGATTGAGTAGCTCTGTAGAAGCGAATGGACTGAGGTCAACATCTCGACGAGAGAAACGATGAATCATGCTGGCGTGGCACTTGAGAACACCTTCCGAAACCTCACGGCTTGTGTGGGAAAGGAGAGAGGATAGTGAAGCAACAATACTGCTCAGCTGGCTGTCATTTGACTCTATCTTGGCGCATAGTTTGGAGACAAGATCCAAGGCTGAGTGCAGGGTGTCAGTGTGAATTCTGGTGCTATAGTTCTGGATAAAATTGATAACCGATGTCAACCCTCCAGCTTCGTAGATGGCTCCGGCCTCTCGTGTGCACAGCAGCTGCAGCATCTGAAGAGAAACGGAGTATTCATTTAAGATTGCGTTTTACTTTGAGTGTCTTCATCTCTTCTATACAAGAACATACTACTACAGTGTTTTTAAGGCATTCCACACGCATGAATGATGCGCATGGAATCATCCACCATGCGCGTCGAATTTAATTCAGAGCATAGGCGTGTTTAGCGAGCCTGCCCCCCCCCACACTTTTAAGTAATGAGTTAGACCTACTGGCCTACTGTTCTACTTGAGTGAGAACAGCTAAAAGTTATAAAAATGAATGTGTTTATTAATTAGTATGCTAATACCGAAATAATGTGAAAATGCATAACAGCATTTTTTCGAATAATGCATGTATATCGGGGTATTTTTCTACATACTAACTAGATAACTATATGGCCACCTTGCCCCATCAAAGTGACCACGTTGACCTGCGGGAAACTGAAAACTAGGTAACCACACTTCATATTTATATTATAGATGTAGAATTAAACTGATCAATTTCGAGATAAACGAAACATTTAAAATGTGACTCTGTAAATGAACGTCAATCCATCATCACGCGTGAGTCTTGCACAGCATCATTCATACTTCCATACAGTTAAAAAATGTTAGAGAACGTGAAGATTCCAACTAAATATTGGCTATTTAGCAAAAATTGTTCTTCAAGTAGGCCTAATCTGACTGCACTCATTTTTGACACAACTTTTTATCTTCACGCTATTTCAAAAGGAGCTGCAGGGGTCAGATCTCATCATGTTAGATGTGTTGACTGTACGTGGTGCTGCTCTTCGGAAATTGTCTGATATGAGAGACAATGCATTTTTTGGTGGACAAGATGAAAATGAAAATGGTTTTGAGCAAAGGAAGCAACCAATATATATACAGTGATCATTTCAGAAGGTGAAGCTGAAACATTTCTCAGCGAACGTCTAAACGAAATCTAAACCTAGGATTGTGAAAAAGGTGCAACAATATAGATATATTGCATGCCCAGCGTTGCCACTTCAGAAAGACAGAAATACAGACTTAATGACTAGCTGCTACGTCAAGCCAATAACAGACCTAAAGTCTTCGCCAGCTTGACGCTGAATCCTGTCAGATAAAATCTGTACATGGAAAATTACGGTAAGCATGTCTTTCAACCGAAATGAAAACATAGCGACAAAATTGAAGTGAGGAATGGCCCGCTGTTCTGAAATGCAGCACATTGTGAACTCGTAGATAGGCAATGATCAGGCGTGCGGCCCATGAATTTCAAAGTACTTCGTCTGTTTGCATTGATGAGGCGTGCGGATCATGAAATTCAAAGCGCTTAGTCTGCTTGCATTCACTTTCACTATGACCTTGTCCACTAAACATCCTGCTTCTTCATTAAATTCAAGCGTGATCAAACAGCAACCGAAATTTACCAGCAATTACTCGAAGCAGGGATAGAGCACACATCATCTTAATTAACTGCTTTTGAGTGGTCGATGCGTTTCAAGGAAGGTTGACCGATGATCCTAATGGCAGCAAACCAATTCAATTTATTTGAACTTAATAGAATTTTGAACTCGTTCTTTATCAAAAACATATTTTCTCAAGGCAAATTGTCGAATTATAACAAGAGGATATGCAGCAAAACATTAAAAAATAACTTTAGGACCACGGTCGCATAAAAACCGAAGTTTGCCCGTTTTTACTTTATAGCTAAATATATGCCGCAATTAAAGACACAAAAATGACATGCATGGTAGATTGATAGGAATATAAAAGTAGGCTTGTAGACATAAACTCTTGCTACACAGTGTTAGCTACATTCATTTTGTAACTTAGCACATAGCCGTAGACTTTTAAAAAGATAAACCCTTAAGTGCTCTTTGAGACGTACCCTGGGATGCGTGGGACAAAGGTCATCAAAGTGAACATCAATGTAAATGACCGTTCTATTATAGAAATGCTGTTTTGAGCGTGTAGTACTTAAGTGTCGTCTCGAGTGAATGGCTACCCAGTAGAAGTGATTTTAAAATTCCCTGATGTACGTATACAATATTAAATGTTTGATAAATAACAACTATGTTATTGCTGCAGCGCCGTGCGACTGCAAAGTGATTACTATATTTTTGATGAAACTACGCTTTAATGAAAAAGCAAGGTTTCAGCTTTAATTTTTCGCCGTGCGTGTAGCTAAATCCTTAAAAACACTGTACACTACTACATTTGTCAATCTACATGTTGCTGTGATCATGCTCAACGTTGTTGTGGCGAAAAGGTTAGACTGCGAAAACCAACTTTTCTTGCTTTATCAGCAACTTGGGATCCTCTAACTAAATGTCAATCGGTTTAGGATTTTGAGCTTGAAACATACATGCACAATTATGTAAGTCTACTTTTCAGATTCTTTGATTTCGCACATTATTTATCAAAAAGAACATTTCAGCGCTAACAAATTTTAAACCTTCCCTACCCATCAACACCTGAAAGTGTCAAACACAGGGCCTTGCCTTCTCTCCATCTAACGGCCGCTGAATTACAAAATCTTATAAAAACCGGATAAACAGCACCTGGAAAAACTTGCTGTGTATGGAGCAAAATTAGATATCGGATTGATGACACCACACAACCATAGGTATCGTGTTTTGAACACCTTAGAAACCAAATGTCCGTAATTAGATTAGTTTAAATCTGTAATTTGGTTCTTTGTCTCCAGTGGGTGACATCTGTCCTTACGAACTGCATGGGAAAGCTCGCCGACACAGAATTAAATATTTTGTTTATCTGCTTCGAAGCGCGCGCAGATGAATCTAATTCTGTGCTCGCCGACGATACAGCGAATGCGCCACAACGGTCATCAAGGTTAAGTAAAACAGTCTTATGGCCTCTGTTATTCAACTTACGCTGAAACGTCTACTAAACTGTTGAGCTGAGTGTAATCGTCGCATCCCAATATGATGTTCCATCGATACGCAGATGACTGCCAAGTTTATCTCAACGTGCTTATCAGCGAAACTACGATCGACGAATGCCCGGCTACGTGACTGGCTGATGGCGTTTGATGGGATCCCGACAGCAAATTGCAGAGAAAAATCCGGCAAGCATCAATATTTTGTCAAGATTTGTCAGACCTGTCGAATCTGTGTGCAATCTCTACGCAATGCTAGATATTAACCTCATAATGCCAGCGAACGCTACAGCGGTCTGCACTTCAACGTTTGGTTTTTTACGCCAATTGAGACCAGTCATCCGCACACGACCGACGCTGCTAAAACATCAGCTGTTCGCGCTTTTGCGCCATCCCGTTACGACTTGCAAATCACTTCTAGATCACCTTGCACACTCTAGTGCGCCGCCTTCATACCGTCAAGAACTACACAGGGCCTACATGATCACTAGAACTCGAATACGTGATCACATGACGCAAGTCCTTCAACTGTTTCATTGGCTCCCAGTGTGACAAGTATAACACGAGTTTCCAGTCCATGTCTTCAATGTTCGATGAGAGGTAATGCACCATCCCGCGCAGATCGTACACTAAGGTCAACTGACGCTTCGACTTACAACTTACAACTCTTTCGTCGGTCATCAAGCAATTTTTTAGTACCAGGTGACTTCCCTGTTTTTGTGCGCTGTATAAATGCTCTTTCAAATAAAATTAACACACCTGCAAAAATAATATGCCAAAATACTTGATATTATAAGTCTGCTTTACCTAACATACTTGGATAGCATCTTCTATGATTCTTCTTAGATGATTCTTCTACAAACAGCATGAGAAAAAGTTTAGTTTGAAGCCGGAATTCACTCTCTATATATTGTAGTTCATGCAGCAAGTGACCGATAAATTGCAATAATGATAAGCTGCATAAATGTAATCAACACAACAGCAGTCTAGACATTTAACCAGATGACGCAAACGAGTTGCACTACCGTGTATCTTCATGAGCAAAACATTTTACCCCATATTCCTCCTTCATATTTTTACTCTCACCTTGATAATTTGTTGTGCCAAATCATTACTAATTTGTACTTCCATATCGACGACATCTAAACGCATACAAATAGCCTTCAATGCACCTGCCACTTGTGTGATGCGTCGTGACAGTTCGTGTGAAACGTCAAGGTAATAGGTGATGGCCCGGGCAGTCGGTTCAAGCACATTATCCGGTGCTGTCACATCCATGAAAATTCTACACAATTTCGGCAAGAAGTTACGAGGGGGACATCTGTTGATGAAAAGAGACATTTGAAAATTTTCCTTTGCTTTTGAGTTGAAATATTAAGTTGTGTCAAAAGTATATGCACAATGAACATGTACATTAGTGACTTGCGGGTATATCCGTACTCGCTCCTAGCCGCGGGTACGGACGAGTGCGAGTGGAAACTTTACGGGTACGGGTACGGGAGGGTAGGGATATTTTTTGAGTATGCATGGGACGGACTACCATGAGTAGAGGAAGAGTGAAAATCGAATATCGTTGTCTGTTCAGTTGACGACTTTATGTCTTGGGTCTATTGTGCTACATATGTAATAATAATCATAATCAATTCATGCTATGATAGATAACAACAGCTTTCTCGTGATCTTTTTATTGAGATCAACGAAAACTTCGCAGCCGTATTCCATAATGCTTCTTACCAATTGTAAACTTGAATAATTTGCTCAAAATTCAGATGGCTCTTTAATTGACTATATCGTCTTGAATGTAATAGGACTTGCATTATGACTCGTGAAATTTCTATGTAATGATGAATATATGTATGTACGGGTACGGGTGGATGCGGGTAGCCTACTCACGGGTGCGGTTACGTGTGGTTGGCTACTAAAGGGTATGGGCACCGAAAAACGCTCTACCCGAAGGTCACTAGTGTACATGCATTTTCGAAATAAACACTTAGCAAGTGCATAGCACTGCTGCTTCAAAATTTGATTCTCCATTTTGTTAATTGACTCTCCTTTTTCTCGTCTTTATTTCTAGTTATTTTTAGTAAAAACAAGCTTCTGTCAAGTTGATTATGTGATGCAATTTTCGATTGATGCAATAATTTTCTTTTTAGTGATTCCAACGGAATTGATAAAGGAGGACTTGAATGTCATGCTATAATTTTTAAATGTGTAAAATAACACTAATCAGTCTTTGCTCGTGACTCAGCTTTCGATAAGTACTACCTACATCATGCACATGATAGTTCATAGATGTATGTACGGCTACGGGTACACGTACGTGTGGTTGGTTACTCATGGGCACCGAAAAACGCTCTACCCGCAGCTAACTACAGTACATGCATTTTCGAAATATACACTTAGCAAGTGCTTAACACTGCTGCTTCAAAATTTGATTTCGATTATGAGAATACTTCCATACATAGTAGTGCAAAGAAAAATTCAGTAAAACATTGATAAGAAAATATTTTAGAAAAGCAAAACTACACGTAAAATTACACATCGCCATCGAAATGATAAAATTATATCCAAGTAACACAACAACTTCCTATTTTATTCATTACTATTTTCTCTTCGGTCAACAAATTGCTTTGATGATAATTTTTAAAATATCAGCTTTACGAGCAGTTGTGAGAAATTGACACCAATAGCTTTGCTGAGAAACAAAAATGTTATGACACTGATAATAAAACCAAACAAGTTTGTACATAAAAAGTTACAAACGCATTATAAGCAATAGTAATGAAAATCAGATTTTGAACAATATGCATAACGTCGATACTTTTAATCATCACACTTATACTGTGATTCGGTGAACAATAATATCACACATGAAAAATTAGTATATCTATATGAACTAGTGAGACTTTGAATACATCTCTATACCACGAGTTCTACTTCGAAAATTGAATACCAGCAAATGAGTTGTTCAATTGGCTTAAATTCTCGAAAATTATGACTTGCAGATGCATCATCTCTTAGCTTCAATGCCTATTGTACCGTCCAATTGCATTGTATCAAGTAACGCTATTCACTTCTAGTTCACTAGGTTTCATTCCTACGTACGGCACTGATTGAGAGCAGGCGAAATATATCTGCCATTGATGCATCTTGCGATTTTTCTCTCTATAAAATCATTCCGGGGCATCAATGCTTGAATCGCTGAACGACAGACGAGAATGGAATCAATCGATAAACGCAAGTGATTTCCGACAATCTGAATTTGTTTATATATGTTTCTGTTATGTCCCATTTGCCTACTCATGCAATTAACAAGGGTCTACCAGTTAATCGGTCAATTAGTATAGGTGATCGACCGATTACCGATAATTTGGCTTTACATATTTTCAAATAAAGGAATCTGAATCGTTTAATTATTTAGAAGTGCTTGAATATGTAGGAACATCTTGTAATATGTATGAAGAAATCAATATTCAGACATGAATAATTGTGTCTTTGGGACGTCGCGGTCTGAGTGCGAGTAAGACAACATGCTTTCAGCTGTTGTTGTATATATAGGTTCTCTCCATCATCTCGGGAATGGAAAAAAAACCTCCAAAATATTCTTGGTGGTCAATCAGCATTGAGCATCCTTGTGAACGTCAATTTCAAGACGGACATCTCACGACAAACCATCCATGGAACCTGTCACAAGAAATCATGAGTATTTTACAGTGGGTGCGGACCTAGCACCAGCACACCGCAGATTATAGAACTTCATAATCTAAACACGTTGATTTATCTTGATAGGAAATAATAAAACTTACAATTCGAAACACCTGTCCACGTTGTCTGACATGAGCAGAATCATGCATAGCTGCTCGAGAGCCATGACCTGAAGATCCCGTTCCTCTCCATGAGTCAACTGAAGCCATTCCAACAAAGTGTCGGGATCTGCTTCCATCATACTGCTTATGGCCTCCCTGAAATGCGAATTGAGAACACAGTCAAACTTGAATGAAAACCTGATAATGTCTTGTGCATAACGTTGGAGAATTCTTTCAGAGAATATATGCCTTAGTCATTTTGCATGATTGTGATTTTGGGAAACCAGGCTAATTGATAAAATTCTTCTTTTCTGGAAAATAAAATTCGCCAGCTATCCACCGACAGTATCACATGACTTGATAATGTCAGGGAATAACTGACCGCACAGATATCTAAAGAAATTGCACAATAAGCTTGGCATTCCCTAAATCAACATTTTTTAGTCCGCATGTGCCGGTGCCGCCCATTATCTTCAAAAAATGCCTTATATAAAATCTGAAAATTGTCTCTTTTTCATCATCTGAAGCAAACGCTACGCAAGCGCTAGTGGTCGATTAAGACCTTCACCAGAAGCTTGTCAGCGCTTCTTCTGGCAAGATAAGGCAAAATTGGATCAGAAACTGCAGCCTGTGATGATCTCAATTTTCACACTACGACAGTGCTTTAATGACCTTTAAATAACATAATTCATTTGGCAAAAATATCAGCGGCACCGTTCTACAGTGCACACGGACATCATAGGAACGCAGATTTCGTGGCATACTGACTTCGCATGTTCCTGTTTACAGTAAATATAGAGAAAAAGATCTTAAGCACGCAATATGATTAATACGACAAAGCGAATATTTTCAACTCTGGGCTACTCGCTAAAAAGAGTCACAACAGGAGCAACTAACAGAAGCATTTCCTGATGACTTCAAATATTGTAATTTTTCATATTTTTTGCTGACTAGCAGAAGTACATCTAGAATTTTGTGATGTCAGGTATAACAGATGATTATAAAAAGCCAAAAGTGCAAACATAAACAGAAATCGCTTTCTTTGCATCCGCAAGGTACATAAGCAATGAAATAAAAAATGCATAATATCGGTCATTTTTCTTCCATGCAAATTGCATCTGTTTAGATTTAGTCTTAAAGAACTCCACTGTAACTATCATAGACGTGTGGGTTAAGTGAGATGAGAAACACTTGCAAGTATTGGCAAATTAAAATAAAAAAGATGCCCATGTAAGCCTGTTTCTAATTCTTTTAGCACTACAAGAATTTCCTAGCAATTTCAAATAATTTGCGTTCAATTCTATAAAATGTGACACTCATGAGAGACAGAAAGCATGCCATTCAAGATTTAAAAGCTAACTCAACCATCGTAGAACAATCTATAACGCGAGGCAACTTATTTTTTGGCTATGCACAAATAGGTGCTTCACTTTTTTGCTGTGAAACTTTTTGATGCACCGGAGTAGGGCAGCGGATAGTGGCATTATTGCGGCCCAAGCGGCGCAGAATTATCTTACTTGGATCCGCTGTGTATTTTTGAGTGTGATCATTGATTGATTTGTTATTGCCGTTACCGCGCGGTGCACAATTACTCCACTTTGCGCCGCTGTGCATAATCACATGCGTCAGTTGAGATTAAAGTAATTTCCAAGTTCACATGAAAGCATTCATTGATTTCAATAAACCAGTCCTATTGAAAAATGAATTACTTATGTCGTAATGGTCGCAATTATGCAGAGGTAAAATACCTATTACTTTCATCTGTTATAGACATTGTTTTAGAAATCCATCAAAATTATTTCGCTGAAGTATATGCAACCATTGCGAAAGATGCTTCATTAAAAATCAAGTCCTTCATCAATGTTATACAAAATAGAATATCAATGATAACAATCACCGCCATAGTATTCAAATCATGCCGTCTTTATGATCGGTTAAATAGTTTTTGTTTTATTTCATTGACAAAGACATTGTCCAAATGCTTCCAATACAAAATTTTAGTGACTTATTCTACACTTTGTTGAACTTAATTAATGTTCACCTTATCACATTACATGTAGTTGCATTGGTGAATCAATTGTGCATGAGTAAATATTCTCCGTTCTTTTACCAGCAGTCACTATTTTCACGGCAGTCATTCCCCGAATACGATGTGAACATTCCATTTCCATTAACACTGATGATTTCATATTGAGATAAGACGCGAAAATTTTACAATCCATTTCGTGAAGCAGTTGTCCACTTTTAGACTTTCATGACTTTGTACATATGGAACACCACAAGTTGCTCATGCATCATTTTCCTAGAAGAAAAGTCGCATGAGCGCTTTCGGAACTCTCCATCAACGTGTGCACTACTCCATAATGAAGTAATGTTTCACGAATTACTAAAAGAAATGCACTGTGAAATTACGATGATTGGTCGATAAGTGCTTTTCCACTTTTTTCGTGTCATCCGCACTTTTTGAAATCATTGTAAAATTATCCACACCAAATTCTCGCATCTGAATTATCGATGTACAACTGAACATTTTTGCAAAATTTTGCCTTACTGTTAATCTCTAAGTTATAGATCTATAGTTCATAACTATCTGTTAACATAGCTCTATGAAAGCGTTTCCTGAATCAAGTGAGTCAATTACAAAATGCGAGAGGCATAGAAAAACAAGACCAGGAACTTGAGACCAAAGCATGACATCATGTCTGCAAAAGTGAATGAATAAACTTAGTCATAAAAATGAGAAAACTACACATATTTTATTTGAAGCACACTTCTGCAATGGGGAATTAAAAATGCATTGGTGATTTAGGATAATCGAAATAATGAATGGGATTTATCAGGAGAAATGTTCGACCATTAATTTAGAATATAAGGATAACTACACCTTTTTAACTTCTATCTAAAATAAGTCAATTTCTAATTAAAATAAGTGAAGTTCTAATTAAAATAAGTCAATTTCTAATTAAAGTAAGTCAAGTTCTATCTAAAAAAATTTAAATTACATATTATGTACATGTATAATATATATATATGCGTAATTGTTTCTTATTTAATACCATTTACATGATTAATAATAGGGCATCTTTCCCCGACCGTACGTTTCAGCCAAAATTATCCAATTTTGAGGAACTGCCGACTGCAGTGATATGCGGCTTTTTGTATGAGATAGAACAAAAATATGTTAGTCATATACGCTGGCCTACCTATTCTCATCTTCAATACCAGAAGTCTACCCACATTTGATCAAAAACACTATTATTCCACCAACTACTCGTAATTCATATATTAGTATATGTATAGGATTTAAGCTACTGTAACCATCTAATGCACTAACGTTGTCGTTCATTGGTTAATCGTGAAGAGAGATGCAAGAAGGAAAATGTTTTTGAGCTTGATTGCATGCTCTTAAACAGAAGCGGGGTCCTAAATCCATCATTGTTTTATCAATGATAGTTTCGAGGTACCTGAAGATGTTCGGATTGCTGATACAGTTTTGCTCAAAGTCGATGCTATTTCTTTCAGCTTCATTTATTTGTATTCAATTCGTCAAGTGACTGATTCATCGACCAATGACGCCAAAGTTTGGTATTGATTTTTGCAATCCTAACCACAGCTCGTGTGCACTCGTGTGATGAGAAATTAGGAGAACAATAGAATTAGCGCTGATTGAGGTCATAGCCATAGATATCTCATGTGCAGATAATTCTTAGACTAAAATCTTAGATAAGTTATTTCGAGAACGGTGCAAAATGAACGAACTCGATGGAATAACTAACACTGGATTGTTATTTGCCATGTATGGTATTCTCAACTGCTTAATTTATAAATTTTGAATAGAACTTGACTTTTTTAATTAGAACTTGACTTATTTTAAATAGAAAAAGGTGTAGTTAGAAATTCAAACGAGAAAAACGGATGCATGAGTCAACAAAAGGGCAACAATAACAGGTGAATAATAACCTGAAGCAGTATAAGACTACAGCATGTAACGAATCTCTTTGGCAACACTTCTAAACGTCCTACGTCATATGACCATATGGTTTCCTCAATAAAGTTGCGTTGATTGTCTCCCTCATCATATCGCATTCATCAAATATATGACTCCGTTTACTAAAATGTTTTCCCAATAACGATTTCGGCCAGCGGACATCGAACTTTAGCTTTTATGGTTCTTTCATATTTCTCGATGTATTTAAGTTTCACTCACATAGTTCCAATCGCATTCAGTGCATTCATTGAGATAAGCTTCGCTACACTGCTTTCATAATGCTTGCTTTTTCTCAAATATTCACTCAACTATCTCTAAGTACTAACATCAACAAAAATCATTTGAGAAGGAAAAGAAAAGCGAAAGGAATGCGCAGTTTGGAGAAATAAACTCACAGAATGCGACTGGAATGTGAGTGAAGCTTCAATATTGTGGACACTGCAATTGTGAAAACAAGTTTTAGTAAGTAGCCTAGTCAGAAAACATGTAACATTTATAAGCACAAATAAAAAATCTTAGGACTTCACAAAACATTCATTTACAAGACCTTCTTGACTCCTATAGAGTACGTATCATACTTGGACTTTCCTGAACACCCTACTTTCCAGAATTTTCATACACGCGGGCACACTGTTTATAATGCAATAAAAAGTTGGAAACTAACAAAGTATGATATATTAATACAAAAGTTATACAAACAAAACAAGCGCCTTAAAAGCAAACAAATCATTTAATGAAGTCGAAAAATATCTAGCTCAGTCATCTGGCGCCTGTGAATAGTAAAAAATGCTTCCAAATCCAGAGCTGGGAAGATTTGGTTCACTTTTCCTCTACAACTTCTCACCGCTTTCTTGCATCGAAGATTTTTTTGAAACGAAAGCATTTGATAATGACGATGGATGTCTGCGACGCCTAAAAAGCCTTGTGATTGCCATAAAAAATTATAGTGACAAGCATGCATCGACGCTTTGTGGCTTCCCGTGATGAGTACTTTCAATTTTTCAAGCCCTCGATTTCCTAAGTGACCTGTTGTTTGATAAAAAGAAAATTCACAATTACTTAGATTAAAAGACCCAATCTATTTTACTTTGCATGTTTTTAAGTCAGGTGCTTTGGACTTCAGAGTCAGAGATGGAAGCATCACGAACTTGCCGCCTCTACCTTATTCAATTATAGATATTTTGCTAGCTGTATTGTACTAGATAAAGTACAATCTAGCACCATGAATCTAAGGTGAAGCGGGATATTTCGTCTCAGAAGCTCAGGCTTGACAAACATTTTATTTGATCTTTCATTATTGTATTAGATAGGCACTTCGGAATGCCTCAGTAAATTTTCTGTGTTCATAGAATCATAGACAGATAGTCACGACTTCGAACAAATTCGAATACGCCATAATATGTAATTCAGGGTCTGTCAACACTAACATGCGAGAATATGTTATGCAATGATCTTTAAATTATGCTTCCACTATCGAAATCGATCATAGGTATCACACGACAAAGGTCTGTTTGAAGACATACTTGCTGACTAGTCATTTTGCATTTTTTTTAATAAATAGCCTACTGAATCAAAAAATAGGTACTCATTGATTCATGAATTTTGAAAGCATTTTAACAGATGCTGTCTTAAACAACGTGATGTCTGATTTTTTATACAGACAAGATTAGCATATAATCGTTTTTAGTTAGCCTACATGTATTTTAAAAGATAATATTTTTCCATTCAATATGCGATCAATGTGGTCTATATACGAGAATATAATTAATAAAATAATGAATTAATTCAATTCATTTCACAAATATGTCACAAATGTAGTTGAAGCCGTATCAATTGGAAAGCCAAAAATGTAGTTGCATGAAATTTACCTGAGAGTGAGTGGATGTAGGCCTATTACAGCAATTGTGGACCTTACGGTCTTAAGCATATAATCGTCTTTACCACAGGATTATCACAAACAAATGAAACTACCTGTCTATGAAAAGAAAAGTTTTATATCATGATTCATTGGTGGATTATTGAAAGAGGTCTTGCATACAGATTTTTGAGACAATATATATATATTGTTAATAATAATTTTCGCCATTGACCAAATGAATAGGTTTTAAAAAAGAATGACACGGTCAATAAATAAGGTATTATATCTGGACTATATATATTCGACTGTTACATTTTAACATCGGACTCATAAAAGAGACAGTCGAATATATAGTCCAGAAATAAGACCTTATTTATTGACCGTGTCATCCTTTTTCAAAATTGATATATGTATGTATGTATGTATATATATATATATATATATATATATATATATTATTTAGATTATTAAGACAAGTAACCTGGCAATTGATAAATTTATCAAATCTCAACAGATGTAACCACCACGAGACATGTTTCGGCCTGTTGGGCCTCATCAGTCGTGGGTAGGTTTGAACCAGCAACGTTGGAGCTAGAGGACATGCAAGCATACATGGTCCGGTGGCCTTGTGGCTAGAGGGTATGCTTGCAAGTCCTCTAGCTCCAACGTCGCTGGTTCAAACCTACCCACGACTGATGAGGCCCAACAGGCCGAAACATGTCTCGTGGTGGCTACATCTGTTGAGATTTGATAAATATATATACATATTAGTCTGCAGTTTAGTGCTTTTACGGAACATATTTAGACGAAGCTTGTTATTTGAGGGTGAAAAATATAACAGGAAAGTCCCGAGAAATCAAAGACAAGCGTAAGTTGTGCTGATGTCATCTCTATTCGAAAATTGATGTGGTTTACTTCGACAGACTCCTATCTACGTAGCATTCGCAGGTTATTTCGAGTGACAGTAGCACTCGATTTTCCTCTTGGCTTGTACCCTACATTGTTGCCGTAGAAACACACGCATCGAGACGCATCAATGAAATAGTTATTCCACAAGCAACTGTGCGCACGAATAACCTCTACAGGTACTTGGGCATATAGTAGGTGGGCCTACATTAAGTAGAGTGGTAACTCCGCATTTATTAAATCCCCAATGTGTATACAATTTCGATTTCATTAAATGAACTCGAGGTGGATACATTTGGGCGTTGTTACCAAATGTGAGATATGCAAACTTTTGCAGTTTTGAAGAAATTACCAGGGAATTGAGCGATCATGATAGTAATGCAGAAGAAGTGTTTTACAGATCCTCCGTGTCATGACAGCCTTGCTGAGGTAATGTTCGTTAAATTAGCAACTGGATGACTTGCTTTTCATAATATTCATGCTCAATCCAAGGGAATCTTCTTAAGCGTGATCATATCATAAGCAGCCTGCCACCGGTAGAGCAAAATAACAATCAAAGACAATGATTTCAATAAACTTTGAAAGATGTAATGGGTCCACATCACTATTCAGGTTAAAAAAAACAAATTCATGCCGATGAAAAATGGAGTTAAAAACAATTGATTTCAGCCAAGAAAGCAAAATAAGACTTCCATTATAATGCGGTTCATGGAATTCCCTTGAGAATCAGCTTAATTTACGCTTAGTTAGGATGCTTATTATCAAAAATTGATTTCTTTTTGATATCCAACTTGTTTCATACTACTTATATAGGGACGCCATCTCAGTAGTATATAAATTGAAAAAATTTTAGCTTTTCAAAAACTTCAAATAATTTTTTGGACCACGGGAACGTAATCTCCGCAAAAATCTGAATCTCTTGATATAAAAATTTTCACTGTATACACATTTTTGAGTCGACACTCCACCTACTATACTTACTCTGTGTACTTGGGTATTCGCACGTCACTGCGTCGGAATATCCACTGTTTCTTTTACGAACACCCACCGTTTTTCAGCCTGATCGTATCAATATTGCAGAAATGCTTCCTGCGATTTAATGACATAACCAATACATGGGCACAGCAAACACTGATGACGCATTGAAGAATATGCATGAGCTTGGAAATCTAAAATCTCGATGTTTATTAGTTGCTCTGAAGTTGGATTTTGTCAAAAAAATTTGAAGTTTTGGATCATAGATGAAAATTGACACACAGTGTGAGCTATTATTCAGCTTCATCATGATGTGAAGAATTTAAGATTCGTTGAATGTACAAGGAAATACAGCATCAATAAGTTTCACCAAAAAATTGTTACTGTAGGAAAATAAGACACGATTTTTCAATTATGATGATGCTCAATTTCAATGAAGTTAATACCATGTGAAAGGTTATGTTTAGAACGTTATATTGCCAGATCATTTAGGTTGTCTGGTGAGTTGTGGTCAGTAGACTTAAAAGTACGAATTTTTGGTCAACATTCACTGATGCCTACAGACGCAACTACATAATTCAGAAAATTAAGATTATCACCATTGAATCAGGCTTATGCTAAGCCTTCAGATGATATATTGTTTTTCGAATTTCGACAAAATTAACGCCTTAACCTGATGTTGCGCCTACTTCCGCGTTAAAAATGCTTTTAGCGGTCAAATGCACACAGCTCAATAACTTTTATTGTATTAAAACTTTAATTTTCTAGTTTGGGTCTAAAAGAATGCTGGTGTAATCAGCTCCAAGAATATGTAAGTTTTATCAAGATCGGCCCATCCATTCACTGGCAAACTGCAAATTTGCATTACTCACTCACGCAGTCATTCGGTGAGTCATCAACACCCTCGGCTGAGGCTAGAATTTTTTGAATCGCTGATCTGAGGATGGGGCCGCCTGTAGCTGTCTGCTCTACACCTGTTCACAAACAATAGCTATTCTTCATGCCGTAGTTGCTGACGCTCGCGTCCGAAAAAGGGGATCCCAAGATTTTTGCAACTCAATCAATGATCACAGGAGGACAGACGAATGCGACATAAATGATCAGATATGAAGCAACAAACTTCCAATCACTAATTACTTCATTTAATTGGGCAAACCACACAGTTTCCTAGGCATAGTGCCTGGACTGCTCAATTAAATAATTTTAGTAATCAACGAAATGCAGCTCAACTATTTGGGAACCATGGCCGTTACCTACTGTAACTCTTACTTCTCGTTTATTGTCGGTTAGGCCCCAGGTTTGAAGGTGCGATATTTGGGTTACGTCGATTCTCGCTCACATGAGTGTGCCTCCTCCACACCTTCCGGTCTTGCGCAAGTAGAGGCTTGAGATGTGCGAGCTACATATCGTTCCTGACGTTAAACATCCACTTTATCCTTGACCGCCGTTATTGATATATTCAACAGCAACTTTTGTGATACAGCCGCGATAGCTGCATTCATATCTGCATATCTGCGCCATTATGGTTGCTTGCGCTTGCACTTTTATGCAAATAGCCATGGCATAATTTTGGAGAACTCCAATTTCTAGACATGCAAAAGATTTTCTGCCACTGTCAAATTCTGAACTACGTGTAGTTGCAATATCTCCAACACAACAACTGAAGCTTCTTTAAATCCTTTGAGACTATCTGGTAGATACGATCGCTAGTCGCCAACAGTAATTTTAGACAAGCGACTCTTGCTATCAACATTGAATAGCAATAACAGCCACTTCTACCAGCAACACTCACTGGAATCGGCCGCACAGCCACTATCCCAAAAATGTTGACGAAAACAACCTAAACATACTAACCAATGTCCATCCAAAAAATCAAATGCTTCTACCTTTCAGCATTATGTAACTCTAAGGATGGACGCAGATTTGTACACGCTTACTTACCGTATGACAGAAAAACGCAGACGAAACCCTTCGTAACGAACAACAATCAGGTGATTTACCGTTACATTCAAAAGTCTAAATATTAAAACAAAAAACCAAGGAAAAGGACAGTAGCATGATAACATCCCTTCCAAAGAAATTTGCGCATGACATTCTTAAATGGCAATAATGAAGGAATCAGATACACCATGGGCATTAAAATCAATAAAACTTGATGGACATCCGTTGTTTTGAAGATGACTCCTAAACGATGACGCCATTCAATGATTATTAGAAGTGGGGAAGTTACCGGCAGCTTCAAGAGAGTTTTGCAGGTATTGACATTTCATACCATTTTACTAGAAGCTTTTTAGAAGCACTTTTTCACAATAGAGGAATTTTTGATCTCTCTTTGAAAAAGAGGAGTCGACTTGTTGCAAGATTCTACGCTTAATCTATGATTCTACGATTGTTGCAAGCATTGGTTGGAAGTTTTAAAAAATTGAGTCATAGAGATTTCTAGAAATCTAGATTCTAGATTCCAGAAATGAAACATGAATTTAGTGAATCACAAAATCATGCCGGTGAAAATTGAATGAAAATCCTGAAATTCCAGCCAAGAAAGCACGAATAAGATCTCGACTTTTTCAAGAAGACTTTCATTATAATACATTTCATGAAATTCCCTTGATAATCAGCTTGATTAACGCTTAGTTAGGATGCTTATTATCAAAAATTGATTTCTTTTTGATATCCAACTTGTTTCATGCTGCTTATATAGGAGAGTCATCTCGGTAGCATATAAATTGAAAAAATTTTAGCTTTTCAAAAACTGAATTGGTTAAAATTGACTTTTTTCAAAAGGGCTCAAATAAGCTTTTGGACCACGGGAACGTAATCTCCGCAAAAATCTGAATCTCTTGATACAAAAATTTTCACTGTATACCATGCTGTATACCATAGTCTGTATACAGACTCTCTTTTGAGTCCGCACTTTGGTCGACACACTACCTATCCCTACTCTATGGTATGAAAATAATACGAACCCTTCGAGTTCCCAATTTAACAAACATTAAATCTCCAAGCCTGTCATGGCACTGAGAATCTGTAAAATACCATTATTCTTTCTGCATTATCATCATGATCATTCAATTCCGTGGAAATATCTTCAGAATTGCAGAACTTTGCATCTCAAATATGGTAACAATTACCAACTGTATCGCCCTCGAGTTATTTTAATATAATCGAAAGTGTATACACATTGGGGATTTAGCACATACGGAGGATTCGGAGTTTAGTAACTAAGTCCCTGAAACATCCATCGGCAAACTATTGGTTCCGCTCTATCAAAAAATAGATATAATAAAAAATAAATATAAATTCAAAAATTTCAGATTTCTACGGATTTCTCTTTATTTGGCTGTTTATGGAATTGTCGAGATGCTTTCTCTTAAGCTTTTTTTGATTTGTTTGTTATCTTTCGAAAAATATACTTGTCCAATAAAATACATTGCTTTTCTTATTTGTAGAATTTAGCTACATTCTTTATGACAGCTGGTGTCATTTGAATAAAATCATTATACCATTATAACAAAGCAATTTTATTTAGGAATAATATCATAGTGGCCTGACATTAGACATTAATGTTGAAAGTACATCCGAAAAGGGATTCATATGCTTTTCTTTTTATCAAAATGTATCATTAACCCTTTCCATGACACCGGAAACCTACTTTTCAAAATGGGGCTGCTTTTGATTTTATGCCGTGGTACGTGCTTCTTCATGTATGCGGTCAGTGTATTGACTGTTGATGATACTCATCTTAATTGTGAAAACAATCTTAAGATTTTTAGGCATTATCTGGCCTTTGTATCTCGTTGCATCAGGATCTCTGTGGTTGTGTTTTTCGAATTTACTCGGCACCTTAATAGAGAGAGGGAAACGTATCCCAATTGTCAGTCTTTCGTTCGAAGGGAATGCGCTGAAAAGATGACACACGACAGGGAAGGTTGGCCAACACCTTATAAAAACTGAAAGCACTTAATGAGAAAGAAATAAGGATTATAAAATACCTTTTGATGCATCAAAATTTCAACCGTGTGAGTGGCTGACGCTGCAAAAACCACAAAAAACTCTTTTGTTAGCCTTAATTGGCTCCTCTTTTCTCGAGAAAATGGAGTCTGGACAGAGAGAGGGGTATTTGTGGGTTATCTCCCCCACGTTTTCAAATATTCTAAAATCCGTTAAATTGAATCAATCGTCACAAAGCCATACACCAACATTTGTGCAAATCGGACAAGTACATACTTAATGAGTTAGGGGCAATAATTTGAAGTGCAGCGATGTCATTTGATCTGACTTCAATGGCAATGGGAGGATTGCGAAGTCTAACATTTCGCCAATTTCATCCCACAAATGTTCAATGGGGTTTCGATCCGAACTTCGGACTGGCCAATCTATCCGTCGTGTTCCAGTTTCTTCCTGAAACAGTTGGACAACGCAAGAACTATGGGGAGCAGCTTTGTCATGCTACCACAGAATTAAATATTTCATAAAAATATTTATCTGCTTCGGTTTGCTAGAAGTGTGATTGGTTGGAAATCGCGGAACTTGCTAATGGTGCAAGAAGGAATTCCTAATACTTTACAGGGATAGGAAAAAAGTCGTGCGTCGATTGCGGATTGCTCTGAATTCTATCAAAGTGCTTCGATTGCCACGATTCTTTCAGGTTCGAAGAATTAAGATAATTGCGCACAAGTTTTCTTCATAATGCTGGCCCTTTCGATCATTATTAAAAAAATTAGCAGGCGCACGGAAATTAGTTCACCAGATGATTTCAGCATTCCTCACTGCATAGTGCATGCACTGTATATTAGCCAGACGACGATGTGTCTTTGGTGTGTGCGAAGTCAGATCATATCACAGCACGCATCTCGCAATGGCTCTGGTGTCCTCTGCTGACGGCTTATTGTTTGCCATTTCCAATAGCAAGCGATACACGAATTATCCATTCGTGAATGAGCAAGCTCTCTGGGAGCAAGTTGTCTAATTCTGTGCATGTTACAGTCTCCATGCCATCTCGCGAGGTTCAAGGTCCTCGGCTCATGGAAGGTATTCCAAAATTCGACGATAGCTAACTCCATTAAGGGAGCATGGCGAAGCTATCTATGTGCTTCGACCATCAGAACAGATGCCTCGCCACACCATGACAGATCCGCCACCTTGTTGACCGTTCTCGCAAATGGGATCGTTGCGAAGTAACTCACCTTCGTATCGTCGAACTCGCATCCTTCAATCCACAGGCATTAGTGGGAAACGAGATTCATCTGTGAAGGTGATTCTCCTCCACTGCGCTTCTCGGTAGTGGCGACCACTCATCACCCATCGCATCCTAGCTTGATGATGACGCGCAATTAAGAGAGGTCTCCGTAAGATTCGTCGATAGCGCAGACCAGAACGAGACAGAAGCCTACGAACTGATCGATTACTGACTTCATTCCGACAACTCAATAACCTAGGGTAGGAATGAAATGGGTCTCTCCTTGCCAGACGAATGAGCCGCCGGTTCGATCGCGCTGAAACTACTGGTACTCGACCCGATTCTCCTTTCTTCACATAAAAAAGATCAATCTTGGTGTAAATACAGTTTACCGACGGCAGCCCGTTGAAAAAATATGTAGGTTTTCACTAAATTGGACCCACCAATTCCAAGAAACATTATTTTTGAAAAGTGAAGCCTGAAATGACAACTTAAGGGCATTGCCCAAACGACTGTACTCTAACAGGAATTGTCTCTAAATTCAATAAAGAGCTAGAAAATACGCTGCCATGTTTTATGGCCAACTGTATATAGGCCTGAATGAAAGCGTAAAATGTTATCTTGTGTGCATCTTGCGTGACTCATTTAATTCATTTCGATTTTAATAAAGCTTGTATAAATAAAATACAGCATAAATTCATTTAACAGTTTAACGGATACTGCATTGATAGCTACAGTTAACTGGTCGCATATTTCTTTCTTAACTACAACAGTGTACTATTACTGGCTTACCTTTATCAGATCAATATCATTCAATTTGAACAAATTTGATGTGAATTGCAATACAAGGGTTTGATGGTAAGCGTGACATAGTAAAAGAAGAAAATATTTGATTAGGAATTCTTACAGAGTTCCAAAAAGTTGCACCGATGGAAACCCCACATACATGTAAATTCACGCATTAATTCAAAGCTCCATGTGGTTGCAAATTTATGCAAAAATTTACGTGCCACGTTTTATTCCTCTGACTGGTTAAATTTTTGTGATCACAAAATTGACTAGATATTCGAACCAACTAGTCACCCATTCAAGTTAGCGAAAGGCACACGTAAACGGCATCGCCTGAATAGCTTATGGAAGGGCTTATAACATATTCGATTATTAAAATTCCATTTTCCTAGCACGCCCAATATTAAAAGCGATCATGCTACGATAGTTTAGCATACCTACTACAATCAGTTTAGTAATCAGCAGAGAACATCCGAAATAACAATTTCGATACAAATTCATAGTAGATAAAATAGAAACATCACGGAGGTAATAATGTTGAAGAATGACTATCTGTGACGACTCCAAGACAGCTAAAACCATGCTAACAGCATAAGTCATCGTCTGATTATATGATTATGATCCCTTCTTGTGCAGGAGACTTACCTGCATTAACGATTACATGTATCCTCCCTTTCTGTTGCAGTCGCTGTTGTCATTGCTTCAAAAGTTTGATCGCAAAAAGTTGTACTTATTTATGACAACAGCGACTGCAACAGAAAGGGAGGATACATAATCGTTCATGCAGGTAAGTCTCCTGCACAAGAAGGGATCATAATCATATACTGATCTCTTTATTGGAAATAAAATTGATGCATTTATGGTTTTAGTTGCAAAAGGAAAAGTACAGCTAAGTCGCACATCCGCAGTCCAAAGTCACACCCATTTTGCCTTTTAACAGAAGGGTGACTATGGACAGGCATTTTACTATATAGTGTTTCAACAAGTGAAAAATATTCAAAGCATAATTCAGGTAATTCTCAAGTACAAGCATGCTACACTGAGATTCCATATTTTATGACAATCACACTTGTTAAATGATTGTACCATTTTTAAAGTGCATTTTTGTATGGGTTTCTAATGTAATTCATCATGTAGCCTATGGAATCTCATAAGAACATTAATGTAACATGTTATATTCCATATTGATTGAATCGATCTAAAAACATTCGATAGTGTAACTTGGTGTAATGTTCAAATTTCTATTTTGTCCAAAGTCACCCCATTAAACAAAAGGCGATGGAAGCAGAGGAGTCTACACGGAAAGGAGACACACGATATACAAGGTAATGAAAAAGATGAGTAAAAAGGAGACAGCAAAACCTGGAATCGGGATTAGAGATGTTTCCGGAGAGATGCTATATAATGTAGATGATGTCCTTGGAAGATGGAGTAACTACTGTGCACAATTATATCACAACACAAAAAGCATCAGTGAAGTAGGAGAAGAGATTCGAAAAGGAGATTGAGAGCCGGAAGTTCTCGAAAGTGAAATTCGATATGCGATCAAGAAACTGAAGACTAAGAAAGTTTTTTTTTTTTAAACTGAATTTTCACCCCTAGCACAGCTATTAGCCATGAACGAAGCTAGGGGTTACTCAATGAAAAGTAACAAATTGTATTATTTTGAATAAATAAAATTAAAAAAAAAAAAAACAGATCTTCCAATCTGATTAAGCTGTCCCCATCAGAAACCTATTCGCACGCCTCTTGAAAGTATCAAGATTGTATTGGTCAGGGAAAGTGGTCTGGGGAAGCTGATTCCAAAGCTGTGCCGTGCGAACAAAAAAGCTTTTCGAGCGACTCACAGTACGTGCGCGTTCTAAGCTCACATTATAGCATGTGAGTGCATTAGCTCTGCGTGTGCTTCTGGAGAAGATCTTAGGTTTGGGTACGCACTCATTTACTGCAGAGCTGCTTCTACCGAAATAGTACCTGTAGAAGAGACTGAGTGAAGCAACATCCCGTCTGACGGAGAGCGGCTGCAACTTGCTAGCAAGTTTTTCACCCATGAGATTCTTGACACGTTTCTCAACCCGTTCAAGGAGGTTAAGATGCGTTTGTGGGGCGCCTGCCCACAGATGACAACAATACTCCATCAGAGGACGAATAGTGAACCTGTAAAGATAGCAGACAGTCTGTGGTGAAAGATAGCTGCTGGCACGATAGAGACTACCAATGCGTTGAGCTGCCTGCTTGCTAATGGATTGGATGTACGGTTTCCATGACAAGTCTTTCGTAACCGACAATCCAAGGAAGGAGATGGAATCTTGTTCTCTGATCCTATTATCTGACATCTTAATGCTATGATCATCATCATCTCCTTTAAGTCGTGAGTGCAGAATACTCTGAGTTTTTGAAGGATTGAAGGAAACAAGCCAATTGGCGCCCCATTCTGAGACCATGTGTAAGTCTTCATTAAGAACGTCGCATAACTGCTGACGTTGCTGAGTGTTTTTAGCGAGTCGCTCATTGGAATTGAAGAGTGTTGTGTCATCTGCATACATCACCAATTTACTCACTAGGCAGTCTGGGAGGTCGTTGATGTACAGCAGAAAAAGAGTGGGTCCCAAAATTGACCCTTGAGGAACACCTGCATTGACAGACTTGGTGGAAGACTTTTGTCCATCTAAGACGACAGATATCTGCCGGTCACTAAGGAAAGAAGCAAGAAGTTTGTGGAGTTGATCAGCAACTCCATAGGACTTTAGCTTCATAAGGAGTCCCTGATGCCAGACTTTATCGAATGCCTTGGAAATATCCAAGGCAACTGATCTCGTCTCACCTTGTCTGTCAAGGACACGACTCACATGTTCAGTGACATAAGAAAGAAGATCTGCAGTTGATCGAGAGTGCCTGAAGCCATACTGTTCTTCAGATAGAAGGTTCTGAGTTTCAAGGAAGTTAACAATGTGTTGGTTAATCACTGCTTCAAAAATCTTGCCAGCAATTGGAAGCAGGCTGATAGGACGGTAACTAGATGGAAGAGATGAGTCAGAACCTTTCTTTGGAACTGGAACCACGGAAGCTACTTTCCAACAAGAGGGAAACTCACCGGTGGATACACATCTACTAAACAGTTTAGATAAAAGTGGAGAAAGCTCAGGTGAGAGATGCTTGAAGACCGAAACCGGGATGCCATCTGGTCCACTAGACTTAGAGCTATCGAGACCGGCGATGATCTTTTTGACGTTTCGGACTGTGACTGAAGGAGGACTAATTGTCTCATCAGTGCGCGTGGGAATTGGAGTGGAATTCTACCTCCATCGTCTAATGACGAATTCTTTGCAAACTCCTTGCAAAGAAGCTCGGCTTTGTCTGCTGAGGTTGTCGCCATAGAAGTACTGACTTCGGCATGACGGAGTGCTGGGATGGAGGATTTGTTCCTATTGGTGACACTGTTGTAAATCCTCCAGAAGTCCTTAGAGCCAAGCTTTTGGGTAGCAATGGATTTCCGTACATACAAAGCGTAACGGCTTTTGGCCTGATGTATGGTTTCCTTGCAATGTCTACGTGCGGTTTTGTACAATTCAAGATTGCCAGAGCTACTGTCACGCTTATACTTATGGAAAAAGTGGTCACGCTGGCAACTTGCAGCTGCACATTCTGGTGTAAACCAAGGTTGTGAATGGGGCTTCATTTGGAAAGTACGGTGAGGAATGTAGGCCAACATCCCTATCTGAAGCCATTCTGTCAGTTCTTGCGCCGACTTGTGAACGTTCTCGCTCAGAATCAAATTCTCAGCTTGAACTTGACTAAGAAAAGTGCGGAAGCCACACCAGTCTGCTTTGGAGTGAATTGTATTGTATTGTATTGGTATTGTATTGTATTGGAGAATTGATAAACTGTTCTATGGAAGGGTGCAGACGGTGTGGAGCAAATTTGTTTGCCAGAAACTGTGATAACACAGTGATCAGACGTGCCGAGGGGAGAAGTAACCTTGTGTGAAAAACAAGTTGGATTTGAGGTGAGAAACAGGTCAAGGAGATATCCAGTATCCCCAGCTCGGTCAAGCACTCTGGTAGGACAAGTGACAATTTGACTAAGGTTGTGAGAGACAGCGAAATCCTGGGCTGCCTGACCGGAGAGATCGGTGGTGCGTGAGTGCACAAGCCAGTCAACATTGTGCACGTTGAAGTCACCAAAAACGGCAACTTCAGCGCTGGGATACTCTTGTAGAAGATAATCGATCTTGTCAGAAAGAACATTGAAAATATCAGCATTAGTTGATGGAGAGCGGTATAGGAAAAATAGAAGAAGAGTGGTCTTCTGCAGCGGCGCAATGAAGGCAAGATACTCATGCCTTGGATCCTCTGAGCTACGAAGCCTTCTCAAGGGAAGGCTTGTCTTGGCATAGACTCCAAGACCATGACAAGGTGCTTTATCCATCCTGTGAAATATGTATCCATCAGGAGTAACGTCGCTTGATGACACACTGGGATCTAACCTGGTTTCCGACAGGGCTAGAAGATCTGGTGACTTACCTTGCAGGAAGATGTTGATGTCGTCGTAATTGGACCTCAGTCCTCTTACGTTGCTGAAGCTGATCCTGAGAGGGGTTTTGAGCTTGACGGCTTGACTACGTTTCTTGTGTGTCTTTCTCATTTTCATAATTTCTCATAGAATATCAAACAAATAAACGAAAATCATACTGTACAACAAAGTGATACAAGAAACATTGGAAGGCATCAGAAAAACGTAAATAATAGCAACAAAGCTGCAATAACTAATACGCAAAAAAGACACTTATAGGCACAGTTCATGTCGCAAAAGCTCGAAGAAACCCAAATGAGAACCCCTTTGCCGTAACAATGGGTACAAGTCAGGTAGGCCACAGAGGAACCGGATACAGCTACACGGGCTAAACCCCTCAGTAAAGCTACCCACGCATGTCCGTGGCAGTGGAACTGTACCGCCTTTTTTCGAGCAGTTGACCGGGCCTGCCTCCCAAAGCATTACCAGTGGGTTCGGGACCCTCGAACTACCTGACGCCCGTATGCCGTGAATACGTTGGATCTGTCACACCTTAACCTGCAACAAATGGGGAAGTGCAAAAGAGAGCAGTGGAAGGAAGTTCGATCACAAATGAGCCAAATAAGTGCCATGCCCAAAAACCTGATTCAACAACATGAAACATCTGATGACTGTTCATATTTCGCAAATCAGGGGGTGGTGTTAATTGGGACGGCCGAAGCCTACCACACTAAACAAACGTGGAGAAAAAGAATGAAAAATTAATCAAACATAAATAAATTCAATGACCAGTAAAATAAAAAAAATATTCCAGAGCCTGCTAGTTAGCCGGAGCACGGTCACAAACCGCCGACAATAAACCTTTCCGACAAGGTAGAACCCAAAGAAGCATGAGCTTCAGACGACACAGCCTTATTGCGACTCCGTTTTCACCCTTTCACCGCTTTGAGGCCGCAGGTTGAGTGAGAAAGGGTTTGGGTATTTGGCATATTTGGTATTTGGGGGGTTTTTGGAGGTTTTTGGGGTATTTGGAGGGTTTGGTATTTGGGGAGAAAGTATTTGGCATAGACGGAATCACTGCGGAACCACTGAAAGCGGGAGCATCAACGACAGTGGAAATGATGAAGAAAATAATTGACGAACTCTGGCAGACATGCAGTTGGCCTGACGCGTGGACAATATCAGAAGTGATCAACACTATCAAAAGTATCAGGAGCGCAAGATTGCTCTAAGTACAGGACAATAAGCCTTATAAACCATGCATCGAAGATTTTGCTAGAAATCCTCAGACAAAGGTATTACATCGGACCTCAAATAACAGAAGAAGTTTGGTTTTACAGCTGGGAAAGGATGCCATCCTAGCAATGGGAAACGCATTGCAGAAAGTTGCGAAAAAGACAAGATAAGTAAGAATTATGGGTCCTGTTCGTAGATGATAGACTTTCGATTCCGTTCTCCACGCGGCCTTATGGAAGGTGCTTGAGGATTTCGGGGTACCAAAACATCTAATATGGCTGTTACAGAAATTATATGAAAATGCCAGTGTTGTGGTGCGTGTTCATAATCGACGATCAGAACCATTCAAGTTTGGGAAAGGAGTCAGACAAGGATGTCTCATATCACCGCTAAGCGCAATCGGCGAGAAGATCATCAGAGAAGTTAAAGAAGCTCTTTCAGAAAGAGTGGGTACAGTTGTTGGAGGGAGATCAATTTGTAACATCAGATACGCCGACGACACAACTTTGATAGCGAATACGAAGGAGGAATTGAAAGGCATGGCAGAGCATCTTAAGTCTGTGAGTGATGTATGCGCATTAGCGCTGAATACCAAGAAAAAGAATTTTCCGAATTTGCGTTGAATACCATGACAGTACACGGTAAAAGAAACGTCGTAATTGGAGAAGATAATATACATTTATTTCAATCGAAGTCGAACAAAATTCGACAATAGCGAAGAATCGCTTTATCGACGAAAGAAAGTTAGTAATAGTGTCAAGTCGTACATTACAAAAAATAATCAAGTTTTGTCTTGAAGACAGTCACGGACGGGCTCTCAATTATTGAAGACGGTAACTGGTTCCAAATCTTGACGGCTCTGATTGTAAAGAAATAGGATCTCGGTCTGCAATTTTTGAGTAGCTGCTGCCGATGCCGAAAAGCGTGTCCACGTGTTGTAACGCTTGACTCGCCGGGACCATTCAGATGAGGCTGCAGCGGATAGACCCATGTCAATTTGAAAAGGCCGTGATGAATCTTGTAAAGCAGCAAAAGATCTGATCCTATCCGACGATCACTGAGGCTTCTCAAATTCAGTTTTTGAAGACGTTCGTATGTCAAGCCTCTTAAACTCGCAACTTGTCGTGTTGCCCTTCTCTGAACTCTTTCGAGTCTTTGAATATCTTCAACATTGTAAGGATTCCAAACATGAACACAATACTCAAGCAGAGGTCTGACATGTGCGATGTATATTGGCATTAGTGACGCTTCTGTTAGTTATCTGAACGTGCACCTGTACATCCCGAGGCACTTGTTTGCTTTGGCAACGACAGATTCCACTTGTAGCCTCCACTTCAGATCCGCAGTCAGAATTACTCCTAGATCATTGACAGACCTGCTCTCTTTAATGAACTTTTTAACTGTAGTAGGGCCTTCTTGGGCAGCAATTTCATACTGAAAATGAGGGTTAGATCGCCCAAAGTGAACAACTTCACATTTAAATGAGTTCAATTGCATCTGCCAACTATCAGTCCATCTGCTTACATTATCGATTTCATAAGCTGGATATCATGTGAATTCGAATCTCTTGTAACTTTTATGATCAACTTCAAATCATCCGCATAAAGCTTGCAGTTGCTCTTGCAGACTAGAGGTAAGTCGTTTATAAATAGCAAAAATAGGACGGAACCCAAAACAAACCCCTGTGGAACTCCACTCGTAACCATTGTCCAGTCTGAGGTACTAGATCCAATGACAACACGCTGCCTTCTCTTGTACAAAAATGCTTCGATCCATCGCAAAAGATTATCCCTCAAACCATATCGAGACAGTTTAAACGCCAACAAGTCGTGGGAAACCTTGTCAAATGCCTTCGCAAAATCAAAATAAATGACATCTACTGACTCCCTTTTATGCATTGCCTCTGTTAAAACATCCATTGTTTCCATGAGATTGCTCATGCAGCCTCTTTGAGGAAGAAATCCACGCTGATTTACCGAAAGAAGCGAATTATCAATTAGATAGCGCAAAACGAAATCACGAATGATGCTCTCGAGTACTTAAAAGGAATGCAAGTTAGAGAAATTGGTCGGAAATTATTGAGCTTAGACGTTTTCTTGTCTTTTCTGAGGGGCTATTCCACACCAGTTTTTCACAGATGTTGCACGTGCAAAAATTAGATTTCGAAAGAGTCCACGACTTCCACTTAGAATGAACATAAATGCATACCCCACCGCCAATCTTGCCAGATGATCTGTCCGTACGATGAAGCTGGTATTTATCAATGTTACAAACAGATTGGTCATGAAACCATGTCTCGCTGAATAACAGGACAGCAATCATAAGATGCAATCAAACCATCCAGTTCATTTATTTTGTTATGTAGGGACGTAGCATTAGTGTGCATACATCGTAGGAATTGAGGAACGCTGCCCGGATCAGATAGTGTCTTCGATAAGATAAGATCGACAATGTCAGTAAATTTAAGTTTGCGGGATCCTGCAAAACTTCCGATGGAAATAGCCAGACAGAAGCGAGCATCAGACAGAGTGTGGCCAGAAGAGCGACAGTAGATCTAGTCGAAGTATGGAAGCAAGTGATCTGAGTCCCAAGATGAAAGTCAGATTAGCGAAAGTTCTGGTCTGGAGCATAGCGTCCTACGGCTGAGAAAGCTGGACACTCAAGAAGAAAGAAGAATGACCGAAGCTTTTGAGATATGGATATGGAGAAGAGTCTTACGACTCAGCTGGTTACAGAAGAAAACAAATGAATATGTGAGACAGACGGTAGGCGTATCAGAGGGAGAAAGACTCCTCGCGAAAATGAAAGAAAGAAAAATGAAATATGACCACTGGAAGAGAAGAGGAGGGAGAGTGAATGTATCAGCGAAAGGAGAAGTTAGAAAGTTAGCTTAGAAGAGGAAGAAGAGAACGAGACTGGGTTGACAACATCCGAGAATGGAGGGGAGGCATGGCAAATGCAAGATCGGTTGCCAGCACGAGGAACACCCACGACACTACACAGGGCTAAGGCTTGCGGAGCTGAGTTGAACCCCATCTTACGGTAAATACTAAACTTATTCACTTAGTCAGCCGATCCGAGACAGTTGGCTCATGAAGCTGTGGTTTGCCTAATTAAATGTAGTGATCGGAAGCTACTCGTAGTTACTTCATAGCCAACCGATCATGTCATGTCCACCATCGTCTGTCCTGTCATCATTGATGAGTTGCTAAAACTCTTGACGGTTCATTTATTGGACGCAAGCGTCAGCAACTGCGGAGAAAATCCTATTGTCTGACATCAGGTGCAGACAACCATCTATCTGCATATCTGAGATTCGAAATCTTCTCATCTTAACCGAGGGAAATAATGACTCACCCAATGTCTTGAGTATGGGAATATTGCAGTTTTGAAGTTGTCCAGTGGACGGATGGGCCGATGTTGACGAAAGTTACATTTTTAGAGATGATAGGACGAGCATACTTTAATGCCCAATAATGAAAGCTCCAGTATTAGTACAACAAAGGTCATTGATTTATGTGCAGTTGACAGTTAAAAAACATAATTAAAGCCAAAGTAGCGCAAAATTAAGTGAAAGTGCAAAAAGAGTGATATTCACAAAGATAAAATAGTCCTGCTACTGAGTTTTCACAATGGGCAGACTGTCGCCTGTATGATTGAATCGCGTATGCATCAAGACCATTCAATTATAAAGCAAGCTGCTGCTTCTTCACGGAATAGGGCTCATCGTAGCACCATACGTTCTTTACAAGAAAATTTTATTACAACCACTGTTGACAAAGCTTCCGGTAATTTTTCTTTTACTTGTAAAAAGGTTTATTTATCTTTTTTTATTGAAAGAATTTGGTTTTCACATGCAATCATATCAACCAGTGGGTAATATAACGTATTACCCTTGTTTAACTTCTTTCTGCTCCTGACGTTGTTGCAGATAGTCGTGATGAATTGAAAAGACATTTTCGCATATTATGCCCAGCTTCAGAGACAAAAATGCCGAAGCTCTATTGCATTCAAAAGCTGCATAAAGAACCTTTCAAGTCTCACTTCATCGCATGAGCCTGTGATTGTACCACGGAGGGTCTTTCTGTTATTCTCAATAAAAACCTTGTTAGTCAAAAGATTTAATTTTGCGACTTGTTGTGACAGCATCCGCAAAAACACCGGATTTTATTTATTCTGGATCGTCAAATATTCCACCGATTTTCTTAGTAAACCTAATTAATACGCATAACGCTAACAGAGTTTTTCTGTGCAAGTCTTTGATTTTTCAACTTTCTGCATTTCCTATTTACATTTCCTCTATGGAACTAATTACAAGCCTATGCTGGTATTACTATATAGCTGCAGCAGTATTCGAATAACTCGTCACCCATCGGGAGTGGCCAAACATGACGAGTTATCCGAAGTTAATTTTTTATTCCAAGATAAGACCCTTACACCAATTAATCAGTATTTTGATATCTGAAATATATTAAGATATTTCGCTGCCGATTTCACGCCCTGCTGCGTAAGAAACCAGATACATGTACATGTTTATATTCTAAACTTAGCCTGTTTTTCCTATTTATGTAGTCTGTCCAATTTTCAATCCTAGGACAATTATCGTGGGCCTTCTAGGTAGGTACTGTAGTGTCTATAAACAGCGTAGGCTAGTGAAGGCTACACATGATAGAGTATTTTATACATAAGGCAATAAGTCATTCCATCATCTTAGTTCTGGAACGTTATTGTATTTTATATCGTGTATCAATATTCTTCGTATATAGGCTGTACATGGGGTCCACATATATAAACAGTCTACTTGGCCTGGCTTATCGGCCAACATGTAGACCAATTCAGTTAACTTTATTCTGCTAAATTGTGCTTTACCTGCTTTTATTACGTAGGTTTTTTCTTGGTATGCCTATTACATGTAATTCCCACAACACACTATATAACTCCAATCATAGCCCAAACCCGTGCTTGTTGAATAGACATAACCGATTAATGAAAAGGTAGAGTAGCACCATCATGATCTTTATTGAACACTTCAGATCTCTTGAATTCCTGATTTCTGTCCATAAGAAAGGGTTCAATGCTGAGTGCTCTATTTGAACTATTTGCAGACTTGTGCTCGAAAGATATCAGTGTCATCCTGCTTCTTTTTGACTTCGTCCGAAAAATTTGCGATGATTCAAACATTGCATTTGAACATCCTTAGATATGCTGTGGTACCTTAACTTAACCCCCGCATGCAGATATGAGTTCTTTTGAACCCATAGATCTAAAGTAGCGTCATTCTGTACAAAGTTTCATAAATCAACTAAAATTTAAGGAATTTTTCGGGCTTCGGTCAGTAGTTGAAAAGCAAAAGCTTAAGAATTCTGTTGCTGTCAGGAGAATATTGGCATATGTTTGTAATTCATGAGTCCGCTCTGACCGACACCCACTCAGAATCTTGAATCGGTTAAATGACTCAGTAATTATTTTGAATGTCTATTTACTAGATATCTTCTGAGGACTATCACTTGAGAGCTAAGCATCTCAATCTTACAATTTGGTTGCATCTCGATTTGTCTGAATCAATAATCATTTTGAGTAAGCCCAGTGCAATTCTAGAAGTTTTTGTCTGTTCTGTCAAAGGCAGTTTATTGCATTGGATCTCATCAAATCATATGGAACACAGTAAAAAAAACAGCAGCAAATAATTTTACCACCACAACAAAAATCACAAATGCTGTTTTCTGAAATTTTAACGATGAAGCGATTTTGAATTGATTCTCATCATACATGCATGTAATAGAAAGCGACCGCGTGTGTGAAGGAAGAATCACGAATGCGGCCGCATCTATGGAGTAAAAGTTTGATCAGGCGTACCCAACCAATGGCGAGGATTCAGCGTCCACGACAGTGACAGTCGAAATTCAGACTGTAAATACAAAGCAATATGAGTGTCGACCCAGTGACCCACGTATGTCAGAATTACCTTTGGAAAGAAGTCAAATATTATTTGAAATATGTCCCTAAAAAATTGAGCACTTTTCTTGAATATGCTAAGTTTGAATTTTTTTGTTGAATGGAGTAGCCTACAGTGATTTTCTTGGTTTCGCAATCATCAGACCACTCAGGCTTTCGCTTTTATGCGCTTTTTCAAAAATATGCTTGAATTTTTGCTTTTATCGAGTACTATTCGTTTATTTTTCGCTTTTTTGGGTAGAGCAAGAAATAATTGTCGTAGTACAGGCTTTTGTTGCATGTTCACAACGTGACTTTGTGATGTTGGCCTTTACTTAAGTCATGCTATCATCCATGTGTTGACAATTGAATCCAAATGTTGACAATTGCATAATCTTATGTAATAATTCATATATAGGAATTGGAAAATGTGCCCTTATTGGCAAAAAAGTGATGTAACAATTCCTGAAGTCAAAGCCTTGTCGAAGTGCGTTCCGGGACATACAATTTTTTTACTGTAACTTTGAGGCCATAGTGCTACAGCTTTTACACGAGTTTGAATTGATGTATGTTGAAAGTACAAGCGGGTTGCATGCTACAAAAGAATGTCATCATATTTATGAGTCAAAGAATTGGAGACATCAATCCATACTGGCTTGCCTGAGACTCACGGGAGTCCTACTACCGAATTGTCTTAGAAGATTAATGTTGGATTATTGAAACAAGCTGTTCAGTTTATGCGAATGAGGTGTATTGCATAATGTTGATAAATAGGCCAAAGAAATTGAGATGATAATATACACAATTGAATATTTTCCGTTGAACGGTCACTTTCACTGTGATTTTCGCGAAGTACGTGTAACTAGGCTAAAAGTTGATGTGCATAATGATCATTTTGCATCTACTAATAGACATTAATATGGTACTGATACGATCGTATATGTGTAGCCTATTTTCATATAACCACTTGAAGCTTTCTGAGTTATAGATTGAAGAATACTGGATCTACCAGTAATGCTCTATTTTGTAAATAATTTGACTGCCGTTTACATTACTGCAGTCATACTTATTACGTCAAACTTCACCCGCTATATACATGTATTTTCATAGCTTCTGTGTGCTGAGCTATGCGGTATCGACTTATTTCATGTGCTTCAACAACTCGTGACTTCTTGCAAATGCGTCAGAGGAATGCCCACATAGAATTCAACGAGAGAAAGCGTTGTCAACGATCCAAGACAATGAGAACCTTGCATCGTAAAGCTTGGACTTTTTTAGATAAATTGTCTTGGCTGTTTGTCATGTTTTGAATTAAATTGAAAAGATCCAATTTTGAAGGATATTGATTATATTTTCGTTTCGTTATTTATTACAAAATAACGGAGACGAAAATAAAATCCACATCTTTCAATATTGACTATTTCCATATCCATTCAAAGCTTGGACGTATTTTGCATATTTTAGTAGACGTGCATGGAGCATGATCTTGATAATTGGCCTTTGAAATAGACTGTATATAGTGATCATTTTATGGAATATTTTCATAGAGCTATCCAATATTGTCATTTATCGTCGCTTTTTATCAATTTAGATTTAGAAAATTGTTGTGTTTAGATCTTTGCTATTATTACTACTATTAGATATTACTATTGTTATGTGATTATTGGATATTATTGATTTAGATACAGTGGAAAGAAGAACATTCATTGAAGAAGTACTAATATATATCTCATCAGAGGTAGTTTTTTTTATATCTGGAATAGGCCCACTTATAGTTAAGAGCTTGACGGAAAGGGTCTGTAAACAACCAACTCGAATGTAAATCATTGACAACATAAAATTTCTCTCTTTGGCAACCAACCCTCCATTGTCGGAAAATTCCTCTTTAGAAATATTTATCTAATCATATACGGCTACAATATCAATTTGATTGATCGTAAATATACAGGTTTACACTTTTACATTTCAATTAACGTTCGTAACAACGTCCATTTAATATAAGATCAATTTTTCTTCAATATTATAGCTTAATTATGAGCATTATCTTCCTTTACAAAAATGTATCCTGGTAAGCAATATTATTAGCATAATGTATTAAGCTGGTGAGTATTGAAGAAAACTACAGTAATTATCAGATAAAACCTTTTGTGCACATCCTATCACTGTATAAAATAATTGCCTTATTAAAAACCTAATTAAAGATTCTACATTCGTGATATGATCCACTTCATATGACTGGTCGACAGACCCCTATCTAATAAATACTTGAAAATATGAAAATGCTTTGGAATATCAGATAAAGGAGGTCAAAGTTTTCGGCTAATTTGTTAGTTGGGAGCATGGCAGTTAGAGAAATTTCCTTAGCCATATTAGAAATTATAAAATCATCTTCATTTTGCTGAATTTTCCAACAGTACTTTTGTTGATTTTTTAGCACTATTTTTCAACTATCCTATGAAACAATCATGGAATCCACATTATTTGTCAAAAATTGAAGCAATCTAAATCGACCGATGTTTACGTGTGTGATCATTAATAGAATGCAAAAGCTAGTTTATCTATAAATGTAGTCTGGTGCACTTGCGAATCGTTTAACAAGAAGCAAGAAAAATACCTCCTAGGAGGTACTTCGTCAAGTTATCATTTTTGTACCAGCAAGTAATATTTGCAATCTACACAGGTTCGTAGTATTTGTGGTAGTGCATGGATTGATGGTCATTATACTTGTAATATGTATGTCGTTATAACGCTATGATCATATTATGTCGTTACAACGCTATTCCTTATTGCTTGATGTAAGAATTATGGGTTCGCTTTTTTTCGCTTTCCTAAGTTAAGGATTCGTTCTTTTCGCTATTTTTTTAAATTCGAATCGGCTGGGTGATCTTAATCATCCGGTTAAATCAAAAGTAAGGTTGAAATTGTATAGCCATAAAATTTTCAGACAAGAATAATTGATACTCATATGACTGATTATGTGGGTCCGAATGTACTCATGATTTTAGTAAACGTTATATAATAACTTTTAACATCAAAAGGTTGACATTTCAGAAAAATACAATCGACTTAAAACTTATTGAGTAGCGCATGGTATGTTGTCAACGTAGTAGATGCATCATGAATTTCATGTGTACAAAACTTGCTTTGCGACTTCCTATATAATGTTATTGCTGTGAAATGCCTCTTTCGAATCAGTAATGAGTAATAGGTTATTCTTAAATACTTGGAAACCAGATCTCGCTCAATGCCTCCATTACATGATTCACCGGTCGCTCGTTTCAAACATTCATTCATTGTTGTGTCATTCTGGATTTTTCCTATTCCTGATATCCTATTCAATATTTAATGAATCATTTTGGGTCTTGAAGGATGTCCAACCCATTGTTTTATGGTGAAACGCTATTTTTTGATGTGAATTAAATTGTATGTTACGTTGAGATAAATTTGGTCTTTACATAAGTTTGCTAAATGTATAAGTGGTTTTCGAATGTTCACAAATTGAAATACTCCACAAATTTTGTGAAATTGAGAGTTTAATGTAATGCTGCCTCGTTTTCTTGCAGGTATGAATTGAAATCGTATCTTCGCATGTAGATGGTACTTTTACAATTATTGTATTGACTTGCTGGTGTGGACAAGATAAAGGATCAAAGTGAATTGGTCTTCGTCACTGCCCGCTCGTTGTTATGGGCGACTCGAGCGAAGGTATAAGCAGTGTACATAAAATACAGTTAGAATCCTTGCAGTATATCGACGAAGGAGATAGTGTCTGTGATGAAGATACGCCCCAAAAATCAGGTGCAGTTTATTCTCATAACAATGTTAACAATGTAATGAGCAATGGTGATCAAGATTTCTCTTCTGATTTGTTGAGCAAGCCAGTGCCACCCAAACGAGATGGTGACTCAAGTATCGCTGAAGAGGTTAATGGTATCGATGACTTCGCTGAAAGAGAACCGATAATTTCTCAGTCGATGATCCTTGGTAAGGAAGCCAATGGATTTGATGAAGCTGAACAAATCGATGGGTCATCAGAAGAGATTGCTACTGCCTCCAGCTCAGATTCAGCTGAGTGGGTTGAAGAGGATTTATCAGGAAATGAATTGCTAGAACCGGAGATACTTCCCAGAAATATAGGACGCATAGTACAGCAAAAATACAAAGACAATTCTGATCATCATTCCAAGTTCGGTAGCATAGACTCAATAGAGTCGAAAACTGCTCATTTCTTAAATGGACAATCGAATCCTCACAAAGAACTTTATTCCTCCCAGCTGAATGACGAGTATATTGGGTTTGGGGAAAACCCGTCATATGTTAACAAATCGATTCTTCGAAGTAATAACAACGTTTACACTACCTACCCAAACAAATCGGTCTTTCCGCCGTCGTGTGGTCTCACTAGTGGTTTTGGCTCACAAATGAACTCTTCACGTTACTCGCCAGATCGCCAACACCTCCCTTACGAAAGTCAACCACCATTTGGGCGAAATGTAGATCATCAACGAATGAGAGACAGTGCTTTGAAATTGATCGGACCAACAGTCCATAATCAAATAGGCGCCCTTAGAAATATGCCAAAAGCTGAACCCATCAATTTGGATGAAGCTTCAACCACCGAGGTGGGAAAGAAGAAAAAAAAGAAAAAGAAGCGGAACGGTGCAGTCAAGGGTAAGGCATGGTCATACTTATTTCATATGCATTCGTTGTTGCTCAATTGAAATGCAACCAATAGATATACAGTATTTTCCGGATAATTCGTCACCCCTCGGGGTAAAGTAAAAGTGGCGAATTAAGCATACTGGCGAATTAACAGTATTTACATGTAGTCTCATAGTATCAAGTATTCCCTACCCGACCACACCTCCCATCCTCTCAGCAAAATAAAACAAGTGGCATTTCCAGTCAAGGTCTAATAAGGCAAGCAAAACACAATAATATACAAGAGAAGTACATGTAAAATATTGATAGCAAAAATGTCTGAGTACATCACTCTTTACAATTTGGAAAAGTAATCGTCAACTTTTTTTGAACTTTGGTATTTACAGAACGCTCAAAAACAGCTCTGGAAAGATTGTTCAAATCGATATCGATTGAATTTTGAGCGATGTATAAATTTAGTAATTCAATGGCCTCATAAGCCTCTCTGTGACTTACCTCCTTCACCTGTCCCTCGTCTTCCAATTCTGTGTCAGCAGTCTCTTCCTCTGCACCACCGGTAACATGCTCGATGATATCTTCTTCATCCATATCAGCGTGAGTTGGGATGTCGTCATCGTAGTTTAGATAGGCATCGAAATCAGTCTGTAGAGAGATCATGCTGCTCAGTTTGTCAAAAGTGACTCTACATTGCGAAGAACCAGCGTCATCTAATTGCTCAACCGCCACGACTTCACCGAATCCGCAGTGTCTGTAGCAGTTGTTGATTGTGGCTGCAGTGACGAATGACCATGCTTCCTTGCACAGGCGTAAAGCCAAGAAGAGGTTTGGGTTAAATTGTGTATCGGCATCTACCGCTGAGATGAGGTGTGTCATCATCAATCGTTTGAAGTGAGCCTTGAACGATTTGATGACGCCTGGATCCATTGGCTGAAGTTTCGCCGTTGTGTTGGGCGGTAGGAAAACAAGACGTACCGATTGAAGATTGTCAATGTGGGGATGGGCAGTGCAATTATCCACGAAAAGGGCCACTTTGCGATTCTTCTTGGTCATCTCCTTATCAAATTCACGAAGCGCTCGAAAATATCACTGACCATCCACGCCTTCTTGTTGTTTAAGTAGACAGTTGGTAGTTTTTTTATCCCTTTAAAACAACGTGGAGCTTTGGATTTGCCGATTGTAAGCAAGGGGCGCTTGTCCGAGCCATCCATATTTGCGCAGACTAGTATCGTGATCCTGGCTTTATTTTGCTTGATGCCCTTGTTGTTTGTTCCCTTGAAATCGAGAGTCTTGTTTGGTAACATTTGCCAAAACAAACCGGTTTCATTGGCGTTGTAATGTCTTTCGGGGCATAATCTTCAAGGAGTGTTGGCAGTACTGTTGCTTTAAAATCGTCGATTAGTTGTGAGGGGCGGAATTGGCTTCTCCCGAATTTGTCTTCAGTACAATATTGTGACGACCTTTGAAGCGTTCAATCCAGCTAGCGGAGCATTTAAAATCATTGAGTTTAAGCGATGCTGCAAATTTGTTGGCTTTTTCAATGAGGATTGACGCAGAAATAGGGATATTTTTCGAACGTAGTTGCTTGAACCAAATGAGTAAACATTTGTCCAGTTCGTCAAAGTTTGATAGACGAAATCGTTTTCTGTCCGTATTGAAACTAGAGTTGTGGTAAGCATTAAAAATATTTTCCCGATCTTTCAGCCAGCTGTTGAGAGTGCTTCGAGGGATGTTGAATTCGGCAGCGACATCTTTCTTAGAATGAGTATCAGCTTTTTTGATGGCTTTGTATTTGACCTCCAGCGAATTTGAAGTATACGATGTTCTCTTCATGATTGCTGACTTGAAATTCATAGCATAACAAGCAAAATGATTCAGCTATATGAAGCGTAGAGGAATGAATGATAAAGGAGAAGCAACTCCATTGTTAACAAATGGTAGGAGTTTACGCGCGCGCGTTGACACACCCAATAATTATTGACACTTACTGAAGGCGCTTTCATACAATTCTACCGTTATCCGCGCGTCTGTATTAACTGTCAGTTGCTTGACGAATTAAGCATACAATATTGTATGGAAATGTGCGCGTGGGAGACGGAAAAGTGGCGAATTACGAATTATAGGGTACGAATTATCCGTATCTTTTACAATGTGCAATATATAGATTTTATTTGGGGAATACAAGATATGACGAATTAAGCGAAATGGCGAATTAAGCAGGTGGCGAATTAACCAGAAAATACTGTATAAAGCTGGTTATGGATTTTGTGACTTTATCTGCCATTAAGAATTGTAGTTGCAGTTATTTGGAAGATGCCCGGACTAGTCATGATATTTTTTGAGTTTTGAGAGAGGCAGTTATTTCTAAGATGTCAATTATTATTTTGTTTAAAGATGTACAAAATTTTCTATTAAATTTGCCATCCAGTAATCATCTTCAGTTACGACATACTGGGATTAGTAGAAATTTGAAATATAAGGAATTTGAAAATGATATTTACAATGAGATGATATGATGTGATAATTTACAATGATATGAAATGATGCAATTATTTACAATGACATGATGGAATCTAGATGTAAATAGGTTGTACTGCATTCAGCGTTTTTGAGCGAGCGAGCGGTATTTTTTGTCGTGAGCGAGCGGTTGAGCGAGCCATTTTTAGAAAAAACTGAAAAAGATCAAATAATCAAAAAAGCGAAATATTTGAAAAGTTTTTTAAAGATGGTTCCTAGTACATACATGCATATAACTTGATTGATGAACAAAACATCCTTGCTTTTTTTCTCTTCTGTGGATCTCTCACTCTTGACAACATGCATTGAATGCCTGTCTGGATTATACTTGTGGATGTGAACTTAGCAAGAAGGTTTTAGTAATCGATGATGTGCTGAACATCTGACCATCGACACATTATTTATTCACATATCTTTTTGAGTCTGTCTCCCAGTCATCGCTTCGCCCCATAGATGTACTATTGGTCTCCGAAATTGCACGAAGCCATTATGAGATGCTTTAATTTGATAGAAATATTTCGTTGCTAAAACATATCCACATGCAGATCCCTGAGACATTTCAGTATCGTCAAAGGTGAAAGAACTACAAATTGTGGAAAAATTGAAACCAACGAAATTGGGCCTACACACGGACAACCCGAATGTAGGCATATATGGCTTCCACTGTACGGTACATTGATTTTAAGACCTTCATTTTAACCCTGGCTTCCACTGTACGGTACATTGATTTTAAGACCTTCATTTTAACCATGGCTTCCACTGTACGGTGCATTGATTTAAAGACCTTCATTTTAACCCTGTCCATATTGGACTGTGAAGCGCGTAGGACTGAATGCGTCTCCCCTTAACTTCCGTACCAATGTTTCAAATCACATGAAATTCACGGTACAACATATTTAGGGTCTAAGCTTTCTTATCGCGATGTTCATTTACTCCAACTGATTCATCTCCATGTTGCAAAAATCAATTCAAGATTTAAAATCACCAATTTCGGCAGATTTTTTTAAAGTTGACATTTTACCGAATTTAATGATTTCAGTGAAAAATTTGAAAATACGCTAAAATCACAAAATTGTAGATCGGGCGACTTAGTTTTACGAGGATCGTATCAAAAAATCGGGAGACCGAATCGTCCCTCTCCGGTATAGATAATTATTAAGTCGTTGAAAATCTTCTAATTGTAACATTGTTGAGTTTATTTTGCTTGCATCCCTTTTCTGATAGCCTCCTTAAGTTAGAATAATCTTTGAAATGTCTTCTTGTAAGTTATTGATCTTTAACAGCTCATTTGGACAATATACCAGAACCATTATTAAGTGAAAAGGAATACAGCACTTAATGGTGTCCAACATTTAAAATGAGTAGTTATCAGTTGGAGTGATAAATCTTGGGTGACCATGCCGACTCCGCTCTGCTGCACCCTTCTTTCTATTTCTTGCCACGGTGAGTGTCATTGCAAAGACATCTCTTTCAACTGTGATTTATATGCTTACTTACATGTAATTCTTCTTTCTTCACTTGAGATCAACATGTTGGAGATCAATAAATAATAGTTAGACAATTTAAAGGTTGATTTTTCCAAAGAACCATTAATCAAGGTGTCAAAGTATATATTCTAACATTTTAAACAGCTTTTGTGATATTACTGTCTCGATTATACAGCTACGATGATTTCTTTGTAGATAAAATATAAAGTGCTGAGAGTTGATTACAACTAAGATATTGAAAATCGAACCATGCATTTCAACTGTACCATACAGCAGGCCTGTGATTACTCCTCAAATATTGTTTTTACTCCTCAAATCCTCAAAAATTCCTCAAATATAGCTTAACTAAGAGAAATTCCTCAAATGTGACACATTTCAGACTAACTGTGGGATAATGCATTGTTTTTTGGCGAATGGCGATGATATGTGAACTTCCAATCAAGAAGCTGAGATAGAATCCTATCCTGACTGCTGAGCATGAACAATTATGATTTATAACGTGTTTTTATTTCACGTCGTTTTCACTTCTGGAAGCTACAGGGCTGCAGATGTTTGGGTTCGTCCGCACCTATTTTGCTATGCAGAGAAGTTGTCTGACGTTATTGTCTGTCGAACTCCTTAGTGCAACACTTTCACGTATTTGATGAGTGAAACACTGCGATCAACCTACAGAAATTGTATAGGCTATCTGAACATTGCAATCAATTTTTACTTCAAACATCATGTTCACACTCCACGTCAATTCATGAACACTGCATGTTCCCTAGAATTCCAACAATAAAATGCTTTTAATTATTTTCATTAATTATCTTGACCTTTTTCACAGCCTTCATTTGTTTCTGCGACTATTTGGTTGCTAAATGCATGCCTGTGCTTCTTAAAGAAATTTAGGATATCGATCTTTTATATCCATTATATGACAAAGTATAGGTAGCCCAGCGCACTTGGATTTCAGTGCTCTCATCAACTGAAGCTTTTGCTTACCCATTCTCTTCCATTTTATTTCCGCTGAATATGAACCCATCCGACGGGGTAAAGCAAATCGTCCCTAAATTTAGTGTCTATCTGCCTCCTGGTCACTAGCGTGTGGGGGTTGGAAGCTTATGAAGCTCTGCTATCCCATGAGTCTGCAGCTACGTTTTCCAGGGTCTGCCGACCGACATCTGAACACAGCTAGGTGTGAAAGTAACGCACGAATCGTTTATCGTTGCATGCGAACTTGGATTAATTAAGACATTCAAATCACATATTACTGGGTTGGTAGATTTTCAGCCTGGTCTTCTGCAAGATGTGGATGTCAATATCTCTGCGGAACTTCATGGGAATAGAGGTGATAATCTTTCACCCTTTGCCTAGATGAGACCAACAATTTAACTGGCAAGCCTATTCCTGACAGTTGTTTTGTGTCGTGGGAGAGACTTCATGCTCATTTGAATGTAGATCGGAGCGATATGATCAAATCGCTAACAGGTTAACAAGAACCACCAAAACTTATTCAGTAAATTATATTAATATTAATGTGTGTAATGTGGCGCATCCTTCACAATACTGATTTTTTAGCCACAAGCAATGCATTCCGTCAACAATTTTAATCTTTCTATACTTATGGATTACTCTCCTCCCAAATTTGTCTAAAATCAGTAAAAATTGATCATCACAAAGCCCCACATGCATGTATTTGAAGATATTTATTACATTCAAAAAATTACAGTATACAAATCTGACAAGCATCATGGAATTGGAGACGATAGCGTGAATCACAGCGATATCAGCAGCTTGATCTGACATCCTCTGTTCGACACATTCTAAGCATTTTAACATTCTTGAGGTCAACAAATTATATTCGTAACAACGTGGGAAGTGATTATTAGCAGGCCAATATCCCTTTGTAACATACACAACTTCTAAAGGTGTAGTGTGGTCAACCCTGGGGTTACCTTCTTGATTGTGACTTTCATGACTTGAAGTTTGGCCCAAAATCCATGCTAAAGTTTGGAGTTTTTTGCAATTACCACACTAGGCTCCGTTTCCATTCCTCAAATTTTTCAAGGAAAATCCTCAATTTTTCTCATAGGTTAAACACAGGTCTAATACAGTTGAAATACATCGAGTTCAATTTAGGATATTGTACTTGCAATTAGATATTTCGTTGTCTTATGCGTAAGGTTATTCATTATGCAACTTTCCAGGAGGTTAGTAAAATATCGATCTTTCAAGTTTATTGCGATTTTTTTTCGAAATAAAATTCCTCGATGCGCTTCGTCTCCATGGTCAGTCTAAAGGCTCTTCACTTTCAGTGAATTTTACTTCGCAAAAAAAATTGAAATCGTCCTAAAATTTAAAGGAGCGATATTTTTCCTGCCTCGTGGAAGTTTACACAACATTTGCAGTTAATTTGCTCTATCTTCGCATGCAGTATACTGTACTATTTACGTGCGGTGTACAGGCTACAAACAAATTTACTACGATATGCAGTGAGAAATAAGCATAGTGCTTATGGAAAGTAGTCGCAAGAGTGTGGGAGTCTGGAAAGATGTCCAAATGTTGGACATTGGCAGATGGCTCGACTGAGGAGTTGAAATTTGCAAGCTCTCATGGAACGATTGGTGGAACATGGGCTACTGGCAGTGAAGCGGAAGCATCAATGGACATACGATGTGTTCCATGCCCCTGCTAATCTGACACGTTGAGGAATCTGGACCGACCCAGTGTTATGTGTGACATGCCAATCCTCGTCGTGCCCTCTCTGGCTATCATGTGGCACTATAGATAGCATGCTACACACACCGGTGCGGCTTGGTCCTGCAAGCGATTGTGGAAGCAGTCTCTCTCCCCCCACGTTTGTGAAGTTAGCGGAACCACCCAAAGGAACCACTACTATCTTTAAATTTGAATTTCTCTATAGCGACTGAGAATTTGTGGAACCTGATCAGGGGCTGAAATTGATAAAGTAGAAGTTGTTTCGAACAAGATCTCGCTGTACTAAATAATGATTCCGTTCGGCAGTTCCGCCAACTTACAAAAGTCTCCCCTACAGGTAAGTAACAACGGGAATTGACTTTGTACCGAGTGGTCAAACAAAGAGACGAAAGACTCATCGTGCGATCTGTACCGCAGAAGTAGGAAGTGAGTGGACTTGAGTGGATCACAGCTGCCAGATGAATTATCCCTATCTGACCAACGACCTCATCTAGTGTTGATCGACGCTATAGGGAAAAAATGATTATGGGCAGCTGACTGTTATGGGCAAAATGACTGTTCCCTGGGAAGAGAGCGTTATGGATGCCCATGAAGAGAAAACTGCGAAATATAAAGAACTGGCCAAAAGGATTCAGAAGCAAGGGTGGAAATATGAGCTCATGCCTTCTGAGAGTGGGATGCCGCTATTTCGTTGCTCCATCGGTGAGGAAATTTCTTGTTAAAGCGGGTGCTTGAGTCTAAACACCACCATGAAGAAGTTGAGTGCAAAAGTGGAAGAAGGTAGGACCTGGGCGCAACGAGCTGCGGACCGACCATCTTGACAGGTACGTAACTTAGTGTGCCGAAATCTCAGTGACGGCTGGCGCCAATGTGTCAGGTCGTTTTTGGGTGCAGCATTTTCTGCTTCACATAATTCAACAATTTTGTTTATCAAGCGATTCTTTTTATACAGATTTCCAGCACTGAGTAATTGATTGCTACTGAGTTAATTACTCAGTACTCAGTTATTCATAAGTCATGTATTTTATCTTTAGCTACTTTAGGAATTATCTATTAATTTGTCACGATTTCATACAGGTTCATTTTCAATGGTCAACGCATTACATGGTTTCTTGACACACCTTGCGAATTTTCTCCAAGTTTTGCGCTAAGAATTGTACATACTGATTCATGTGATCAGCATGTAAGATTAAGTTTAGATTATTGCCCATTTCTATACATATAAAAAGAATTCTGCGGTTATGTACATCAAAATATATTGTTTCAACTAATTTTCTGCAATAGCTACCTTCTTAATACATTGGGATGATGGTCTACATTATTTCATTGTGGTTCAAATTTCACCTAAAATGAAATGATGAATTTCCCTTTAACGCCTAAAAAGTGTTTATTAAAATGCATGGAATTATTAAAAGCATGGAATTAGCTTTGAACATAAAAAGGTTTGTAGAATTAAGGAGGGCATTATCGAGAAATGAGCGAGCGAGCGGCATTTTTTGATGATTTTGAACGGTGAGCGAGCGAAAGGATGATTTTGAGGAAATGAGCGATGAGCGAGCGAAAGGGCGAATATGAACTAATGGGCGATGAGCGAGCGAAAGCGGAATTTCGATCCGCTCAAAAACACTGACTGCATTACACATTTTTCTTTACCAGTTGCAAAAAATTGACCTGACAGGATTGATGAATCTGTGTAATTCATTTAAATTATTGATGTTTGTAAATTATCACATCATATCATCTCATTGTAAAGATCATTTTCAATTACCTTATATAAACTTCTACTAACCCTAGGCTTTTGTACTTAGATATGATTACTGGATGTACTCGAAAAATTTTGCTCATCTTCACAAAAGATAATAATTGACATCTTAGAAATTCTGACTCTTTGCAGCTCAAAGAGAAAATAGTCGTATTTGTTCGCCATTTGTATGCGCATTCAGTACATTCATTGAATGTGTGTCATTTTTTGCTGTAGAAGAATGTAGAACCAAAACCAAATAGATCAGTTTAGCGCAAATAAATGTCAAACTGCACTAATGAATGATTAATTGTAAAACACATAAATTTTTGATGTAATTCGGCCTTTTCAAGTAAGAGAGGAATTTAAGAGCTAATTCAGGGTAACCTGGACAAAATTGGCAGTGTGTTGAAAATTGAAGTGCTCTAAGTATAGAAATCTCCTTTATCTCTGGCCATTAATGAAAATTTTTCACAACCTTATCAATTCGATTAAGCCACAGAAAATTAACTCAACAAATCGATTAAATAGCAATAGCAAAAATCGAGAATGTTGTTGGAATAAATGCAAAAGTTCTAGCAAAAGAACATCGTCATACTAAAATTGTTGTCAATCAAATCATATGTGAAAAGTCTAAAGAAAAGCATGAATGTAGCAGGATCTCATCAAACAGCAATCATTTGTACTCAGACGCCTAAAACTCGTATGTCACTCTGGATGAGTTTGGAGGTCATGAAAATTATTCAAGTAAGTTCGAAATGCATCTCTGCCCGGCATTGGGCACCAATTCATGCCCGCAAATTTTCGATTGCATTCTCACCGCACCAGATAGCCGTGAGCCGTTGTCCGTTATTCCAGCTTGAGAATCCATTTATGAATGAGTTGCTAAATGGACATTTAAAAAAAAATGATAAAAATCCGAATTTCAAATCTATTTGGATTGTAAGCATTCATAGACTTTCAAGCTATGACTTTCAAATGGCAGCCTAAATCGTCGCTGTGCAACGCCAGACGATTCAGGCTGATCATTTGAAAAGTAATATATGGTTTGTTACTGAAACAAAAATCTATTATATGAGTCCAAGTTATGAGTCATCACATCATTTTCATTTTCACCGGGAGTGCGACGATTGATGTTGAAGTGCTCTTACCTGAATGTTATTACATGGCAAATAAGACGGCCTTGATTCTGCAATTAGGGCCGTCTATTTTGGTATTGAAGATACATGAACAACGAATGATGGTTGAAACATCGGCTGTCAAACCTACTTACTCAGTCCCAATGAATTACCATCTATTGAGGCTGTAAATTTTCAGACTTAATGAATGTCTATCAAAGATCTGCATCTCTCCATTATCTGTTACTAACACTAATCGAGAATCGTAATATTCATAGAATTTTACTTAACTTGGCTGCTGAGGGTTGTGGCTGCTTAAGTAGCACTGTCACACTCGAACACAGGCCTAGATCAAATGACTCTCGGTAGATCTTGGTATGGTTTTTATAAATGCTGAGATCTATCTGTTTTAGGAGTGTGATGTGTGTTTGGTGTGTCTGCGTGGCTAGGAGCAGCAGAGCAGGTCCTGGACAACGGATGCATCACCAATGGCAGGAGGAGGAGTAGCACCTTACCCCAGGTTTGGGCCCGATGGCACCGGATATGTCCCGCTGGTAGTCCTGGTCTCCACTCCTGCTGTTGAAGTGCTTGTGCCAAGCAAGTCGTCGGTTAAGGTTAGAGGAGAAGGGGAGAGTGGAAAACGGGCAGGCTGAGCTCGCTAGCCGTGGTGAAAGCAATCAGCCTAGGAGATGGACACTTCGATATCAAATGCTCCATGGACAACTCATGTCGTAAAACCGAGGTTGAGGGTAAGCAAGGGCATGCTCCTCGTAGAAAACAAGGCTCCAACAAATCCTCATGAACTGTGCAAGAAATGTAATGGCCCCCAGTTCCCGGCAGCTCTTCAATGGGCAGGGGGTGCGAAGAATCTCCGGATCAATTTGCAAAGGTTTAGGGGTGAGGTTTGGCAGTTGGAATGTCGGAAGCTTTCGTGGAAGAGGAACCGAAGTCTGTGAAGAGCTGAGAAAAAGGAATGTGGATGTTTGCTGTCTGCAAGAGGTGCGGTGGAGAGGTGAAGGAGTCCGCTTCGTTGGCGTCAGAGGACGAAGATACAAGTTGTGGTGGTCTGGCAATGATGTTGGAAACTCAGGGGTTGGAATACTGGTGAAGGAGGAATTGTGTGAGAAGGTTGTGGAAGTTCGAAGACGGAGCGATAGGGTGATGGGAATGGTGATGGCCTTCGAAGCTGAAGTTGTGCGCGTGGTTTGTGGCTATGCCCCGCAAAGTGGCAGACCAGATTTTGAGAAAGATCGTTTCTATGACGAAATGGCAAGCGAGTGGGAGATGCAGGGAAGTGACGAGCTGGTGCTAGGTCTTGGCGATTTCAACGGCCACGTCGGGAAGAGCATCGACGGTTTCGAAGGCATACATGGCGGGAATGGCATCGGAGTGAGAAACTTGGAAGGAAAGCGACTCCTAGAGTTCTGCGATGAAAAGACCTTGTGCGTGGCGAACACGTGGTTCCGGAAGGACGAAAAGAAGAAGGTGACCTACAGTGCCGGTGGCAATGAGACAGAAATCGACTTCGTGGTGATTGGACAGGTAGATCGGAAACACCTGAAAGATGTGAATTGCAGCTGGCGAATTGCAGCACCGATTGCTAATTGCAGATTTGGACAAAGCAAGGACACGAAAGATTGTGAGAAAGGAGCGCGTTTCAAGAAGAAAAGTTTGGAAACTTGAAAATGAAGAAACGAGGCTACAATTCCAGGAAAGGGTTGAGCAACTTGTTGATGTTGAAGCGACTGATCTGTGGGATGCTTTCAAGACTGGGGTGCTGCAGGCATGCGATGAAGTTTGTGGAAAGAAGAAAGGAAGACGAGATCGAGGGGATACCTGGTGGTGGAATGATGAAGTAAAGAAAGCAATAGCCATGAAAAAGGAAGCGTTTAAAACCCTAAAGATGAATGGTTCAGAAAGCAACAAAGCTAATTACAGGAGCAAGAAAAAGCAGGCGAAGAAAGCTGTTGCAAGGGCCATGAAGCAGGAGGCCGTGAAGGAGATGGAAAAAATGAAGGAAAATCCGCATGAGATCTTCAGACGTGTCAAGATCATGAAGCGTGAAGGGAAAGATGTCGAAGGAGGACGGTGTATGAGGGGGAAAGATGGACGTCTGGGTTTCACGGAGGATGATAGAGGACGAATATGGAAGGAACGCATGGAGTTGATAATGAATGAGGAGAATGAATGGGATCAAAATACCCACGTGGACAAGGTAGAAGGGCCAGAGAAGAATGTCTCCAGAGGCGAAGTGATAAGAGCAATGAATGATATGAAGACAGGGAAAGCAGCTGGGCTGTCAGATGTGTCTGTCGAGATGATCCAAGCGAGTGGAGAAGTCGGAATTCGTGTCATGACGGAAATTTGTCAGGGTGTCATGGAAGGCAAGGGAATGCCAGAAGAATGGCAAACAAGCGTAGTGGTGCCAGTTTTTAAGGGAAAGGGTGATGCCATGAATTGCGGAGCGTATAGGGGAATCAAACTCTTGGAACATGGGATGAAGATCGTGGAGAGAGTGTTGGAGCGGAGAATTCGGGAGTTTGTTTCTTTGGACGAGTCTCAATTTGGCTTCATGCCAGGCAAGGGCACGACAGATGCCATTTTCGTATTGCGAAGATTGCAGGAAGAGTACATGGACAAAGACAAGAAATTGTTCATGTGCTTCGTGGATCTGGAGAAAGCATTCGATCGTGTCCCAAGGCGAGTACTGGAATGGGCGATGCGAAAGAAGGGTCTGACGGAAGTGATGGTGAGAGCGGTGATGAGTTTGTACGATGGGGCAAGGCCACAAGTCAGATCTGGATCGAAGTTGTCGGGCGTGTTTTCCGTGGAAGTTGGAGTCCACCAAGGGTCCGTTCTGTCGCCTCTGTTGTTCGCTATCGTAATGGATGTGGTGACTGGAGATGCAAGAGAAGGACCGCTAGCGGAGATGCTCTATGCAGACGATATTGTTTTGACAAGCGAGTCGTTGGATGGGCTGAGAGTGAAGTTTGCTAAATGGAGAGAAGCGCTGGAATCAAAGGGTATGAAAGTAAATATCAGCAAAACGAAAGTGATGATGAGTGGCTCAGAAGGAGAAAGAGTAAAATCAAAGAGAGATCCATGTGGTGTGTGTGGGAAAAGAGTAATGAAGAACTCGGTGCTGTGCACAAAATGCGGGCTCTGGATTCACGGCAGATGCGCGAAAGTGAAGAAAGTGACGTCCAACCTTGCGCGGAATTTTTCGTGCGAGAGATGCCTAGGGTCCGGTGGAGACGATGTGATGGGCACTGAAGAGCTATGCCAAGGAATCGAAACTGTGCGAGCCTTCTGTTACTTAGGTAGCAGAGTCAATGCCAGTGGTGGATGTGAAGCTGCAGTTACGGCGAGAGTGCGACTTGGGTGGATGAGATTTCGGGAAATCAGTGAACTGTTGCTTGGAAGAAGATTCTCCTTGAAATTGAAAGGGATGGTCTACCGTAGTTGTGTAAGATCAGTGATGCTGTACGGAAGTGAAACATGGTGCTTGCGGGAAAACGAAATGAACATCCTGAGGAGGGCAGAAAGAGCGATGATCAGAGCGATGTGTGGAGCCAAGCTGAAGGACAGGAAGAACAGCACCATCTTGATGGACATGTTGGGCTTGAAGGAAGAGATCGGAAATTTGGCGAAGGCAAGCGGGGTACGGTGGTACGGTCACGTGCTGAGGAGAGAAGATGACAATATTCTGCAGAAAGCCCTTCATCTTCAAGTTGAAGGAAAACGCAAGCGAGGACGGTCCAAGCGTATGTGGAGAAATCAAGTAGAGGAGGAGATGAAGAAGGCCGGCCTGAAGAAAGAAGATGCCTTGAATAGGTCTAGGTGGCGTGAAGGGGTCAGAAAAATTTCGCTGCAGTGAGGTAGATCCGGCCACCCTCGCTTGTCGGGGACAAAACCGGATTCAAATTGGCGATGATGATGGTGATTTACAAGATCTACTCCGGAGGTGTTTTTGGTTTCCATTTTACTTTATGTAATCGAAAGTCTGACTCTAACTGCTTGAATCAGTCCACTCAAAGTCGCCCAAACCGAATCTGCAAAGCGCAAAAACGATGCAAAAGTTCCTGATGACTTTTCCCAATGATAGTGAATTAACAATAACCCTCCTACGACCGCTACGAGTCAATGAATCAAGCTGCTATGCGATGAACCGACAGTTTCAACAATAGTCATAAGCAGTTATGGAAAGTTCTCGTGTTAGAGCATGTTTTTCGAGAATGTAATGTGCGCATGCATGACAATTAACTAGATTCAGTAGATGGCTTTTTACAATTAGCGCATTTCTTTTTAATTATGCAATGTTATCCTTTCTATGGTAGAAATGTTATCAAATTCCGCTGACCATTTTGGAGTCATTCATTCTTTTCTGTGAAGAGCAGATTAGATTGGATCTTTGTCTTCCTAATTGTAATACCTGTAAGCGTTCTTTTCGGCCCAAGCTGTGTCACCTTAAAAGTGCATTGTTTATCTTATTAAATGTAATATTTATGATGCTGAGCATGTTGGGGAATCGGGACGGACTTTTCGTTCTCGTATTTGGAAAATTGTTCTCGAGCTTAATCAGCTGTCTGTGTGCATGCATTGTCTCACGGTTCTATATATGTAATTGACAGCATTAAGTGGTCTGTTGTACATCAGAATTTACCAGAAAGATAGTTGAATTCAAAGAGTTCCAACAACGACATTCACTGCTGAACAGTTTGCTTCAGAATAATGTTATCTGTCTCAATAAAGGCGATCGCCGAAACGTAGAAAAAGTTTTCTTTTCTTTTTGAGCTCGTGTATATGCATGAGCACTAAACATGCCCTTGTCCACTGGACAATGTATCAATGCAAGCATGATTCTAATTATCATATCTACCCAGTTATAAAAATCGTTCTGTTGAAATGTTGACTACAGCATTCGATTTACCATGGACTACTGAATTTTTAAGACTCGACATGAGAATCCTGGGTGTATCACTGGTTGGTCTGGTATGATGTAAGTGCGACTAATAATACTGCATTTTTCAATTAAACACCGCTTCAATATGACAATGCTAATTTCTAAACGACTTTAGGTCTTATCTAAATTCAAAATTGTCAAAATAATTATTGCACTTATTGATCGTGGACATAATGTACCTTGTCCGTTGAATGGCAATAAACAGCCTTGCAGATACACACGAAAACGGTCACTGAATAAAATTTTATGGTGTTGATGTTTATTGCTTAACCTCTTGAGCCCCGATGATGTGTGGTGCACTTCATGCGAGCACTTTCGAGTGTTCGACTTCGACTAGCAGCTGACAACTCTGTCCCAACTTCCCATTGTTCACTCAGCATCAGGGGAGTTGCAGTTATGAGCGAGTGACGTGCACTGCACGTCGTGGGTAGTTAGAACTGTGTAGCAGATTCGACATCGGGGCTCAAAAAGTTAAAGCGCCATTTGTATCATGTCTAACTCCTTAGAACAAAAATCCCACATGAGAACTTACAGATGTGTTAGTGCGTTGTATATTATGGAACTTGACAGCCATCAGTTGTACGTTATACGCACATCATTTTCGTGTCCCGTTTCCTTATGCTCAGAAGTCCATCGTATTTATTAATTGAAGTTTGGTAGTTAATGCATGCAGTATTCCATCTGTAGTCTACTCGTCCTGCCATGTTTCCCCCAAGGGAATCCATGGATTGACACCAATTACTTCGTAGCATTCTTTATGAGCTAGCACCTGGAAATCAGCTCGTCATAGGAGTGCTCCCTATAATCGTGTTCGCAATAACCGAGGCTGATTTCCTTTATATTGTGTGTAAATTTTGTAGGGATGCTTACAGAATTGTTACGTGAAAATTGTTGTGATCGCTCCAAGCGGGTTCTCGTTATAAGTGGATTATGATGTATATTGACAAGCTCGAAATCATTGTGAAATCGTGGATAGTTACTCGTACATCTGTAGAATCGACCATGACAGCGTGCTTGGATAATTTCCTTTTTCAAGTCGCTTGCTTGTCACACTGCTTTCACTAAGTTACTGAATGATAACCTAAATGAGTATAATGTATTTATGTTACTGATGTTTTGATGACCATAAGAATTTCGGAAATTTTGTGCAATGCTTTTCTACTACAGCGATGATCATTAAAAGGGGAACCCCAAAATTTTGTCACATGTAATGAAATTCTGTCAATTACAGATATTAATTCGGCAGATAAATGAAAATAAAGGTTGAGATAAAATTTTCTGTTGTTCAGTGGCTCCGTAGATTTAGTTGCACGTTCGCTGATAGTTACTAATAGTTCGCAACCTCACCACAAAGTTCAATCACTTGTCGAGCCCGGGAAGGTATGCTTTTGATCAGGCTGTTGATTGCTTCTTGATCTTAACTCTCCCACTCTTGCCTTGGCAAAGCTTCAAGTCGAGAAAGACCGTCTCCAGAAAGAATTAATCGTCTCACACCACGCTTCAGTAAACTCCAGACATTGTCAATTGGATTGAGGTCTGGTGAGCAAGCTGGTCTCCAGTATACTTTGTCATACTTTCAATTATTGCTATTTTTGGCAAATGACAAACTCAAATTTAAGTCTCGACCTTTATGGAAACAGCCTCTTTAACGGATTATTGAAAACGCAACGTTTGCGATTATATTGAAGTGTGAAGAGTAAATCTATTGAAGTATATCTATCGTGTATGTATTTCTGATAGTCTTATCTTTGCCAATTTGCCTTACTGTAGACGGAATACAGCTATATTGTTAATTTCTCAATCCCAGGATTGACAGTCCCGGGATTGGAATCCCCAGTTCAGAGTGACAGTGAGGAAGTCAATGACTTCTATGAAAATATATCTACATTTTTTCATATTTTGAGCTTGATAAATAGCCAACGTGCTATGTTAGCCGAGCCAGCTGGTTAGAGATGAATGCATTTTAGGATATCTGTGCAATTTCAGCAGTTGTTAAGCTGAGTCATTGATTCTGGCTTGGCGACTGGCGAGCCGGTGTGTTCACAGCACTTCCAACCAAGATATCCGACATTATCATGCACGCACTCTATCTAGGTATTGAAATCAAATTTTCAAAAGTGAAACAACAGAAGAGGACATGAGTATCACCTGAGTTGTTCATGATAGTGTGTTAATGTTTCTGAGTGACCGTGGACAAGCGTTGACATGAGGATGAGTCAAGCGTGGACATATTTTACGAAAGCGAAAGATGGTGTCTTGTGCAACGAATGTGGAAAATGTATCTCTATCAAAGGTGGAAATACGAAAGGCATGTATGCGCATCTTCAAAGTAAGCATGGTCTAGCTTTGTTGAAAGGAATTGTTTCAAGTAATAATCCAGATGATGACTCGTTGGTTCGGATGGAATAACAACAGATCAGCATACACAACAGACACAGGAATGATCCTCAAGCGTGTCAAACATATCCTGGAATCCATACCTCCAACATCGGTTGAATCCGAAAGGCCATTCTCGGCGGCCGGTCTGTTCATGACAAAATTAAGGTCGAGACTGAGTGATGACACAATTCAGTGTCTTACTTTAATTCGCCAATATTTTTTTCGAATTGACTAGTTTCACGTACATGTCTGTTTTGTTCAAGTTATGAGGGATATACATTTTACAAGCAGGTAGCGTCTTTTAAAATATTCCTTGAAAATTTTACATAAATCTCGATCGAGATCTCTATAGCATGAGTTCGACTTCCATAACATGAATGAGCTTGGCTGTACCTTTAACTTATTTTTTTCACAATTGCGAATTGTTGCTAAAATTTTGGTTCTTCCTCAACAGAATAAACGAAAAATTAAGTTTTTAGTGTTGATGCCTACTGAGGAATCTTGATTGGAAAACCGATTAAGACTTTTGAGTCACCCTGTACATTGGACCCAATAATGCGCTCCCAAATATAGTATAAATAATAAGCTGTGGGGAGGGCAGCGGTAGACCTTTTCATTCTTGTACTGTTATATACAATATTGAAAACAAAACGTCATGTGACAATTTTACGAAATTGTGTGGAATAACCCGAGAATCTGAACTTCACACTTGTTCAAATGAATGAAAAATTATCCCTCATGATAGTGCATCCTGTTTTCAATTAGGTTGAAGTTGGTGCTGTTTTGTGAAAATCGTGACATTTTTCTGTAGTCTCATATCTCAAATGGTGCTTGATATCTTAGATGCTGGAGTTGTACAAGTACAGAAGCGAATGTAAGTGCAAGCGCAGAAATGTGTATAATAAAAGTAGTACCCTATTCATGAATTTATAACAAAAATTATCGCTTTCTGTCGTATCTTTGATTTAATAGACCTGTCTCTGATGAAGCAGGAGCAAATATCACTATAATCTCAATCTTGTTATGAATGAAATAAATGCGATGTATCTTGTCAAATTAAAGTAAACCAGAATTTTGCGCGTTATTATCTGCAAGTGTAAATTAAATGCCCACATATGACGAAACAACGCTGAAAGAGTGAAGTCTGTTGGTAGTTAGAATGAGCTATTGCCTGGTTGTAAGTACGCATTCATCAACATACAATCGAGAAACGCAATTCATACTGCTGTGTTTGTCACATACGAAATCAGTCGCCCAGAATGTAAATTGATAGATAGGACTCTCGTAGATAGGTTTTGGAAACAGGATCGATGAAGCAAACGTGACTTACTGCGTTCCTAAAAAATTGACGACCTGCAGTGTTGCGATTGGGTTGTGTGCAGCATCTGAAATTGCCAATTCTAGGTTAATAAAATTATATTATAGGGACATTAACCAACTAGGACTAATATATCAAACCTTCGCAACAGGAGTCAGGAAATAAATGAAGGATGAAGTCATCATACTCGTACAATATACAAATACAGTGTAATGTCACAGTATTTTGTCAAGAATTGAAGAGGATAAAATGTCAGTGGCAATGCCAGTCATACTTATTTTGGATTATGCAGTGTACATATGTACACACAGAATTAAATATTTTGTTTATCTGCTTCGGTTTGCTAGAAGTGTGATTAATACGAAATCAACGGCACATCGAGGAACCTATTAGGTGGGCAAAAGGGAATTCCTTATACCTTACAGAGATAGGAAATAAAGTCGTGCGTCGCTTGCGGATTAATGTGAGTTCCAACAAAGTGCTTCGATTGCCAAAATTCCTTCAGATTCGAAGAATTCAGATCATTGCGCACAAGTTTTCTCCATAATGTTGGCCTTTTCGATCATTAGTAAAGAAAGTAGCAGGCGTACGAAACTTAGTTCACTTGATGATTTCACATCCTCTCCTCGGCATTGCTCACTGTATAGTGCATACATTGAATCGAAGCCGGGCATCAATGTGTGTTTTGGTGTGTGCGAAGTGATGTCACAACACGCACGCATCTTTCACTGGCTCTGGTGTCCTCTGCTGACAGCTTACTGTTTGCCATTTCCAATAGCAAGCGATACACGAATTATGCATTCGAGAAGGAGAAATTTGTCTAATCCTGTGATGTGCCATTTCGATATTGAGGTTACATACAATTCTTCCTTTCTAGGAAACCGAAGCGCGCGCAGAAGAATCTAATTCTGTGTATGAACATGTATAATTGCAAATTAATCATTGCATTTAGATGAATGCTGTATATATTCAATAAAAATTAATTGGCCATTGTCATCTTCGAAATTTTCAGAATCATTTATGTCGGCATTTCTCTAGGATATCAGCCGAGGAGCCATATAATCCTTTAATCGACACATTTCTAATTTTCATGATATAAAGTTAAGAGCATGGAATTAGCAAGTAGCCTTGAACTGAGGCACTTAGGCTTGTCGATTAAGAAAGACGAGAAAAAAGAAAAAAATGCAAAGTATCGAAAATCAATCATTATAAATTTCAGGGAATGACATTAACTCAGCAATAAAATCGTGTAGAATTGATGAATAGACAACGGGTCATCGGGAAAATATTGTAGAGATGCCTATACATGCGTCAACGAAGAAACAGGCAATTTGGCATGCTTAAAACAGCATATTAACGACCCTCATGTTATTTCTATTTAATATTTAGCTCATGGTTATTTTTACATTTCATGGTCTGAGGATGAGCTTGGTGAAGACGGAAGTGATGTGGATAGGCAGGGAATGGAAGGACTTGGATGTGGGCGTGTGAGAAGTGGAACTGAAGCAGGTAAATAAGTTTGTGAACCTTGATGGAATGGTCTCTGAAGATGGTCGGGGCGATGCAGAAGTAAAAAGGAGGATACAGGCCGGAGCTGGGCACAGGAAAGTGGCAGGAGTGCTGGCGGACAGAAAAATTGGTAAGAGGATACGAGGAAAGGTTTTGGAAACATGTGTCTTACCAGCATTGACATACGGAGTAGAAACGATGACACTAACTGAGCAGCAGCAAGAGATGTTGCAAGTGTGTGAAAACAAATGGATAAGGCGCATCTGTGGTGCAATGTTGGTGGAGAACTGAAGAATGGCGGAGCTTATGGAGGAAGTAAGATTGAAGAAAGCGGTGACACAGAAAATGGTGGAAAAGAGACCGAGGTGGGAAGGACATGTGGTAAGGATGGGAGACGAAAGGGTAGTGAAACAAGTGTAAGAGATGGATGGTACTATGACAAGAAGAAAGGGACGGCCAAGGATTCGCTGGAAGGACTGCATCAAGTGAGACCTGGAAAGCATAGGGGACTGGAGAACTTGGAGAGGGAAGGCGAAGGACAGACTGAAATGGCAGTAAATTGTTGAGAACGCGTCAGCGGGTGTGATGGAGAAGACATGAAGTGACTACTGTGACTGAATATCGTGTTATTTTTATGTGTATGACATTTCACCCCCTACCCCTCTTTGGGAAAATGGTGTTAGAATAAAATAAATAAATTTAGCCGCTTAAGTATTTTGAGTGATGTTTCGATGTCTTGTAATTTTCGGAGTGAGTTTGTTATTATTCTATCGATTTAGGATGGATTCCTTTTCCGATAAGAATCCGTACCGATTTGCGATTATTTAGCGACGCGAAAATTTTTCTGTTTGCAGTATTTAATGTATTTTCAGTTGATTACAAACGCGTCCGGATTTTTTTTCGACACAGCTCCGGCAACCCTTCTATAGGATGCAAATTGAATGAAAATACTAAAAAATACTGAAAATAGCGAAAGCATTCATGAAAAAACTAAAAAATATTCCATGATAGTCGCAGTCTGGGTATGACACTGTCGGTCATGCTAAAGCCCAACAAGTTATTCCGAAATTCGTTGCCATAAACGTGATTTCCGTAAATCAGCCGAAGATTAGTAGGGTCTGACCATCCGTCCACAATTTCATTAAAAGTGGGTAGTTGTAGCAAAATTTTCTGAATCTGTCCTTATGGTTTGGATATACATATAGATCTGTTAATTTCGTACAAGTTAATCCTTACTACTTTTAGTTTATCAAACATGTTGGGAGCCTTTGACCGAATCAGAATTCCATATTCTAGCACATGAAACTTTGTTATTAACAGTTCGATAATGAGCGCCTAATAGAGTACCATGTATGAAATAAGATTCCATCATGCCATATCATCTCTAAACATCTTGTATGTTAAGATATTTTGAAAACCATTTTCGTTTTTTACCCTCATAATTTAAAATACAGTGGTCCCCCGTTAACAACCCCTCCCCCCCCCCCTACAGCGACCGCTTTCGCGTACTTCAGACGATTTTCCAATTTATAGATTCCCCAGCAGCGACCACTCCTCTACGACATCCGAGTTCAGACGTTCTATTTTGAATTTCTACCCCACTCCAGCGATCACATATAGACCGACAGCTTTATGAGAATCGCCAAATGAGTGAAAAAAGGTTGATCGCATTTATGATACATTTTTTCAAAAACCACAACTTCAACGAAATTTTCCTTTGTTTGCATGTGAAATGAGAATTTAGATAAAGAAACAAATACAGACTAACCGTTAAATGAATGAAATAATGCGCGTCGCTTTCAAACAGCACTGACTGGAAATTACAACACAGAATTATATTTTGCCAATCACATGTTAGAGAGCGCCACGCAAAACTCGTGGCCTAGTATATATTTTGACACATTCTTGAGATCTGCAGCAAACATTAGCACAGCCTTCATATTCAGCATTATAACTATAGCTATGTTTACCTTGCAAATTACAGTAGGCTTCATTTCAAGAAGTTTAGTTTCAAAAATGATCGATGTGGCATAAGAAAATGAATAGGTATATATAGTCATTCATAATCATTCCATTGAGATGTGAATTCGAGATGAGACGGTTCTCGAAATACATTTTGGCTATCTATCTACTTTGGCTACATTACAGGCTACGTATATGCTGAAAAACACCCTCCCTAGAGCGACCACCCCCCCCCCCTGCAATGACCACTTTTCTTTCCTTCAGTCGTCGTTGTAAGAGGGGACCACTGTAGTCTGCATTTTTCCTCGATCAATTTGCAAGATGTTAGCGATGAAATAGTTAGTCTGGGTGGAGAGCATTGACTATGGCAATGCTAACAACTAGGTGCGAACTGTAATATCTTAGTGTCTTATTACTGCTACTTAGTGATGTAGAAGAGCTGAGGAAGTATTTATTAATGATACTGAAATTTTTTGTCAGATATCGAGGCCAAGAGTCATGCTAGGGGTCAACTGCCTAAGTTCAACAAACCATGAAACACAATTATAGCAAAATTGGGCCAGTACAATACATGATTTTTTTGTTTCCGAAAATCCACTGGGGCTAGTTGTTCCCTTCATAAACAGCTATCATTTGTGAAGTGTCCCGTTTTGGGTTAAAAAATCTGTTCACCTTGGGTTAGATGAAAATAAATCAAAACCAAACCCTCAGAAATTTCAATATCTTACAATCGGGAGAGCAATGATGATTATAATCTCAACAGTGAAGACAGCATGCGCTTACTATGCGTCAATATTTATAATACGCTTACTCCTCAAAGTTATGTGTTGCGAGCTTCTGGAACAAAGTCCCATATCAAATCAAAAATTTCGAAGAACATTGGCCGACGGCCGGTTCTTGTTGATTATAGACTGGTTCGTTTAGATTAATATATCCGCTTACGTTTTGATATCGTTTGTGAATATCTACATATGATTTCACAATTTACTATTAATTCAAACTCTGTCTCGACGTTTTGATTTTTCTATCGATTTTGCCTAACTCTTACTTCGGTCAATTCAATTTTGCAAGTTGCCTTTGAATTGGGCTTAGTAGTCCAACGCCTGCGTAAATCGCGATGTTTGTGCGTAAATGGGGTAAAAAATGAAAGCGTTGCGTAAATTGAATTTTTGATGATTGTCTATTGTCACACCAACTTCAAGCGATGGTCTTGATTGCACTGTTTGGTCATTTTGAGAAATTGAACTTGATCTTATTTACTGCTCATATTTTCAGAACATTGTAAATTAAGTTTAATGAGGTACACATATCCTTCATACCACCTTTTACAAGCAGGAATCAGTCTATGATTCAAGGTATATCTTCAAATTTCAACTATGGATTTCAACTGTTTTTGATGAATGTGATGTTATGGATTATGCTATTCTAAAAAAGAAAATTAACATAATTATCAGAGAGCATATCTTAACATTTAGGAACATTTCTGTCCAAAATTGTTTCTATGAAAATATTTTGCGTTATAGCTCTACATCTGCAATGAATTTCACACTGAGCTTAAAAGCATACATAAACGCGCAGTTTTGCCTCGGATTAAACTAATATCAGTTTTGGTGAAGTACCTATAAATATTCTGGATTTGTTTTCCACAATTAATGAGATAGAAAGTAGCTTCGTTTGACTCTTGTCCATTACTTAAGTGAGAAATATCTACAAAAAGGCTATTTTATTATATATTTTATTATATTATTTCAAGAATAATCATAAACACATTTCGATTAACCTCTGAGAATCCATGATCAATACAATGTGGCTGACTTTATGAGGACAGAAATCGTTTTTCGCGATTGTGCCAAGATTAAGAGCGAGATGCCTTTTGACATCGTGAAAGGTAGAGGCATTGAGTTGATCAACTATTTAGGTGGGTTTTTGCATTACATGCATTACAAATTCATGTACATGTTTAGCACTTTTTATGTTCAATGATTAATTGGATGGCTGCAGTCTCTCACATCTTAAGATACATAAAAGATGTTTAAGCGTTTTCAATATTCAATTGTTGGAGTGACCCCATTAACCTGATGGTAGGCCTAATAGCAAAAATAGAAATTATTATTTAGACGGGCGCTTTCCGACGAAGCATGATTATGGTGGTCGATAACCATCCGAAAGCGCTCGTCTGAATAAAAATTGCTTTTTTGCTATTGGGCCTGCTATCAAACTAATCGGGTCCCTCCAACAACTGAACGTGGAAGTTGTAATCACACATTGAAATTGCATCTATGTATACAGAGCTTTCATTCTTCACATATGCGTAATAGTCTACCTGCGTAAATTTATTCGGCCTGCGTAAGAAGTGGAAATTTGCCGCGTAGGACCACTGATTGGGCTTGTCTTTCGCACTATTATATCGCACATACTTGCCTATACGAGTTACGGCCTCTTAAGGACTAAAGCATCGCAAAGTGAACAAATACAGTAGAACATTAATTGCCTGCGGTATTCGACAGTTAACTTCGTAACGTATGTTTGAAACAAGAAATATCAATTTACTCAAGTGACATGTCTACCATACTACTTTATGGTGTTTAGCTTGCGTTGGGAGATTGTACTTCTTTTGTTTCACCTGTGAGGTTATGGTTAGTTCTCAAACAATTTCTTAACTTATTACCTTTGATTATTTAAACATGTAGGAAATGATGAACTCATTTGATTTCTATGACCTTTAACTTTGGTTCGATATTTGTAATAGACCTCGGTGCACATTTTCTCGACTTAGTAGATCAGTTCAGCCCTAACTGTCACATGAGTTGCAAATATAAAAATATGTTCAGACATCACATCATCTGTATCATTCGGCCTAGACAGTCATGTCTGTGTCTTTATATCATATAGGAAGCACGCGAACATGTGCATGTAGTGCTTTATTACAAATATTCGACTGAAGATTTTGGCTGTTACAAAGGTACATAGAGAAGTTGCTAACACTGTCTAAGTTGATGAATTCACGAGTAGATGGTTGCATTACGGATTACGTATCAATTTTCTTTGAACGTGTGATAAATTATTATTTCAAGTTGTAGGGCATCTTTGGGTTCCCCCTAGTCAAGACTCATTATGGCCCTAATCCCGTTCACGATTTCCAAGAAATATACTGATTCACATAAATTTTTTCATAGCATGAAAATTTAGCTTTATTCTAGTAACACAGTTAAAGCTGCTCAATACTCGGTATACAGTGTTTTGCGAAAAGAAAACACTGTTAAGAACCATACTTTGCACATTGTGGTTCGAAAACTCGGCTAATCGGATTTTACCTGACACCAAGGGTTTTTGGTCGCCTCTACATAAATATGACAAACTCGGTTAAGTTAAATTACTAGCAAGTTGACAACACTGGATGCGGAAACAGCTCTTTAAAAATGCACGTTGAATTAGCTGCATGCAATAAATGTTCACTGCAGCTACTTGACTTGAATACTAAGTTTTCATTCAATACTATGGATTACTATATTCTTGTTTTATCAAAAATATGCGGTAAATGTGACAATCAGTACGTCGGAATTATACTGTTTCATAGGCAAGATGTGTCAAATGTTGATTTTAGTACAAATGATCCGTGTTAATAGACGGCACGGCATAAAATTAAAGAAAAACCAACGGCTTTCGCTAGTAAAATCAGAACATGAACTCTGTATCTCCCTTCCCTTTTACAAATCTATGCTTATAATTTAATTTAAATGTTATTACAAAAGATGATCTTGTGTTCACAGATTTGTGAATTTTCTCATTTTTTGCCTGATTGATCTTTATCCATTGCAACCGTTCCTGAGTGTTATTCTAGCATACCCACATAGAGATAGATTCATTTGCGTTTGGGATAGTCTAGAGCGGACACAATCCTATCCTAGCCATTACATGCAATGGAGCAAGCGATAGAAATTGCCATAGAGATTCGTCTCTCTTTGTCTTATGTGATCGGCCAAGCACGAGCATTGCAAAAGTAGCTCGCATTAACGAACACACGAACCTCAACGGTCAGATTGGAGACAGATCTGTCTAGTGATAAGTACCTATCTTTGACTCAGTTTTCATCCGTGATAAATTCGTCAAATGGAAATTTTCTTTACACCGCTCGACCCTTCACGACCTAAATTTACTGTGTTCGTTTTTTGTGGTGTTAATCTTCAGGTTCGTCAGAATATAGACTTGAATTTGTATTACGTTCAATGAAAAATTTATCTTCTTGCCCCTCGAGAATAGTTCTGGCCGTGATTATCAGTGCTTATTGGATCACATCTCTAGACCAAAGCCCGCAGACAAGAAAATTTATCTCTGTGAGCATACCACTGAAACATTTTACAAGTGATAGCGTGATTTCATGTTTAATGGGCGGCCATGTCATTGATTTTCAAAATTCGGTGGATGTTTTGAATGAATTATCTATCTGGAACATATAATACAACGGTCTCATACTATAAAACACCCACATGCTTTGTTTACCAGTTTATCGAGGAACTTCCATTGTTAACATTAAGCCTCTCATGACTAATTATCCACAATAAACAGATGTCATGTCAGTTACAATTCATAGGTACGATAGTAAAACGTCAATTAGAAATGTGCAATTGTGTACACACTGCAGGTATGAATAAAAATATCGGAGTTTTTCCCTCCAGACTCCAGAGGCTCCTTCCAATGGGTCCACACGGAGAATTGTAAACCTAAGCGTAAACATACGTAGATGGCTTGAATTAATCTTGCTGCCATAGTCATAAAACCAATATATGCGCGCAGTAGACGTAATGTTTCCCTTTTTCTAAGATGGCATAGATATCTAACAATCCGACCTCTGGTTATCCACTATGTTAGCATTATCAGTCTACAGTGGTTTTACTGTCGAAGTTACATGTGTACGCTTACGTCAGAGACATGTTGTCAAATGGAGTCGGATCAGTAAAAAGAAATTTGTTTATTCAGATAGCGCGCATGTTGTCATTGTTAACTTGGATTGGCGAATAATGTGACGTCAACTGAAGTGGCTGTAGCACGGAATGTACTGGTTACCTGTTATCGCGGCACTCGAGTGAGTGCTGCTTCGTTGATTGAATGCTTCTCTCACTCATTCACTATTGCTTCCACTGTCCATTACTGTTAAGCAACATGGTTCTGGCGCTAGGAGCGACTGCTAATGCTGCTGCCAAGACGCCGAGAGCTTTCGTCTTGAATCATCAACAGCTACCATATTCTCAGACGCGATTCATGGGATTTACTCCTACTACTAAACGTCAGCAATCACCGCCCGATCAGCAGTCAAGTGAGCAGGATGCGTTCATCAGTTAATTAGAGATAATTATTTTATAAAGGAACATGTTAGCAGCACAGTAATATTAAGTTAAAATTACTGTATGCATAGGAGCGACAGAATAGATAAGCATAGCCTTCATTTGTCAACCCATTTTTACCGGAGCGATTTTGAGCTTTGAAAACCCTAAGCTTTTGAAATCCACTTTTCCAAAATGAAGTTATGCTGTCTTTCGAAATTTGATAGTAGGTGACTGATTTGCTTTGATGAATTGTTACGTGAAGCCGTCTTATGACAGCATTGAGAGTATGTCTGGGACATTTGCGTAATACGTAACTAAGTAAGTTTAGTTTAGTTTGAGTGCTCAATATAGGTTTTGAAAATACATGTAATAGTCTTACTATTTCAGTTATCTATCGCGTAGAGAAATTGCTGCAATTGCAGTTATTCTAAAAACTCTGCAATAGCAATGACGCATGGTTGCATCATTGTCAGAGGATTAACATCGTGCATGTTTGTATAATTTTGTGTTGTTGACTAGCAGAAGTGGACAGATGAGTCCAGGACACATAAAACAAATAAATCGCTTTTCATAAAAAAGAAAAATGCAATAAAAACTAAAAGCGCTACGCTTGCGAAAACTAGGCAAAATTTGAAATCGCTATTAAAATAATTTTCAGACCTCCCACTTCTCCTTTTAGACGAATTCTCTTTACAAAAAAACTCCTAAGATTCCTATAAATCAAGTTCTCTTTACGTTTTTGTACCCTACTGATGAAATAATTTGCATCACGTTCAGGAAAGGTGATCAATCGATTGATTTTGACATTGATTAGGTGTCAATTTCTTTAGGATGTCAATATGTCGGAGAGAAGACGTGACCGATGAAGTTATTATAGACCTGGCTGCTCGATTCGCCTCCGTCGTGTAACATATCGTTAGCTGTTTTAAGCAAAACATGTTTGCTACCCCTTGAGCAGTGGATTAACGGAGGAATTTCTGAAAAATTCCTCAAACGGGAGATCAAAGAAGCTTCGAGATATAAGATATCCAACATCCTTGAAGATCCACCTTTCAAAAGTGAAAATTTGTTTCGTTGCTTTTGCGGCCAGATATTTCGAAGACTATGTGGTTAATTACAATAATTAAGTGGTATATTTAATCATTGCTTAATTTACGCAGTTGACCAAGCGGCGAGAGAGGTTAGCCATTTTCCATAGAGTTCAAGATAGAGCAAAAGCACCAGGATTCTCTCGGTAAAACGTTTATTGGTCTATCACTTTAAGTTATGATTAAAAGAAAGACAGGGCCTTCGGCTTCCAGCGCCTTCTATCGGTCGATGTAAGTGTCTTACATCGATAGGGCTCGAAATTCTCCTACTTTCCCGACTCTTGGGGTCAAAATCATTGGGACTCGAGGTTCTAAGAAATATGCAATAAGATCGTTGGAGGTGGAGCATTGTATGCATTGTCGATCGTCGCTTGATAAAATCAAAAAGTATCTAATATAGTTGTCATCGTTGACGTATTTTCAGTCTCATTCATAACTTTTTTAAGACCAGAATTTGTGATTTTACTGTTATTGCTTGTTTTATTGAAATAAATTCACAATATTTCCTTTGCAATGCATGTGGTAACTTTTTTTTTAATGGAATCTGAATAATTTTCTGGTTGTGGCCTGAATAGGAAGAATTCATTAAGGACGGTGTAAGGCGCTCCTTACCTCCATGATCTATGTGTTCACCTCGGGCAAGTAATAGGTACCACGTAGTGGTTTGGTTTTCCTGTTGACGAACCTATGTGACTCACCGGTGTCGAGATTTGTGTTTGACATTGTATGAATTTTGTTCGCCCATTGTTCTATGATAGCTTTCAATTTGTGTTTTGTATGAACGTTCCTCATTCCTAAGGACTACCTTGATTTCTATAATTATATAAACTATATAATTGCATATTATATATTTGTGTCTATTTTGCAATGTTGCACATCATTTGAAATTGTATGCAAGTTATACCGTTTCGTCAAACATGATGTCAACATATGTTAACATACGTGCAACATACTGTTACAAAAACAGCTATCAATTTGTCAGTAAAGCATTTTCTCCCACTTTCTCTGCTCACTGTAAAGCCTTGAATTGAACTTGAATTGTGGAAGTTGGATTTCGGTGTGGACCGTCCACCTCCTGCAATCAACAGGAAGTACCGGAATTTAGATTAACGAACCGTATCAGACTGAAGCCAACGTCTGTCCTAGATCATTTCAAGTGTATTTTTTGTTAAGATCAGGGTGTCTACAAAGTCCTAGAACCCCTAAAACCTGGTCTAAAAGTCCTAAAACGTCCTAAATTGATTTTCAGAATTTGAGATCGTAGCATTGCATTTCGCGTATTGCATATTGCATTTCCGACCTACCACGGAAGCACCAAGCAACTGTAAACACAGAAAATAATCAAAATTCAGTAGCACGATCTGCTGTTGAAAATCCTAAATTATGACGTCGCAGTAATGAATTGGTAATTAGCCGAAGATCACTGCAAAGAATTTTACATGAGCTACAGACCACATTTGGTGCATGGCTTATTAGAAGACGATTCCGATGGACGCTTACAATTTTGCGAATTGTTTGTTAATAATAACGAATGTCGCAACAATCCTGAATTCTTGGATTTGATAATTTGGATTGACGAAGCACAGTCTACATTATCTGGTGTAGTGTGCAAACAAGTGTGTTTATTGGGACACCAACCATAGCTGAGGCAACCCGGCTTTACAATACGAGCCGGGATATCTTCAAGTAGAATAGTTGAACCAGAATTTCTCGAAGGTATAGTAAATGGACAAAATTATTTAGATCGACTGCAAACAATCGTTCCTAACTTGAGGAGCCGACACGATTTTGAAAGGATACTTTTTATGCAAGATGGTGCACCACTCCATTTCGCTAGAGCAGTTCGTGCATACCTTACTGCATTAGTGCTTCCCAAACTGGTGGATAGGTAGGCGTGGAGCCATTGAATACCCAACACGTTCACCAGATCTGACGCCTATGGATTTTAGTGGGGAATTATTAAAGATATGTTTTCCAGAAGACCCAAAAATTTCGCCAACCTCGGCAGAGACTTGTCTTGCAAAATTTAGAGTTGTTGCTTCCCGTTGTCCGGAATGCATTGATATAAATAGTAAGCAATTTAAATACATGCGCTAAAGAAATGCAAATTTTCCCATTAGAACCATTGCCCATTCTCAAAATGAATTTCTATGACCTTCCAATTAATAATAGCGTCTTTTACTCGACTGTTAATATACTCGTGCGCCACCCTGCCTACTAAAATATAATTCAAAATATTATCCCTAGTTGTGTGTATCACTTACATGCTGCATGCACATCAAATTACTGAGATTCACAATGATTGCGCGATATAATTGCGTTTTATCATTAACCTTCATTTGAAACTTGTCACGAAATAGAAGTCCTAAAAAAATCTCTATACTTTCCGTATACAGTAGGCCTACATATATGGGTCATTCAGCAGAACATTGAAATTTTGTGTCCGAATATAGTATTCATGAATTCGACTTCACGTAGTTGACCAAACGACGGTAGATCATATTGATATTGAGAAAAGTAAAAAGGTAACTCCCCTTTGTTTTACAGTTGAATTTCCATTAAATTTAGTTTTTAAATTACGACAAGTACTTCAGAGTCCCGCGCCTTCAAAGGTCGATAGAACCTGTTGACTAAAAAGTTATATCGACCTATGAAGGCGCGGGACGCCGAAGTACTTGTCATAATTTAGAAGAAAAACAAAGGGAAGCTACCTTATTACTTTTCTCAATGTAATTCCGACTGCACAGGATTATTAACTTGCTCTATGGCTCCCACAAGGTCTTGATGCTTTTCAATGAAAACTATTATGCAGCCGACATGGTGGCGGTGTACGGTCTCCTCACATAATGTTTCTTTTAGAAGAACATAGAAATTCTCAGTTAATTCAATGTCAAAAAAACTCCCTGATTTAATGAACATGAAAGTGAAACATACCGGTTTCATTTCACAGTGATCGATGACCTGAGATTAAAATTTCTTTTGACGCGTTGTGTTCGTGGATAGGTAGTAAAGCAGCAATCATCTCGACCGGCCGGCGGGAAACTTCTTAAGAAATATATGAACGTCTTCAGTTTGAAACTCCACCTCAGTGATGGCCATGTCCCATGTGATTGCCGAGAAAGGCGGCACTACGATCACTGTTTATGATGAAAAGTGCGCAAGTGCACCTTGTTTAACCATGTGGCCGGGACCGCACCTTTTGGCCAAGTACAAATGGTATCAATTGGAACCTGCTCTCTGACAGCTTGGCAATCATGAGGACATATATTCAATACAAATCCATTTGTCTGAGTTCGGTTGTGTTATAAAAATGAGTTGATAAGCTGACAAGGAAATTGTAATGAAGAAAGCCATTTTGTTATAGTCCAATGATCAAGGTTGGCAGCCGGCTTGTATCATGTTTTAACTTCTTCTGAGATAGAAATATTTGGCATCAATTATTTTATATGAAGTAAAATGGAATTTAGAATATTCAAAATCAATTAAATCAAGCATTTTAGAATCACGTGAATCACGACCACCCAGACATTCGCTTTTTCGAAAACATGCCTGAATTTTCGCTTTTATCGAGTTGCATTCGTTAATTTTTCGCTTTTTTGGATAGAGCAAGAAAATGTGTTTCGTAGTACAGGCTTTTTTGTATGTTGAAAACGTGGCTTTGTCATGTTGGCATTTACTTCAATCATTCTATCATCCATGTGTTGACAATTGAATCCAGGTATTAACAATTGCTTATGTAATAATTTATATTATAAAGGAATTGGAAAATGTACCCTTATTTAGCAAAAAAGTGATGTAGCAATTCCTTAGCATTTCCTGAGACTCATGGGAGGCATACTACCGAGTTATCTTAGAAGATTGATGTTGAATTATTGAAATAAACTGCTGTGTTTATGCGGATGAGTGAGGTGTATTTCATAATGTTGATAAATAGGCCAAAGAAATTGAGATGATAATATACACAATTGAAAATTTTCCGCTGAATCTTTTATTACACGGTCACTTTCACTGTGATTTTCGCGAAGTACGTGTAACTAGGCAAAAAGTTGATGGGCATAATGATCATTTTGCATCTACTAATAGACATTAATATGGTACTGATACGATCGTATATGTGTAGCCTATTTTCATATAACCACTTGAAACTTTCTGAGTTATAGATTGAAGAATACTGGATCTACCAGTAATGCTCTATTTTGTAAATAATTTGACTACCGTTTACATTACTGCAGTCATACTTATTACGTCAAACTTCACCCGCTATATACATGTATTTTCATAGCTTCTGTGTGCTGAGCTATGCGGTATCGACTTATCTCGTGTGCTTCAACAACTCGTGACTTCTTGCAAATGCGTCAGTAAATAGGAATGCCCACATAGAATTCAACGAGAGAAAGCGTTGTCAACGATCCAAGACAATTAGAACCTTGCATCGTAAAGCTTGGACTTTTTAGATAAATTGTCTTGGCTGTTTGTCATGTTTTGAATTAAATTGAAAAGATCCAATTTTGAAGGATATTGATTATATTTTCGTTTCGTTATTTATTACAAAATAACGGAGACGAAAATAAAATCCACATCTTTCAATATTGACTATTTCCATATCCATTCAAAGCTTGGACGTATTTTGCATATTTTAGTAGACGTGCATGGAGCATGATCTTGATAATTGGCCTTTGAAATAGACTGTATATAGTGATCATTTTATGGAATATTTTCATAGAGCTATCCAATATTGTCATTTATCGTCGCTTTTTATCAATTTAGATTTAGAAAATTGTTGTGTTTAGATCTTTGCTATTATTACTACTATTAGATATTACTATTGTTATGTGATTATTAGATATTATTGATTTAGATACAGTGGAAAGAAGAACATTCATTGAAGAAGTACTAATATATATCTCATCAGAGGTAGTTTTTTTTATATCTGGAATAGGCCCACTTATAGTTAAAGCTTGACAGAAAGGGTTTGTAAATAACCTACTCGAATGTAAACCATTGACTACATAAATTTCTCTCTTTGGCAGGCAGCCAACCCTCCATTGTCGGAAAATTCCTTTCTAGAAATATTTATCATCTAATCACTATAGGGCTACATAATTGAGCAATATCACCTTGATCTTACATCTAAATTGACGTTTGCAACAATGCCCATTTAATATAAGATCAATTTTGCTTCAATATTATAGCTTTAATTATGAGCATTATCTTCCTTTACAAAAATGTATCCTGGTAAGCAATATTATTAGCATAATGTATTAAGCTGGTGAGTATTGAAGAAAACTACAGTAATTATCAGATAAAACCTTTTGTGCACATCCTATCACTGTACAAAATAATTGCCTTATTAAAAACCTAATTAAAGATTCTACATTCGTGATATGATCCACTTCATATGACTGGTCGACAGACCCCTATCTAATAAATACTTGAAAATATGAAAATGCTTTGGAATATCAGATAAAGGAGGTCAAAGTTTTCGGCTAATTTGTTAGTTGGGAGCATGGCAGTTAGAGAAATTTCCTTAGCCAAATTAGAAATTATAAAATCATCTTCATTTTGCTGAATTTTCCAACAGTACTTTTGTTGATTTTTTAGCACTATTTTTCAACTATCCTATGAAACAATCATGGAATCCACATTATTTGTCAAAAATTGAAGCAATCTAAATCGACCGATGTTTACGTGTGTGATCATTAATAGAATGCAAAAGCTAGTTTATCTATAAATGTAGTCTGGTGCACTTGCGAATCGTTTAACAAGAAGCAAGAAAAATACCACCTAGGAGGTACTTCGTCAAGTTATCATTTTTGTACCAGCAAGTAATATTTGCAATCTACACAGTTTCGTAGTATTTGTGGTAGTGCACGGTTTGATGGTCATTATACTCGTAATATGTATATTGCTATAACGCTATTATCATGTGTCGTTACAACGCTATTCCTTATTGCTTGATGTAAGAATTATGGGTTCGCTTTTTTAAATTCGAATCGGCTGGGTGGTTTGCGTGATTTATGAATGGCCCCTGGTGACGGAAGTTGATTCGTTGCGTGACGATAATTTCCGGTCCACCACTTGGCTGAATGTTCTTGATGCAGAAATCCCACTTGCTGAACCAGGCCCACCTACTTCTAGCTTATCTAGGTGACGAAAGTGCAGACATGAAAAATTTTGTTTGACCGTAGCATATTCCCCTTATATTCAACTACGAAATAGATAAGAAATGATCTCTTAATCAGAATTTTTCAGTTGTCCACCTGCTTTTGTCTTTGATACCTGCATGTTGTATTTTTTTATGTTTCTAAACGAAGCTATGATGTAGAACGTAATTTCATTTTTCTCGTACTTAACTGCTCGCTCACGTTCGCTATGGTGACTGAAGTACATTGCTGTTAAGACTATTGTACTTCATTCTACAGTATACATCTACAGCACCAAAGCGATTTTTTAAGTTTTATTTGCGAAACCAAGGCCTTATTTTGTGACACAAGATCCATGTACATACGTCAATTAAACACAGTCGCACTTCATTTCGTATGTTGATTTCTTAGGTTTTTTTGTCGCAATGAATGTCATTGGTTTATTGTAAAATCTACATAAGGGAAAACCTTAACAATACTAACCTTCGTTGGAGAGTGTCATTGACAAAGCTGAGCCACTTTGATAGCTGTTTCATCGCTGCATGTGCCGTAGAATCTACATATTATAGCACCAAAAATGCAATATCTACATCTATGGGTACTATTGCTTCACCGTGTCTCATTTTCGCAATATGGAATATAACTACCTATGGATGAATGGAAGGAAGTGGATCACAGGACATGCGGTGATTCATAATTTTGAAAACCTCGCGCTTAAATGTCTCAAAGTTGTTTTTCGTATGAAATGGAGGTCAAGCCATGAATGATGCCGCCCTCGTAGAAAGTTACCATACAAGCTCCAAAAGAGGCGATTTTATTTCAACTTCGCATACGACTTACTCCTTGTTTATTGTCGTCCTCGTGCTTCCCCAGATTTGAGGGTTGTCGGTTGACGGGATGGATACGCCTTCTCTATTCTGGTCGGTTTTGCGTCAATTGACAGTCTAGATGCAGGAGCTCGAGATCTCTCTTGACATAGTACCAGTACCTCGTACTCTGTCCACCTCTGATGTTCGGTTCGGCCACTTCTGCTCTCTTTGGCCACTTACAGTCCGGCATCCGTTGCAGGTGACCAAACAAAGCAAGCGATTTTGGGGAAGGACTGATTCCAGGTGATGCATATGGAGCATGCCCAGCGTTGCCCCACATGTGCTTCAAAGTGCTTTATTTCGTCATTTTTGTAACTTTGCAACCAAAAGGAGCTTTAGTTAAGTGAAGATGCTTTCAAGTGCTTAAACTTATTCATTATGAAGGATATTAAGAAATTGAATTTTAGGATATCAAATATGTGTCAGTATGCATTTTTGCTTCGAATGTCATAACCAGGATACAAAAGGATACGCATTTCGCTGTTTTTGAATGTACTTTTGCATGAAATGAAAACTGCTTTCATTCCTTCTTAGTAGCTGTCGCGCTAACGTTCTTTGTATCTCAGATTTTAACCGGACGATGTATCGAAGAGTCCCATTTATGAAATCGAGTCATCAGTGGGATGTCATTTGAAAGATGCATAAGTTGACATACAGTCCTCGCCATTGGATTAGAATCAAAATCAGAATTTACGATACTGTTACCGAATTTTGTATTAACCAATATAGGAAGTAATTACGAAACTAACGCAACACTAAATCAATTTAACTGGTCAACTGAAGATCTAAACAAGTCAGAACATTGGATTGTAGATGATAAGTCAATCAAAACTTCGTAACACCACCTCGCGCCTCAAAGTACGGCTCGAATTCGACTTGGCATAGATTCAATCAAAGAGAGGCAATATTCTGGTGTGATGAGAAGGATGAACTGAGAGCCATAGCAGCCAGACTAGAACGGCAGCCATTCAGAACAGGTAGTTATTGCATGTATGGTTTACGCTATTGCAGCAGCTGTAGACAGAAATAAAATTTCTTACTAAACTCAGGCCTCAAAAGCGTCCAGTTTTGTATCGTTCGCTTTTTAAGAAATTGCCGTAGTTGCTCGTCGGTCCATAGTATCTAAATATCATTAGTAAAAACAATAATGATCGTTGCGAGAATTATATATTCTAAGAAAGAGTGAGGTCAATTGTCAATCTCAAATCAAGGTTTATTGAAGGTATAGCACTGATTTGGGGCGACAATTTTAGGTCCCTTATTTTGCTATATTTCTCGATAAGTGTTTCATTTTTCAAAAACCCGGTGGCAACCCTGAGCATGCCTCTGAGTTCAACGAGACGTAAACTACTGAAGCGGGTATTACGATATTTTTACTGTCTGCTATAGAGATGATTCTAGAAGTATCACTGGAGGCTTCACATTACCTCACATGAAGGCTTCTTCAGGAGAACCTACACTGTATGTGCCAAGTCACCCTTTTCTCCCCGCGTGTTTTAATTTATTACTAGTTCATGAGACGTGTTTGGATCTATAGCAGACATTTTCAGTTGGTGACCCACTTTGGGATTATGTGGAGTTTATTACCCGATCTGTACTTTTTCCTGACCGACTATCATCATAGCGATTCCATAAATATAGTCATAAGCATATGAAATTCCTGCGAAGTTACTATTTATAATTTTACGGCATTATCTACATATGGACTACACCGCATGCACCAGCTTTCATCCATAACCACCTGATGACCTACCACCCGACGTTCGTACAAAAATGGGTTCCAGCCATGAAAGTCTCTGACAGATCAAATTTCTCCTAACTTTGCATAGTATAATAAAATTTGGTGGGTCATGTTGAACGATTGTGATTACCTTGATTGTCCATAGGAGATCTGAAATGATCTAGCTATGAGGTACTAATTTCGTTTTTGCCCATAGAAATTAGCTCCAATATGCTGACAAATCTCAACTAATAGACTATTTCGTTTCAGGCGATTCTTCGGACTCGGTTGTAGAGAAAAACGGCACTGTTCGTGAGGATAGCATGGTGCATGTGGATAAACCGACAGTGTATCAGGCCGTGGTAAGATATTGGATAGTTAGCTTTGAAGACCTTGTGTTTGTTAATCGTATTCTGACCTCACATTTCTACTTTCAGAGTGAACCTGGTGCTTCAGTAATGGATAATGATCAACGAAATAAACATAATCAACGTAAAAATAGAAAGAAGGCGAAAGAGGAGAAAGTCATTGTCATGAAGGCAAAGGATATCGAAGGTCATCGAGGCAGCGAAGATGTTGACACTTTGGTTGGATTTGTTGAAGGTAGTAGGAAAAAGGAGAAGGAGCGAAAATGTAGAAAGCAAACGCGAACATGTCCGATAGTGAACGGAGATGAAGGTGAAGACTTTGTAAAAATTGATGACACAGGGAAGTCGACGGATATTGTAGAGCGGAAATCGGAGGAGTCTAAGAGACCGAGGGAAGCAGTGACAGAAACGATGAGAGTCGAGTCTGACTTGGATTTCACTAACTTCGAGGGTTTAGTGGAAGCAGAGGAAGAGATGCCATTTGAGAAGTACGTTGGACGGAAGAAGAAAGCACGTGGCAATATTGTGAAGCAATCGTCGCAGCCGACACAAGCGCCTGTTGTTCGAGGAGGTGCCTCGATGCGACATTGGGGAAATCGAACTACTGCCCCTTCTCATCCCACAACAACTTTTGTCAGGCCTTCAGCGCGTCCACCCCCGGCGAATCCCCCACCGCGTCCACCACCCGCTAAAGATGACTTTCCTCCGCTCAGACCCGTCCAAAGCCCGGCCAAACCAACATGGAATTTTCTGCAGGTCCAACATTTCCTCGAAACGCTTTATCCCGGCTTGAAGGAGAAGTGCAACTTCTACAGTGAGGCAAGTCGGCGAGCACATCATGTTGCCTCGTGACGAATGAGTAGAGCGTTCTCCAAACCGTTCTTCCTTCTCCCAAGTGCCTCATGACAGACCGGTGAGCGGTCGGAGCTCAATATCAATGTACATAATATGTGCACGGATGTATATACTGCTAGTCGGTCTGATGGTGTGAAATTTTGCACCCATTTTATATCAGCACTCCGTTATTGTGTAAATATATCCTGCCTGTCGACGACTAAAAAAATCTGGCTGTGAAGGTGTCAATTCTGGTTTTTGGGACCGACGTCTTGAGTTGGCGTTCATGTGAAGGTCAGCAATGATCTGTTATTTTTTTGTATTGTCAAAAGAGCCACAAATGGGAAATGAGTGTTCATTCTAGGTCTTCATCTTGTATAGTTTCTGTTTTTACCTGAGTTTCCTTACTACCAACGCTTGTGAAGCATCGGTCGTATGGACATCATTATGGATTGTTAGTTGTTCTGGGAATTGAGTATCCTAATCGCTCGCTTGCATTTCCAATTTGGAGCCTTATCAATTCGGCTCTTGACATCATAGCCAACAATGTGTTTTCTTGGGCGCTAATGAATCGCTCGGGAAGTTGGTTTGATTGTAATATTTTCAATATCTTGCATTGTGATTTTTAGTTACATATGAGTATATATATGCTATTTCTATATACATGAGTATTGAAAATCTAAACATGAACTATTATGACCATTAACTACGGTGTAATTGGAGTTCCTTTCCTAATGAGACAATAATAATCTTATACCAGCACGCTTTGTTAACCTATCAATTGATGATTAGCCATGAGACCACTTGTGTTGCTTGGTAGGTGTCGGTGGCCACGATTAGAGGTTGAACAATGAAATAGCATTGAGTGTGATAGATTTCTCTCAACCTTTGTTCTACTGTTGTTAAGATCAAATTCCAGATGCTACTATCAAAATATCGAATCATTTCCTTCTTCCCAAAACCCGAGAAATTATAGGTTGAGTATTTTTATTGTTGAGAAGAATACATTTTCTCTGATGCATTTGTTGTTTTCAATTTTGATTAAATGAAGGACAAATGGGAAGTGATAGTGTGAAATGATGAAATGTGAAGAATCACTTCTGAAAATTAGGATGTGATTTCTGATTTTTGATGACCAAAACAGATGGACAAAGAAATCGGAAGTCTATGTGGGATAACGAAAATACATTTAGCATATTTTACGCATACAATATTTCTGAACTTCAGCAAGTATAGTAATTATAATTCAAGATAAGTGCTATGGTGGCATCACTAGAATTCGTGGTCAGTAGGCAAAATAAAGAAACTGGCAAAATAATTAACATGTTTAGAAATAGAACAGGCCAACTGTGAATCATAGCAACGATCAGGGTTCAGGAAAAGTTCATCCCATCAACATTTAGGTGCATCACAAAAAATAAGTAGGCGTTATCTAATCGGCGCAAAATTAAAGGTGGCAGCCTACTGAGGAGACGTCCACCAACTTGAAGTTCATGTGCAAGAAGCCTGCTTATTTTGTTTCATTGAAATACAATTCGTACTACAGCAGCCTAGTTGAAATGAGACAGACCTAGGGTAAGTCGGGGTTATATGGACACTTTTCGATCACATTTTCAGCGACATTAAATTATAGGAAGTCATTCTGAAACTTTCTAAAACGACTTTCATTTTAAGATAATGATCTAAACCTTGCAAAAAAGGATCGATTTAAGTCATATCTATTATACGTGTATTTAGATTACTAAATTTTAGTTGGTAGACTGGTAAAAAAATATTCTTAATCTGGCTGAGAAGTTTGACATTGACTGTAAGACAAACTAAAAGCCTAACGGTAATCATTTATACTTTCTAGATTACTTACCTGTGTCTATATGAGATAGGCCTATTACTTAATTTGAAGTTTGGAGAATGCTGATTTTTTTACAAAATTTATTTTTCGAGTCGGGGTTATATGGACACTCTTGACACTTTAATGTTTAAGTCATCTACATAAGGTTAGAATGAACACAACAATTGATAACATGATCTAATCATTAGTTTGGCTTATATAGAGTGTTTTGATACATCCATATGATGCCTATGATTCATTTTCATACGAACAAAACATTCCATAAGTCAGTCATTGAAAGAAATTTCATTGTCTATTTTGTCATTCTGACGGAAAATATAAGACTTACCGTCTCCGACTCATTCGAATTCAACCTGTAAACAATCATCTGCAGATGATAAGTGCATATGGGGATAGATTCTTAAACCAACTTGAAGTTCATGTGCAAGAAGCCTGCTTATTTTGTTTCATTGAAATACAATTCGTACTACAGCAGCCTAGTTGAAATGAGACAGACCTAGGGTAAGTCGGGGTTATATGGACACTTTTCGATCACATTTTCAGCGACATTAAATTATAGGAAGTCATTCTGAAACTCTCTAAAACGACTTTCATTTTAAAGATAATGATCTAAACCTTGCAAAAAAGGATCGATTTAAGTCATATCTATTATACGTGTATTTAGATTACTAAATTTTAGTTGGTAGACTGTAAAAAAATATTCTTAATCTGGCTGAGAAGTTTGACATTGACTGTAAGACAAACTAAAAGCCTAACGGTAATCATTTATACTTTCTAGATTACTTACCTGTGTCTATATGAGATAGATATTACTTAATTTGAAGTTTGGAGAATGCTGATTTTTTTACAAAATTTATTTTTCGAGTCGGGGTTATATGGACACTCTTGACACTTTAATGTTTAAGTCATCTACATAAGGTTAGAATGAACACAACAATTGATAACATGATCTAATCATTAGTTTGGCTTATATAGAGTGTTTTGATACATCCATATGATGCCTATGATTCATTTTCATACGAACAAAACATTCCATAAGTCAGTCATTGAAAGAAATTTCATTGTCTATTTTGTCATTCTGACGGAAAATATAAGACTTACCGTCTCCGACTCATTCGAATTCAACCTGTAAACAATCATCTGCAGATGATAAGTGCATATGGGGATAGATTCTTAAACCAACTTGAAGTTCATGTGCAAGAAGCCTGCTTATTTTGTTTCATTGAAATACAATTCGTACTACAGCAGCCTAGTTGAAATGAGACAGACCTAGGGTAAGTCGGGGTTATATGGACACTTTTCGATCACATTTTCAGCGACATTAAATTATAGGAAGTCATTCTGAAACTCTCTAAAACGACTTTCATTTTAAAGATAATGATCTAAACCTTGCAAAAAAGGATCGATTTAAGTCATATCTATTATACGTGTATTTAGATTACTAAATTTTAGTTGGTAGACTGGTAAAAAAATATTCTTAATCTGGCTGAGAAGTTTGACATTGACTGTAAGACAAACTAAAAGCCTAACGGTAATCATTTATACTTTCTAGATTACTTACCTGTGTCTATATGAGATAGATATTACTTAATTTGAAGTTTGGAGAATGCTGATTTTTTTACAAAATTTATTTTTCGAGTCGGGGTTATATGGACACTCTTGACACTTTAATGTTTAAGTCATCTACATAAGGTTAGAATGAACACAACAATTGATAACATGATCTAATCATTAGTTTGGCTTATATAGAGTGTTTTGATACATCCATATGATGCCTATGATTCATTTTCATACGAACAAAACATTCCATAAGTCAGTCATTGAAAGAAATTTCATTGTCTATTTTGTCATTCTGACGGAAAATAAAAGACTTACCGTCTCCGACTCATTCGAATTCAACCTGTAAACAATCATCTGCAGATGATAAGTGCATATGGGGATAGATTCTTAAACCAACTTGAAGTTCATGTGCAAGAAGCCTGCTTATTTTGTTTCATTGAAATACAATTCGTACTAGCAGCCTAGTTGAAATGAGACAGGCCTAGGGTAAGTCGGGGTTATATGGACACTTTTCGATCACATTTTCAGCGACATTAAATTATAGGAAGTCATTCTGAAACTCTCTAAAACGACTTTCATTTTAAAGATAATGATCTAAACCTTGCAAAAAAGGATCGATTTAAGTCATATCTATTATACGTGTATTTAGATTACTAAATTTTAGTTGGTAGACTGGTAAAAAAATATTCTTAATCTGGATGAGAAGTTTGACATTGACTGTAAGACAAACTAAAAGCCTAACGGTAATCATTTATACTTTCTAGATTACTTACCTGTGTCTATATGAGATAGATATTACTTAATTTGAAGTTTGGAGAATGCTGATTTTTTTACAAAATTTATTTTTCGAGTCGGGGTTATATGGACACTCTTGACACTTTAACGGTTAAATGATGTCCTCACGTAAGACTAGGTAAATGATGAACCCGGGTCTGGCCAGACCCGTAATAAAATTGAAGATAAGCACCGCTATTCATCTAGTGAAGGTTGTAGAAACATTGGATTTTAGAATACCATGGCTTATCATCACTTCACTTCTGCATTTAGCTAGTTTCAGCTAATAACTAGGCCCATATGCTTACCACAGTAGGCCGATGTTGTGAAACTGTTTTAGGTGATGCCATGTAGTCTGTGGAAATATATGTTTATCTGGCTTATCTAAAAAGTGATAGCAGTTGTCAATTATAGGCCTACATACTGTACGTATTATAATGTAAAACAATTCATCCAGGTACCAGTATAATTGAAATAGTCAGCTGCTGTATTCCATTACTGAGTAATGGAGGAAGTTCATAAGTATCACATACAATCAGAACAATAATAGACGGTTGTTGCATGCTGTATGCAGATGGCTTTTTGACACTCAGCACATTTGAAGCGAGTCTTCCTTTCCTTTACACCTTCATCCAAGCAGATCCGACAGCGTTGACGTTGCTGGTTGCTGTCGACAGCAGGCTGCGAGATGTTGGGTTTGATACCGACCAACTCCATGGCCACTTTGATTGAGTTGGTTAGACGAGAATGAGTAGCACGTTGACGAACACTCGTAGCCAAGATCCATCTTGAAGGAGTAATGGTTCGTAGCTGCCATTGTTCTCATGGCTGCAATAACAGCAACATCCATCAGTGCCATGAACACACCGTAGGGCCATCTCCGGCACTTCCGTTGGCTTCGGTAAGTACGGACCAACTTGTCTAGGTTATCGACTCCCGACTTTGTCGCATTGTAGCATTCCACGATTTCGGGCTTCTCATTCTCGTTGTGCTTTGTCGATAGAAGGAGAACGGGTGCATTGCCTTTGTCAAAATAGGAGCATAGCACCTTTTGACCAGATACGAAATGCCGAGAGTCACCTTTCGTTCTTCCTTGAGAAGACTTCGCAGCGGGAGGAACCCCACGCCTGTTGCTGCGGATGGTTCCAACAACACTATGGTTTTGGCATCTGTGAGTCGATCGCACAGATTGACCGAGGTAAACCAATTGTCCATTGTAATATTCCTCCCGACACCCATGTATGCCTTGGCCAGATGCATCACCACCGCTTCACTGATTGGACAGTCTCGCTCCCATTCCGGTAGGGTTTCTTTCCCAACATACATAAGGCAGCGTAAAGGAAAGCTATTTTCAGCGTCCGTAATCCAAAAGATCTTTATACCAAACTTTCCAGGCTTACTTCGAAGGTATATACTGTTGAAAGCGAACACGTCCATGAAACTCCACGAGCTGTTCATCAACACACAGAAGGGATCCCGGATCATAGTGACTTTCAAGTTTGAGTTCACTTGATCAACAACTTCACGGATAGGAGCCAGTGGATCGGTGCGGTCACGTCTCATCTTGTTATCAAATCCAAGAGCAGCTTTGATCTGCTGGGATCGCTGGAAACTCATTAAAGCCCTAAATATCGGATTGCCATTTCTGAGATCCCAAAGCTCCCGAGTGTTACGGTGCCCAGCCTTCAACGCGCCAGCACTCAGATGCAGACCTACGAAGGCTTCAAATTCAGTCATTGATAATGGTCTCCATGTAGTGTGCTTAGCAGCGGCGATACGGCGACCCTCACGATTAGTATGGAGAAGTGTCAGGTGCAAACTGTCACCAAACTATGCCTTGAATGCTTCTGATGGTGTCTGAGGATGAAACCCGACGCTGAATCCAATGTGAGAAGCACGGAAAGAGTTGCGCACTGGCTCTCTGGCTGGTGGATGCTGCTGGGCCGTCTGAAGACACCACAAGAGACCAGTGGGAGCTCTTAGGGCAGGTGCCACTAGGGAGGAAGTCTCGTCATAGTCGTCCTCTTCTCTGCTGAAATCCATCTCTTCTAAAGCCTCTATACTCAACTCTTCATCACTGACATGGCCACTAGCAGCAATTTGGTCTGAAATGAAATGACACGCCGATTGTAAAATCATTGCAACAATGGGTGTAACATTTGCAAGAGCTAAATCACTTACCAGAAATCTCGGCAAGGGAGTCATATTCGTCGCTGCCTGCATCGTTATCATTTATCTCAGCACTAGCTGCAACATCATCAGCTGAAATGGAGATGATTTCATTTAGAGTTACCGGCAAGTTGAATTTGCAGGGCTACATATGTATAGCATAGCGATGTACACGTACATGTGTTCATGTATACATCTGTAGCATATTGCTATAATAATATGCAGTACAGTGTACATAGTCAGATGATAAGTTCAATGGGCAGTCCATAAATTTTGTATCCATAAATATCGGCTGGTTGTCTGCTGATAGGTCTAAATGTAGGCTACACGCATAGCCAATAGGCAATCACAACATGGGTGACATCGTTATCAACCTACATGTACATGTCGGCTACGGCTACTCTACGGCACAGAACTTTTCTGTAAAAGCAAAGACGCAACAACTTAATACACGTAGGCCTAAAAGGAGTTGTGTAATAAACTATTGTCAATGAATCTGAGTGGATTGATCACTTTACAACGGGCTGCAGTACGTACATAGTACAAGCTTGGTCCTTCTTCTGAAATCTCCATTAGTCTAGTCATACATGTATATCTGTGCCTAAACATAGCTCAAGATTCAAGCTCGTCATTTCAAAATAGTAACGGATGGCTCTACCGGTACTTCCACTTACAATCCTACATATAAGTACGTAAACAGTAGCTAATTCTAATCTCTCCATAAGTATTCACGTGTACTAGTATAAATTGCATTTCACCCTCCCACCATGAACAGACACTAAACAGCTCCTCGAACCCTCCCTCCCCCTCAAATCTGTTCACGTAGATTGGCCTTCAACGATCCCTCACACTCAGCTTACTTGATATTTCAACAGGAAAATTGTCTTCTTCTTCATCAGCATCGTATTGTAGATTGATATTAGCAAATGCAATAGACCGGGCATTGCGGGGCGGTAGTTGACGTCTTTCATTAGAAGATGCCATTGACATTCCAATACATGAGTAGACAATCGCAGAATATTCCTTCGTGCATATAAGGGAAGAAAAATGAATTCATTCAATCAGACGATTTCGTGACTCCTATTGGTCCCTTGATTCCTTCTGATCAAATAGAAAAACAGATGGGCAATAAGCGCGCGTGCTCTTGCATCACCCGGTTGTTGACCGACTGCACAAGTTGAATGACGGTAATTCGCATCATTTTGCAAGTTGATGTCCGCGTCAACAACCGCATGACTTTTTCCAATCATAGGAAGTTGATTTCAATGAATATTAGTAGCATATCATTAGATTGCTTTTATGTTGCATTTTTTTGATCAAACATTCACTCGTTTTCTGTAATTTTGTCAAAATGTGAACTCTACTTCGTATGTAATAAATATCAGGTTGTTGACAACCAGTTGCTATTTGTGTGAATCGAGATGGTATGAAAAATGATTTTGTTTTAAAAGAGGACTTCATTTAGCTTGCTTAAATTTTCGAAAAACACATGGTAGCTTATCGCTTGTGGGTTTTATGTGATCTTCGAATTTGTTATTCTAGATCTGAATCTGAAATAAATCTAGCATTTGATCATACTATATTATCTACTTGATTTTACCCGCTATAGCTCACGTATGTGTCAAGCTTGACAGCGATTTTTTTAGTATGTGGACGATTTTTATTTTATTTCATTTAACATTTTTAATTGACAACTAATTTTTTCAGCATAGATGCTACGTTTTGTAGGGGAATTTTCAGACGTCTAAATTACGAATTTTCCTGTTTTTACTTGAAGAAATTCTAAGTGACAAAATATAAACTATTTGAAATAAATCTAGGTCTACAAGTGATAAATTGTTCTGTTACAAAGATAGGTTGTTGCTGCTAGTCATTTTTGACTACATGTAGAACACAAAAGAAGCATTACGTTGCTACCTGTCACCTGTTATTATTTAATCCTCATCTGATTTTGCGATCAGATTTTTAGATTATTTTACATATCTTTCTGACCGGTTGTTGACTGCCTGAATATTTACAGCCAATGTAATGCGGTGTTAATAAGTCATTGACTATACTGGGAGATCACTTGAGTTTCAGTTTCGATTATAGATGTTCTGCTTGTCCACTCAAGTTTCGCCAGGTGTCTATGTTAAAAGGAAGAAGGCTTAGTATTAGCTCATCACCAGAACTTGTCGTTGAAAAGATGTAATATACCGGAGAACACCCTAACTTTGGACCACTTTTTAACTTTGAAACCGTGTCAATTTTTAATTTGAAAAGTAGACGCTAATTAAAAAGTATTAAAAAAGTGTGTCTTGATCATAGATGAATATCCTGAATGAGAAATATCCATTTTCAATGGATAGGCCTAAATACCCTTGATCAAGCAATATATTAGTGGCCAAAGATGTTACTTTTATAACAGCTGGTATATAGCAAGTCATTTAGTAGTAAGAATATGACACCTATTGGTTAATGTTTCCACTTATTAACTGTCAAAATGTGCTATGTCAACTTGATTATTGAATTGTTTACTTTTTGCAGAATTCATGCCATAGGCTTTCAATTAGGCCTACATTTCCAAATAGCTAACATAGCATTTTATTGTAGGTGAAATTTTTTCCTTAGATGATTTACAGTTTATTGCTTTATAGTTTGGATAATCTCAATTCTATTCCAGTTTTTTACCTAGGATCTACACAAATGCTTATATCATTGATCTTTTCACACTATTATGAAATAGGCCTATAGGCACTAGGCTACAAGATCCTACAGTAGTCTTTTAGTACCTGCTGTTCGTATAATTGGATCAACGTGATCTTTTTTCGGTAACAAATTCTCTAAAGAAAACATATTTATCGAAAATATCAAGTCTCATGATCTCCAGCAATTAAATCAATGTCAACAATAACGTGTATAAATGTAGAATTAGGTGAAAAAATTGACTTCTGATACTTAGGCTGCTATTTATCGGTCCTATGCTTGATACTTGGGGCCTGGGTTCAATATTATATTGGTCTACATTACTAGGCCGTACAAGAGCATATGTTCGTGTCAAAATGATATTTCAACTAAAATGATTTGTGGAATATCATACATCAAACCTTCTTTTGCAGCAGTTTTTCAATCATTGCTATAGCGTTCTTCAATGAAGTTTCATCGACGATGATTGGCCTATTGCTGTATTTTGTATTATGTTGCGCTATAACCAAACAAAAAACGTAAAGAAAGTATTTGTTACTGTGTCGATACGCAACAGAAAATATGTAGACCACCAATATTGGCTAATCAATCTAACTATGTCAAAACACGTATAAATGGCTTAGATGTATGTGTACAATAGGCCCTACATGAAATGTAATACTAAATGCCTTCATTTATTCATAGATTAAGCTTTTTATGCATCTTTGAAAAGAGAGATTTCCTAAGATCATTGAAAAGAGCTGGGACAGAAGATGCAGCTTAACTAAAGAGGTAGGCCTAGGAAAAGCAACATCAGCCCTGGACTTTTTAATAAGTTATAGCCTATAAATCAACTTCGAAGTTTCAGATCAACCATCAAATGTTTACCCATTCAACTTTCTCCTGTGACCTCAAGTGACAGATTTTGCCATTGCATGAATGCGCCTTCTAAGTGTATTTCAAAATGATCAGAAATGCTTTTGTACAAGTAACAAAAAAAATTGAAAAATTGAATCCTCCAAAATCTTTCCTTTTCTTCTCTAAAAAAGGATAAAAAAGGTCTTTTTTGAAATTTGGATTTTAATGGCATAACTTGCGCTTTTGGATCAATTTATTGCGGAAAATGTTGACCAACTTATTATCTCATATAAAGATTTCGTTTTTTAGAGTCAATGAAGCGGCGAAGAGCCAAACTGGTCGCTAATGATCGAATGTAAGTGATAAATATTGTTTTGTCGTAGATCTCTAAAAAATATCTCTAATTTTGTTATGCAATGTAGTTTAAGCCGTTTTGAAGTAAATATTTAAATGAAAGCTTGTTCAAATTACATTTGATATTTATATGTTTTTATTTTTACCATATTCTTTTCTTTGTGTCAGATTCAGCCTGCATAAGGTACAGTATGGATTTATTCTATTATAAACGAAGAAATTCAATCTCTGGTAATTCATTTGAAATAATGAATGTAGGCCTCATCCATATAATGTTATTCAATGTTTTGTTAGATGTTAATTTTTTAACGTCGATGATTTCAGTAGAATTGCATTAGAGAAACATTTTCTTTCGTGTTATAAAATATTTTTCTATAAATAATTTCCTGTCATGATAAAAAGTTTGTTGAATATCATCAGTGGCGATCCATGTTGGATAAAGACATAATAAGATAAATTTCTGTTCGTTACTATGTTTAAAATGTATTCATTATGTATCAATGTTCGTTCTACTGTCAAACGTTTTGGTCGTTATTTGTTCCATAATTGTTCTGTTTTGTTGCTCAGTCGTAAATGCTTCAGAAATAGATCAGCAGGGCATTTTCTTAGCAAAATGTGGTTTATTGAAATTAAGACAGCGTCTTTTATTTAAGTTCGACGATCTTGGTTATAATTGTTTCATAGTTTCTGCGAATCACTTTTTTTCAATATATGTAAGTGTATTAAATATAACTAAGTAATATAATTGATTTTTCAGAAGCAATGTCTTCAAAGTTCGGACTTTTCAATGGACGTAGAAGTATGTGATGTAAGTTAGTTCAAATGCTCTTTATTGAAAATGACGTTTATATTAGAGGCCTAATGTTCATGTTACTATACTTCAGACCTGTAGACATTATGTAATGAAACGATCATAAATTTTAGCTTCGTCGGCATGTTGATGGTTCTACATTGGAGTCAGCTATAACATCTCCATCTCAATTGGTCCTGACTGTTGACGCTAGCGAAAGCAATTCCCAAGTGAGATGATGTAGATTAATCACAGGCTAAAAGCTGAAGTCAATTCCTGAAGATTATATTTTATTTCAGAAAAAAGAACAGACAAGCAAAATTCCCACTAAACCCAAGTTATGTCGAGCTGCTGCGAATCTAAGTTGCTTCATCATTCCGATAAATGAGCGCGTGAGCAGAGACAATCTTAAATTCATACAGTTACTGCATATTTTCAAAAGAAAGGAAAAATGAAACGATCAAAACTTAGAATTTCTATGAATTTCAATGCCAATGCTGTTCATACAATAATCTTTATAATGTAATATATATATATATATATATATATATTAATACTACTTCATAAAATAACAATTACTAAACGTTGCGCAGTTATCCAAATAGGCAGTTTTCATACACAATTTCAGGAACACAGTTTCATATACAATCGATCTTAAGATCTTAAGAGATACTTCACGCGAACCTACTTAAGTTATTAGTATAACCTTTGTGTGGTAGGAGTGATAAATAAATTCAAGTAAGCAGCATCCTCTACATGCCCAGAACTCATGAATTCATAATTAAACGTGAATTGCTATCATGGTTGTAGATTGCATGACTTAAGTATTGATGTGTAAATTTAAAGTTTGCGACGCGCATGTTTAGCCAAGTTGTTAGAATATATCGATTTTACATGTTCAACATAATCTATGACCACTCTTTAGTGTTGACTGCTAAGGAAAATTTTTTTCTGACCTTCGGAAAACTGAGATATTAGATATTTGAAGTATTCAGCATAATCTATGACCATTCTTCAGTATTGAGGCACAGTTTGCATGAAGAATGATTAGACCATTTATGGAAGACTGAGACACGGAGAAGCTAAGAACGGGAAGTACCAGCGTTGACGCCAGAATTTGATAATCCAAACATGTTGAGAGTTGAGAGCGTTTGAAGGCTTGATCACACTTCCGTTGTCAGTATGTCTTTTGTGGGGCATCTTAAACATGTTTAGAACTGCTGAATTCATGATTAAACGTGAATTTGTATCATGGTTGTAGATTGCATGACTTAAGTGTTGATGTGTAAATTGAAAGTTTGCTGCGCACATGTTTAGGCAAGTTGTTAGAATATCTCGATTTTTCATGTTCAACATAATCTATGACCACTCTTTAGTGTTGACTGCTAAGGAACATTTTTTCTGACCTTCGGAAAACTGAGATATTAAGTTGACCTGTATGGTTGCTTCATCTGTCTGACATTGCCTATTGAAAATATCTTGTCAGATTTTAAATAGAAGTCAGTGAGAGATTTAGTTGCTTCATTCAGTGTCCTCTCTGTAGAACGAACGTCATCAATACATCTGAACTTCAGAAAATTCTGTGATGTGGCACAATATACAATGTCTCTCTCGCCAATAGAGATTTTTCATTTTGTAGGAGGAAGATGAGATACCGACTGACGTGAACAAGCTTACTTTAGAATCATCCCAACGATCAACGACTAACAGTGCGACTGAAACTGACAATATTATTCCTGACAGCGATTTAGAGGTGAGTTTGATTGTTTGCTTTTAAAATAGTGTACTTGTAGGAGGAGTCCAATGTTGAATCTTGACGATTGAAAATGGCACTATCTAATAATTCATCTATCCTCAACTAAAATGCTTTGTTACGTAGCAAGGCAAGACATTGGTAATATTCATGACCGCATAATGCAGAAAAGATGAAACTCTGAATAAAGAAGACGAAGTCGTAATAATGACAATATTTGAACAGGGAACAGTAGCTTTGAAAGCAGCTCTTTCGCCATTTTGTTGGATGAACTATCGTTCTCTGCTTTGGTGCCCTGGGTGCGATGTGCACTTATATTTTGTGCTGAGAATCTCTTCAACAGCGTAATAGGAAGGTTTATTTTTTGCCTCACAGTCTGACCTCAATGTGCATGCATAACTTTGAATCGGTAGAAGTGGTTTATTTGGATGATAGCAAGGAGTCTCCAAGTGCTTCCTTGTCTTATTCTGCATTGATAAAATCATCTGAATACATGTGTCGTATTGGAAAAGGACCGTAATGTATTGGGGAATAGAAAACATTGTGTTGACAAAATGATTGGGAGTATTCAACTATTGTTGATGATAAGAAAATGTGCAGATGAATGATAGTTTGAAGAGAGGGTATTTAAAAACTTTTAGTATGCTAATCAATGACAGAAAAGTTAAGTTTCATAGTTGCAGATGATGTGAATATGTATGAATTGGCAGCATGGTTGTCGATTGCATGAGTGTACTCCTTTTGTGTGAATTCAATGTTTGTAGTTTACCCGCTAAGCCCAACTGTTAGATCTTAGCTGTTTAAAGTATTCAGCATACTCTCTGACCATTCTTCAGTATTGAGGCACAGTTTGCATGAAGAATGATTAGACCATTTATGGAAGACTGAGACACGGAGAAGCTAAGAACAGGAAGTACCAGCGTTGACGCCAGAATTTGATAATCCAAACATGTTGAGAGTTGAGAGCGTTTGAAGGCTTGATCACACTTCCGTTGTCAGTATGTCTTTTGTGGGGAATCTTAAACATGTTTAGAACTGCTGAATTCATGATTAAACGTGAATTTGTATCATGGTTGTAGATTGCATGACTTAAGTATTGATGTGTAAATTGAAAGTTTGCTGCGCACATGTTTAGGCAAGTTGTTAGAATATCTCGATTTTTCATGTTCAACATAATCTATGACCACTCTTTAGTGTTGACTGCTAAGGAACATTTTTTCTGACCTTCGGAAAACTGAGATATTAAGTTGACCTGTATGGTTGCTTCATCTGTCTGACATTGCCTATTGAAAATATCTTGTCAGATTTTAAATAGAAGTCAGTGAGAGATTTAGTTGCTTCATTCAGTGTCCTCTCTGTAGAACGAACGTCATCAATACATCTGAACTTCAGAAAATTCTGTGATGTGGCACAATATACAATGTCTCTCTCGCCAATAGAGATTTTTCATTTTGTAGGAGGAAGATGAGATACCGACTGACGTGAACAAGCTCACTTTAGAATCATCCCAACGATCAACGACTAACAGTGCGACTGAAACTGACAATATTATTCCTGACAGCGATTTAGAGGTGAGTTTGATTGTTTGCTTTTAAAATAGTGTACTTGTAGGAGGAGTCCAATGTTGAATCTTGACGATTGAAAATGGCGCTATCTAATAATTCATCTATCCTCAACTAAAATGCTTTGTTACGTAGCAAGGCAAGACATTGGTAATATTCATGACCGCATAATGCAGAAAAGATGAAACTCTGAATAAAGAAGACGAAGTCGTAATAATGACAATATTTGAACAGGGAACAGTAGCTTTGAAAGCAGCTCTTTCGCCATTTTGTTGGATGAACTATCGTTCTCTGCTTTGGTGCCCTGGGTGCGATGTGCACTTATATTTTGTGCTGAGAATCTCTTCAACAGCGTAATAAGAAGGTTTATTTTTTGCCTCACAGTCTGACCTCAATGTGCATGCATAACTTTGAATCGGTAGAAGTGGTTTATTTGGATGATAGCAAGGAGTCTCCAAGTGCTTCCTTGTCTTATTCTGCATTGATAAAATCATCTGAATACATGTGTCGTATTGGAAAAGGACCGTAATGTATTGGGGAATAGAAAACATTGTGTTGACAAAATGATTGGGAGTATTCAACTATTGTTGATGATAAGAAAATGTGCAGATGAATGATAGTTTGAAGAGAGGGTATTTAAAAACTTTTAGTATGCTAATCAATGACAGAAAAGTTAAGTTTCATAGTTGCAGATGATGTGAATATGTATGAATTGGCAGCATGGTTGTCGATTGCATGAGTGTACTCCTTTTGTGTGAATTCAATGTTTGTAGTTTACCCGCTAAGCCCAACTGTTAGATCTTAGCTGTTTAAAGTATTCAGCATACTCTCTGACCATTCTTCAGTATTGAGGCACAGTTTGCATGAAGAATGATTAGACCATTTATGGAAGACTGAGACACGGAGAAGCTAAGAACAGGAAGTACCAGCGTTGACGCCAGAATTTGATAATCCAAACATGTTGAGAGTTGAGAGCGTTTGAAGGCTTGATCACACTTCCGTTGTCAGTATGTCTTTTGTGGGGCATCTTAAACATGTTTAGAACTGCTGAATTCATGATTAAACGTGAATTTGTATCATGGTTGTAGATTGCATGACTTAAGTATTGATGTGTAAATTGAAAGTTTGCTGCGCACATGTTTAGGCAAGTTGTTAGAATATCTCGATTTTTCATGTTCAACATAATCTATGACCACTCTTTAGTGTTGACTGCTAAGGAACATTTTTTCTGACCTTCGGAAAACTGAGATATTAAGTTGACCTGTATGGTTGCTTCATCTGTCTGACATTGCCTATTGAAAATATCTTGTCAGATTTTAAATAGAAGTCAGTGAGAGATTTAGTTGCTTCATTCAGTGTCCTCTCTGTAGAACGAACGTCATCAATACATCTGAACTTCAGAAAATTCTGTGATGTGGCACAATATACAATGTCTCTCTCGCCAATAGAGATTTTTCATTTTGTAGGAGGAAGATGAGATACCGACTGACGTGAACAAGCTCACTTTAGAATCATCCCAACGATCAACGACTAACAGTGCGACTGAAACTGACAATATTATTCCTGACAGCGATTTAGAGGTGAGTTTGATTGTTTGCTTTTAAAATAGTGTACTTGTAGGAGGAGTCCAATGTTGAATCTTGACGATTGAAAATGGCGCTATCTAATAATTCATCTATCCTCAACTAAAATGCTTTGTTACGTAGCAAGGCAAGACATTGGTAATATTCATGACCGCATAATGCAGAAAAGATGAAACTCTGAATAAAGAAGACGAAGTCGTAATAATGACAATATTTGAACAGGGAACAGTAGCTTTGAAAGCAGCTCTTTCGCCATTTTGTTGGATGAACTATCGTTCCCTGCTTTGGTGCCCTGGGTGCGATGTGCACTTATATTTTGTGCTGAGAATCTCTTCAACAGCGTAATAAGAAGGTTTATTTTTTGCCTCACAGTCTGACCTCAATGTGCATGCATAACTTTGAATCGGTAGAAGTGGTTTATTTGGATGATAGCAAGGAGTCTCCAAGTGCTTCCTTGTCTTATTCTGCATTGATAAAATCATCTGAATACATGTGTCGTATTGGAAAAGGACCGTAATGTATTGGGGAATAGAAAACATTGTGTTGACAAAATGATTGGGAGTATTCAACTATTGTTGATGATAAGAAAATGTGCAGATGAATGATAGTTTGAAGAGAGGGTATTTAAAAACTTTTAGTATGCTAATCAATGACAGAAAAGTTAAGTTTCATAGTTGCAGATGATGTGAATATGTATGAATTGGCAGCATGGTTGTCGATTGCATGAGTGTACTCCTTTTGTGTGAATTCAATGTTTGTAGTTTACCCGCTAAGCCCAACTGTTAGATCTTAGCTGTTTAAAGTATTCAGCATACTCTCTGACCATTCTTCGGTATTGAGGCACAGTTTGCATGAAGAATGATTAGACCATTTATGGAAGACTGAGACACGGAGAAGCTAAGAACAGGAAGTACCAGCGTTGATGCCAGAATTTGATAATCCAAACATGTTGAGAGTTGAGAGCGTTTGAAGACTTGATCACACTTCCGTTGTCAGTATGTCTTTTGTGGGGCATCTTCAACATGTTTAGAACTGCTGAATTCATGATTAAACGTGAATTTGTATCATGGTTGTAGATTGCATGACTTAAGTGTTGATGTGTAAATTGAAAGTTTGCTGCGCACATGTTTAGGCAAGTTGTTAGAATATCTCGATTTTTCATGTTCAACATAATCTATGACCACTCTTTAGTGTTGACTGCTAAGGAACATTTTTTCTGACCTTCGGAAAACTGAGATATTAAGTTGACCTGTATGGTTGCTTCATCTGTCTGACATTGCCTATTGAAAATATCTTGTCAGATTTTAAATAGAAGTCAGTGAGAGATTTAGTTGCTTCATTCAGTGTCCTCTCTGTAGAACGAACGTCATCAATACATCTGAACTTCAGAAAATTCTGTGATGTGGCACAATATACAATGTCTCTCTCGCCAATAGAGATTTTTCATTTTGTAGGAGGAAGATGAGATACCGACTGACGTGAACAAGCTCACTTTAGAATCATCCCAACGATCAACGACTAACAGTGCGACTGAAACTGACAATATTATTCCTGACAGCGATTTAGAGGTGAGTTTGATTGTTTGCTTTTAAAATAGTGTACTTGTAGGAGGAGTCCAATGTTGAATCTTGACGATTGAAAATGGCGCTATCTAATAATTCATCTATCCTCAACTAAAATGCTTTGTTACGTAGCAAGGCAAGACATTGGTAATATTCATGACCGCATAATGCAGAAAAGATGAAACTCTGAATAAAGAAGACGAAGTCGTAATAATGACAATATTTGAACAGGGAACAGTAGCTTTGAAAGCAGCTCTTTCGCCATTTTGTTGGATGAACTATCGTTCCCTGCTTTGGTGCCCTGGGTGCGATGTGCACTTATATTTTGTGCTGAGAATCTCTTCAACAGCGTAATAAGAAGGTTTATTTTTTGCCTCACAGTCTGACCTCAATGTGCATGCATAACTTTGAATCGGTAGAAGTGGTTTATTTGGATGATAGCAAGGAGTCTCCAAGTGCTTCCTTGTCTTATTCTGCATTGATAAAATCATCTGAATACATGTGTCGTATTGGAAAAGGACCGTAATGTATTGGGGAATAGAAAACATTGTGTTGACAAAATGATTGGGAGTATTCAACTATTGTTGATGATAAGAAAATGTGCAGATGAATGATAGTTTGAAGAGAGGGTATTTAAAAACTTTTAGTATGCTAATCAATGACAGAAAAGTTAAGTTTCATAGTTGCAGATGATGTGAATATGTATGAATTGGCAGCATGGTTGTCGATTGCATGAGTGTACTCCTTTTGTGTGAATTCAATGTTTGTAGTTTACCCGCTAAGCCCAACTGTTAGATCTTAGCTGTTTAAAGTATTCAGCATACTCTCTGACCATTCTTCGGTATTGAGGCACAGTTTGCATGAAGAATGATTAGACCATTTATGGAAGACTGAGACACGGAGAAGCTAAGAACAGGAAGTACCAGCGTTGATGCCAGAATTTGATAATCCAAACATGTTGAGAGTTGAGAGCGTTTGAAGACTTGATCACACTTCCGTTGTCAGTATGTCTTTTGTGGGGCATCTTCAACATGTTTAGAACTGCTGAATTCATGATTAAACGTGAATTTGTATCATGGTTGTAGATTGCATGACTTAAGTGTTGATGTGTAAATTGAAAGTTTGCTGCGCACATGTTTAGGCAAGTTGTTAGAATATCTCGATTTTTCATGTTCAACATAATCTATGACCACTCTTTAGTGTTGACTGCTAAGGAACATTTTTTCTGACCTTCGGAAAACTGAGATATTAAGTTGACCTGTATGGTTGCTTCATCTGTCTGACATTGCCTATTGAAAATATCTTGTCATATTTTAAATAGAAGTCAGTGAGAGATTTAGTTGCTTCATTCAGTGTCCTCTCTGTAGAACGAACGTCATCAATACATCTGAACTTCAGAAAATTCTGTGATGTGGCACAATATACAATGTCTCTCTCGCCAATAGAGATTTTTCATTTTGTAGGAGGAAGATGAGATACCGACTGACGTGAACAAGCTTACTTTAGAATCATCCCAACGATCAACGACTAACAGTGCGACTGAAACTGACAATATTATTCCTGACAGCGATTTAGAGGTGAGTTTGATTGTTTGCTTTTAAAATAGTGTACTTGTAGGAGGAGTCCAATGTTGAATCTTGACGATTGAAAATGGCGCTATCTAATAATTCATCTATCCTCAACTAAAATGCTTTGTTACGTAGCAAGGCAAGACATTGGTAATATTCATGACCGCATAATGCAGAAAAGATGAAACTCTGAATAAAGAAGACGAAGTCGTAATAATGACAATATTTGAACAGGGAACAGTAGCTTTGAAAGCAGCTCTTTCGCCATTTTGTTGGATGAACTATCGTTCCCTGCTTTGGTGCCCTGGGTGCGATGTGCACTTATATTTTGTGCTGAGAATCTCTTCAACAGCGTAATAAGAAGGTTTATTTTTTGCCTCACAGTCTGACCTCAATGTGCATGCATAACTTTGAATCGGTAGAAGTGGTTTATTTGGATGATAGCAAGGAGTCTCCAAGTGCTTCCTTGTCTTATTCTGCATTGATAAAATCATCTGAATACATGTGTCGTATTGGAAAAGGACCGTAATGTATTGGGGAATAGAAAACATTGTGTTGACAAAATGATTGGGAGTATTCAACTATTGTTGATGATAAGAAAATGTGCAGATGAATGATAGTTTGAAGAGAGGGTATTTAAAAACTTTTAGTATGCTAATCAATGACAGAAAAGTTAAGTTTCATAGTTGCAGATGATGTGAATATGTATGAATTGGCAGCATGGTTGTCGATTGCATGAGTGTACTCCTTTTGTGTGAATTCAATGTTTGTAGTTTACCCGCTAAGCCCAACTGTTAGATCTTAGCTGTTTAAAGTATTCAGCATACTCTCTGACCATTCTTCGGTATTGAGGCACAGTTTGCATGAAGAATGATTAGACCATTTATGGAAGACTGAGACACGGAGAAGCTAAGAACAGGAAGTACCAGCGTTGATGCCAGAATTTGATAATCCAAACATGTTGAGAGTTGAGAGCGTTTGAAGACTTGATCACACTTCCGTTGTCAGTATGTCTTTTGTGGGGCATCTTCAACATGTTTAGAACTGCTGAATTCATGATTAAACGTGAATTTGTATCATGGTTGTAGATTGCATGACTTAAGTGTTGATGTGTAAATTGAAAGTTTGCTGCGCACATGTTTAGGCAAGTTGTTAGAATATCTCGATTTTTCATGTTCAACATAATCTATGACCACTCTTTAGTGTTGACTGCTAAGGAACATTTTTTCTGACCTTCGGAAAACTGAGATATTAAGTTGACCTGTATGGTTGCTTCATCTGTCTGACATTGCCTATTGAAAATATCTTGTCATATTTTAAATAGAAGTCAGTGAGAGATTTAGTTGCTTCATTCAGTGTCCTCTCTGTAGAACGAACGTCATCAATACATCTGAACTTCAGAAAATTCTGTGATGTGGCACAATATACAATGTCTCTCTCGCCAATAGAGATTTTTCATTTTGTAGGAGGAAGATGAGATACCGACTGACGTGAACAAGCTTACTTTAGAATCATCCCAACGATCAACGACTAACAGTGCGACTGAAACTGACAATATTATTCCTGACAGCGATTTAGAGGTGAGTTTGATTGTTTGCTTTTAAAATAGTGTACTTGTAGGAGGAGTCCAATGTTGAATCTTGACGATTGAAAATGGCGCTATCTAATAATTCATCTATCCTCAACTAAAATGCTTTGTTACGTAGCAAGGCAAGACATTGGTAATATTCATGACCGCATAATGCAGAAAAGATGAAACTCTGAATAAAGAAGACGAAGTCGTAATAATGACAATATTTGAACAGGGAACAGTAGCTTTGAAAGCAGCTCTTTCGCCATTTTGTTGGATGAACTATCGTTCCCTGCTTTGGTGCCCTGGGTGCGATGTGCACTTATATTTTGTGCTGAGAATCTCTTCAACAGCGTAATAAGAAGGTTTATTTTTTGCCTCACAGTCTGACCTCAATGTGCATGCATAACTTTGAATCGGTAGAAGTGGTTTATTTGGATGATAGCAAGGAGTCTCCAAGTGCTTCCTTGTCTTATTCTGCATTGATAAAATCATCTGAATACATGTGTCGTATTGGAAAAGGACCGTAATGTATTGGGGAATAGAAAACATTGTGTTGACAAAATGATTGGGAGTATTCAACTATTGTTGATGATAAGAAAATGTGCAGATGAATGATAGTTTGAAGAGAGGGTATTTAAAAACTTTTAGTATGCTAATCAATGACAGAAAAGTTAAGTTTCATAGTTGCAGATGATGTGAATATGTATGAATTGGCAGCATGGTTGTCGATTGCATGAGTGTACTCCTTTTGTGTGAATTCAATGTTTGTAGTTTACCCGCTAAGCCCAACTGTTAGATCTTAGCTGTTTAAAGTATTCAGCATACTCTCTGACCATTCTTCGGTATTGAGGCACAGTTTGCATGAAGAATGATTAGACCATTTATGGAAGACTGAGACACGGAGAAGCTAAGAACAGGAAGTACCAGCGTTGATGCCAGAATTTGATAATCCAAACATGTTGAGAGTTGAGAGCGTTTGAAGACTTGATCACACTTCCGTTGTCAGTATGTCTTTTGTGGGGCATCTTCAACATGTTTAGAACTGCTGAATTCATGATTAAACGTGAATTTGTATCATGGTTGTAGATTGCATGACTTAAGTGTTGATGTGTAAATTGAAAGTTTGCTGCGCACATGTTTAGGCAAGTTGTTAGAATATCTCGATTTTTCATGTTCAACATAATCTATGACCACTCTTTAGTGTTGACTGCTAAGGAACATTTTTTCTGACCTTCGGAAAACTGAGATATTAAGTTGACCTGTATGGTTGCTTCATCTGTCTGACATTGCCTATTGAAAATATCTTGTCATATTTTAAATAGAAGTCAGTGAGAGATTTAGTTGCTTCATTCAGTGTCCTCTCTGTAGAACGAACGTCATCAATACATCTGAACTTCAGAAAATTCTGTGATGTGGCACAATATACAATGTCTCTCTCGCCAATAGAGATTTTTCATTTTGTAGGAGGAAGATGAGATACCGACTGACGTGAACAAGCTTACTTTAGAATCATCCCAACGATCAACGACTAACAGTGCGACTGAAACTGACAATATTATTCCTGACAGCGATTTAGAGGTGAGTTTGATTGTTTGCTTTTAAAATAGTGTACTTGTAGGAGGAGTCCAATGTTGAATCTTGACGATTGAAAATGGCACTATCTAATAATTCATCTATCCTCAACTAAAATGCTTTGTTACGTAGCAAGGCAAGACATTGGTAATATTCATGACCGCATAATGCAGAAAAGATGAAACTCTGAATAAAGAAGACGAAGTCGTAATAATGACAATATTTGAACAGGGAACAGTAGCTTTGAAAGCAGCTCTTTCTCCATTTTGTTGGATGAACTATCGTTCTCTGCTTTGGTGCCCTGGGTGCGATGTGCACTTATATTTTGTGCTGAGAATCTCTTCAACAGCGTAATAAGAAGGTTTATTTTTTGCCTCACAGTCTGACCTCAATGTGCATGCATAACTTTGAATCGGTAGAAGTGGTTTATTTGGATGATAGCAAGGAGTCTCCAAGTGCTTCCTTGTCTTATTCTGCATTGATAAAATCATCTGAATACATGTGTCGTATTGGAAAAGGACCGTAATGTATTGGGGAATAGAAAACATTGTGTTGACAAAATGATTGGGAGTATTCAACTATTGTTGATGATAAGAAAATGTGCAGATGAATGATAGTTTGAATAGAGGTATTTAAAAACTTTTAGTATGCTAATCAATGACAGAAAAGTTAAGTTTCATAGTTGTAGATGATGTGAATATGTATGAATTGGCAGCATGGTTGTCGATTGCATGAGTGTACTCCTTTTGTGTGAATTCAATGTTTGTAGTTTACCCGCTAAGCCCAACTGTTAGATCTTAGCTGTTTAAAGTATTCAGCATACTCTCTGACCATTCTTCAGTATTGAGGCACAGTTTGCATGAAGAATGATTAGACCATTTATGGAAGACTGAGACACGGAGAAGCTAAGAACGGGAAGTACCAGCGTTGATGCCAGAATTTGATAATCCAAACATGTTGAGAGTTGAGAGCGTTTGAAGGCTTGATCACACTTCCGTTGTCAGTATGTCTTTTGTGGGGCATCTTCAACATGTTTAGAACTGCTGAATTCATGATTAAACGTGAATTTGTATCATGGTTGTAGATTGCATGACTTAAGTATTGATGTGTAAATTGAAAGTTTGCTGCGCACATGTTTAGGCAAGTTGTTAGAATATCTCGATTTTTCATGTTCAACATAATCTATGACCACTCTTTAGTGTTGACTGCTAAGGAACATTTTTTCTGACCTTCGGAAAACTGAGATATTAAGTTGACCTGTATGGTTGCTTCATCTGTCTGACATTGCCTATTGAAAATATCTTGTCAGATTTTAAATAGAAGTCAGTGAGAGATTTAGTTGCTTCATTCAGTGTCCTCTCTGTAGAACGAACGTCATCAATACATCTGAACTTCAGAAAATTCTGTGATGTGGCACAATATACAATGTCTCTCTCGCCAATAGAGATTTTTCATTTTGTAGGAGGAAGATGAGATACCGACTGACGTGAACAAGCTTACTTTAGAATCATCCCAACGATCAACGACTAACAGTGCGACTGAAACTGACAATATTATTCCTGACAGCGATTTAGAGGTGAGTTTGATTGTTTGCTTTTAAAATAGTGTACTTGTAGGAGGAGTCCAATGTTGAATCTTGACGATTGAAAATGGCACTATCTAATAATTCATCTATCCTCAACTAAAATGCTTTGTTACGTAGCAAGGCAAGACATTGGTAATATTCATGACCGCATAATGCAGAAAAGATGAAACTCTGAATAAAGAAGACGAAGTCGTAATAATGACAATATTTGAACAGGGAACAGTAGCTTTGAAAGCAGCTCTTTCGCCATTTTGTTGGATGAACTATCGTTCTCTGCTTTGGTGCCCTGGGTGCGATGTGCACTTATATTTTGTGCTGAGAATCTCTTCAACAGCGTAATAAGAAGGTTTATTTTTTGCCTCACAGTCTGACCTCAATGTGCATGCATAACTTTGAATCGGTAGAAGTGGTTTATTTGGATGATAGCAAGGAGTCTCCAAGTGCTTCCTTGTCTTATTCTGCATTGATAAAATCATCTGAATACATGTGTCGTATTGGAAAAGGACCGTAATGTATTGGGGAATAGAAAACATTGTGTTGACAAAATGATTGGGAGTATTCAACTATTGTTGATGATAAGAAAATGTGCAGATGAATGATAGTTTGAAGAGAGGGTATTTAAAAACTTTTAGTATGCTAATCAATGACCGAAAAGTTAAGTTTCATAGTTGCAGATGATGTGAATATGTATGAATTGGCAGCATGGTTGTCGATTGCATGAGTGTACTCCTTTTGTGTGAATTCAATGTTTGTAGTTTACCCGCTAAGCCCAACTGTTAGATCTTAGCTGTTTAAAGTATTCAGCATACTCTCTGACCATTCTTCAGTATTGAGGCACAGTTTGCATGAAGAATGATTAGACCATTTATGGAAGACTGAGACACGGAGAAGCTAAGAACAGGAAGTACCAGCGTTGATGCCAGAATTTGATAATCCAAACATGTTGAGAGTTGAGAGCGTTTGAAGACTTGATCACACTTCCGTTGTCAGTATGTCTTTTGTGGGGCATCTTCAACATGTTTAGAACTGCTGAATTCATGATTAAACGTGAATTTGTATCATGGTTGTAGATTGCATGACTTAAGTATTGATGTGTAAATTGAAAGTTTGCTGCGCACATGTTTAGGCAAGTTGTTAGAATATCTCGATTTTCATGTTCAACATAATCTATGACCACTCTTTAGTGTTGACTGCTAAGGAACATTTTTTCTGACCTTCGGAAAACTGAGATATTAAGTTGACCTGTATGGTTGCTTCATCTGTCTGACATTGCCTATTGAAAATATCTTGTCAGATTTTAAATAGAAGTCAGTGAGAGATTTAGTTGCTTCATTCAGTGTCCTCTCTGTAGAACGAACGTCATCAATACATCTGAACTTCAGAAAATTCTGTGATGTGGCACAATATACAATGTCTCTCTCGCCAATAGAGATTTTTCATTTTGTAGGAGGAAGATGAGATACCGACTGACGTGAACAAGCTTACTTTAGAATCATCCCAACGATCAATGACTAACAGTGCGACTGAAACTGACAATATTATTCCTGACAGCGATTTAGAGGTGAGTTTGATTGTTTGCTTTTAAAAGTGTACTTGTAGGAGGAGTCCAATGTTGAATCTTGACGATTGAAAATGGCACTATCTAATAATTCATCTATCCTCAACTAAAATGCTTTGTTACGTAGCAAGGCAAGACATTGGTAATATTCATGACCGCATAATGCAGAAAAGATGAAACTCTGAATAAAGAAGACGAAGTCGTAATAATGACAATATTTGAACAGGGAACAGTAGCTTTGAAAGCAGCTCTTTCGCCATTTTGGTGGATGAACTATCGTTCTCTGCTTTGGTGCCCTGGGTGCGATGTGCACTTATATTTTGTGCTGAGAATCTCTTCAACAGCGTAATAGGAAGGTTTATTTTTTGCCTCACAGTCTGACCTCAATGTGCATGCATAACTTTGAATCGGTTAGAAGTGGTTTATTTGGATGATAGCAAGGAGTCTCCAAGTGCTTCCTTGTCTTATTCTGCATTGATAAAATCATCTGAATACATGTGTCGTATTGGAAAAGGACCGTAATGTATTGGGGAATAGAAAACATTGTGTTGACAAAATGATTGGGAGTATTCAACTATTGTTGATGATAAGAAAATGTGCAGATGAATGATAGTTTGAAGAGAGGGTATTTAAAAACTTTTAGTATGCTAATCAATGACAGAAAAGTTAAGTTTCATAGTTGCAGATGATGTGAATATGTATGAATTGGCAGCATGGTTGTCGATTGCATGAGTGTACTCCTTTTGTGTGAATTCAATGTTTGTAGTTTACCCGCTAAGCCCAACTGTTAGATCTTAGCTGTTTAAAGTATTCAGCATACTCTCTGACCATTCTTCAGTATTGAGGCACAGTTTGCATGAAGAATGATTAGACCATTTATGGAAGACTGAGACACGGAGAAGCTAAGAACGGGAAGTACCAGCGTTGACGCCAGAATTTGATAATCCAAACATGTTGAGAGTTGAGAGCGTTTGAAGACTTGATCACACTTCCGTTGTCAGTATGTCTTTTGTGGGGCATCTTCAACATGTTTAGAACTGCTGAATTTATGATTAAACGTGAATTTGTATCATGGTTGTAGATTGCATGACTTAAGTATTGATGTGTAAATTGAAAGTTTGCTGCGCACATGTTTAGGCAAGTTGTTAGAATATCTCGATTTTTCATGTTCAACATAATCTATGACCACTCTTTAGTGTTGACTGCTAAGGAACATTTTTAGGAGGATCTAAGATTGTAGCGGATATAGAAAATATCGTGGTTTGAGTTATTGTTGTATTGGTATGGTACGATATTTTTTTAGTATATTTTTGATTGACGACTTTTGGTTTTGGAAGGTTTTCGAAATTGAAACGTCTTGTTTTAAGTCATCTTGAAAGTTGTCTTCTGACTTAGAAGCGGCAATTCTCTTTTCTCTTTCAGACGTGTGACCTAAATCCTTCAATTAATTTGACGAGACATTTAATTCCTTTTGTGTCCTATACGTTGAATCGTGATAGTGAGGCAGGGAATCTGTTGCCCGAAAATGATTCTGATGTGAGTTGTTTGGTCAGTAAAGATTTTAAGTATAATGTTAAACGCATTTGACGTTTAGTATTGAAAACGTGACGTCCTGTATTTTCTTTTCTACAGGAGAATGAAGAAGATTCAGCCAACTCAGAACAAATGGCAGATTTTGTTCCTTTCAAATTGTATTCGTCACCACCTACTGTTGAATCGAAACGAAATGTTTCTTCTTGGTCTAGCTCAGATGTGAGTTTCTCTCCCTTTCAGTTTTTACTTTTTCTTTTCTTCATTTTTTTAGAGTATTTGCTAGATGATACTTATGGTGTGCGATTTCCGTAAAATTGTAAATATTTTTAGATATAATAGCAAATTTGCAGATTAACAAAATAGCAAATTTTACGTTGACATCTCATCATTTTATTGCATTGTTGAAATTTCATCTACCTAGATATAACCGGATTTCTTGACATTTGTCGATATTTAAGTGACTTCCGGTGAATAACAATCTTGTACATAATTATTGATTCCGTTTCAGAGATGTGACTTTTTTAGCAACATCACAAAAAAATGATAGTAAAATACAAGTTTTTCAAAAAGCAAATGATTTGATAGCGAAATCAGTAATTTAGTTTAAAATGCTTCTTTAAAAATTTGGATAGAAACTTCAAATTATTGAATCTTATTCGGGAATGTCTAAAGAATAGTACGGAATCTTTAAGTATGATACTTACATGAAGATTTGTTTTCTCTTGGAAAATATAGCTTATAGATATTTCAAATCGTTAGTTATTTTCAATTACAACGATTACTTGGAGGGAAAACACGGATTTCCTTTATGTTCTTTGATCTATCAAATGGGCAAATAGTCAAGATCTTTTTTTTTCCCTATAATCTTGCCTTCAAAAGACAGACGTAGATTCCGTCCGCAGAATATAGTGATGAATCGAAAGACAACGTGCTCGGCCCTCAAAATCGTTGTGTTCTTTTGTCCCATCCAAATACTATATTAAGTCGCAAGAATTAATTCCAATTTAATCGTTAAGGTATTATGTGTGTGACCGTCATTATTGATATCTTTTAATCAGTAATTTACAACTTTTTCATTTAACATCCATTTACTGACAATATATCAACGATCACTCGAGAGTGGTTGTCCTCAATGTTATAAGGAAATCTGTAAATCAATTCTGTATTTATTAAGACACGTCTTACATTTTCCAGAAAATGGAACTCAGCATTTTCTCCGCCCCACACAAACGAAAGGATATCGCGGATTTTGAAGCAATAAGTGAACAGGTGAGATAAAGTAATTCAATGCCACTTCATTATTATTTTTAATCGATGAATCATAGTGTAGAGAACATTTTTTAAAGTAAGTCAATTTGGATCCAATAAGGATTCATCTATTATTATATTAAGGAGTAATTAAGTGATAATCAAGATCATCCGCCGTGATTCTCATTATAATAAACCAGGTCAGTAAAAAGCATGAAGGTGTATCACGTTGACAACTGTTAAGTTGTTCAGCAATGCAAAATTATAGTTGACGTAGAAATGCCGACCACGACTGGTTGGAATTGATCAGTGAGAGGCAAGGACGCGTTGCGTACTTAAAAATTCGAGAGAAATGACTAAATATCACTAATATAATAGAGGGGGATAAATAAAAATTCTGTCATCTGAATCTCTGCAGAATAGAATCATCTTTCTTGCATAGCTTTCATTGTGATTTGTGAAGCAGTGTGAAACATCGCTGCGGCCATAGAGTACTCTGATCATTGATGACTCTGATAGCCTACGCACGCTTTGACTCCTGACTTGAATGTACAGTTCCCATCAATAGCCATCATCTCTGACGTTATTCCACTACCAAGTATTGAACTACAAAACAATGTGTACGGCATTTTTCACGAGCAAAATATTCGACATATGAAAGGATCTGTGGTTGTGAACAAAGTAATGGACTTTCTGTAATGATTGCTTACTCGAAAAAGGGATCCGTATGTACTACGAATGGATTCCGAAATTTACAGAATTTGCACAAATGTACATGTACTCAACAGCAGCATTCATCTAGTAAAGAAAATCTTACGTGCATGGTATTGTGGAAGACGTTTGGTAAACAACGTATTGATTGCGCTTTCAGTGTCCAAAGACAAGAACAAATTTCTCAGCACAACAAGGCCGTCATAAATATTTGCTGCGTTTTGAAGACATTAATGAGGAGGAATACCATTTTCCTATCTAAACAAGGACTGACTTTCCGCTGGAATAATGAACAAGAGAATTCACTCAATCGAGGAAACTACATGGAACTTGCAAAGCATATTAGTTACTTCGATTCTGCGTTTTATCCTCATCCAAAAACTGCAACGGTTGTTTCTGGTTTTAGCAAAAAATACAAAATGATTTGATCGAATCAGGTGCCGATGTCGTAGTAGAGGGGTGGGCAACGCGTGGCCCGCAACCGCCTGTTATGCTCTAAGTGGCCCGCAGAAGCATCTCATTGCTAAGGTGTCCTTATCCTTCTTGAATGCGTGTTTTAAGATCGTTGCTGAATTTATCTTGTTGTAAAACTAGGCTTTCATAAAGGTCAATTTTTTACCTATTTTTTCAGAAGCCATGTTTTTGTGTGGCGCAACATTAATAGAAACATCTTAGGCAGGGTGTCTGATGCAACTAGTGGTAATGAATACTACTTAACTAGCAATGTTTTGCCAGCGGCATCCAATTTCTTTCGTTGTCTATCCATGAGTTTTTTTTAATTTGGTAGGTCCGACTTTCTCGATGGTCCGACTTACCCCGACCAACCCTATTGAAGGGGGTAGTGGCCCGACGGCAAACATTCAGGTAGGTGGACCGCCGGTCCACGTCTCAGCGGTCCGCTGCCCCATTGTGGTTGCCCACCACTGCCGTAATAGAAGACATAAAATCTGAGCTACGTGCCGCTTTTTTTCTATTGAGGCAAATGAAGCTGGCGATACTTCTAAAAGGTCACAGCTACATATTATCTTTCGATATACTGTTGGTAGTTCAGTGATTGAATCATTCGATGGTTTCTACGACGTGAGCAAGAAAATGACCGCCGACGCTATTTCTTAAATAACACGTGATCCTGTATCGGACTTACAGTGTGATATTCACAAATTGACTGCTCAGTGTTATGACGGTGACGCAGTGATTGCGTCCGAACTAAATGGTGTTACTGCGAAAACAAAATCTTTGACTTCGGAATCGTTTCATGTACATCGTTTCGCTCAGCAAATCAACCTTGTAATACAAAGGTCATTGGAAAATGTGTCCTTTTTCTTGACATTATCTGGAATTTCATCGTTTATTTCAACATCAAAACGTGCGTTGTATTTTAACGAATATCTGAAAACAAAATTCCCACGTGCTGCTTATACCCGCTGGTCTTCTAGAGCATGTCTAGTTGATACATAGATGAAAATTATCAATTTCTGATTGAGTTCTTCAAGGAAATTCTAAACAAGCCCTATGTATGAGCCAACGGTTTCCTCCATTTTTCATTATCATATACCTTCATAGTTGATGGATACTTAAAAACATTTTGTCGGTAAATGAATCTCAAATCAAAATGATGTGTTATTGCTTAAAAGATATCAATATTGAATATTGCTTGTAGATTGCATGACTTAAATATTGATGTGTAAATTGAAAGTTTGCTGCGCACATGTTTAGCCAAGTTGTTAGAATACATCGATTTTGCATGTTCAATAATCTATGACCGACCACTCTTTAGTGTTGACTGCTAAGAAGCATATTTTATGACATTCGGAAGACTGAGACACGGAGAAGCTAAGAACGGGAAGTACCAGCGTTGATGCCAGAATTTGATAATCCAAACATGTTGAGAGTTGAGAGCGTTTGAAGGCTTGATCACACTTCCGTTGTCAGTATGTCTTTTGTGGGGCATCTTCAACATGTTTAGAACTGCTGAATTCATGATTAAACGTGAATTTGTATCATGGTTGTAGATTGCATGACTTAAGTATTGATGTGTAAATTGAAAGTTTGCTGCGCACATGTTTAGGCAAGTTGTTAGAATATCTCGATTTTTCATGTTCAACATAATCTATGACCACTCTTTAGTGTTGACTGCTAAGGAACATTTTTTCTGACCTTCGGAAAACTGAGATATTAAGTTGACCTGTATGGTTGCTTCATCTGTCTGACATTGCCTATTGAAAATATCTTGTCAGATTTTAAATAGAAGTCAGTGAGAGATTTAGTTGCTTCATTCAGTGTCCTCTCTGTAGAACGAACGTCATCAATACATCTGAACTTCAGAAAATTCTGTGATGTGGCACAATATACAATGTCTCTCTCGCCAATAGAGATTTTTCATTTTGTAGGAGGAAGATGAGATACCGACTGACGTGAACAAGCTTACTTTAGAATCATCCCAACGATCAACGACTAACAGTGCGACTGAAACTGACAATATTATTCCTGACAGCGATTTAGAGGTGAGTTTGATTGTTTGCTTTTAAAATAGTGTACTTGTAGGAGGAGTCCAATGTTGAATCTTGACGATTGAAAATGGCACTATCTAATAATTCATCTATCCTCAACTAAAATGCTTTGTTACGTAGCAAGGCAAGACATTGGTAATATTCATGACCGCATAATGCAGAAAAGATGAAACTCTGAATAAAGAAGACGAAGTCGTAATAATGACAATATTTGAACAGGGAACAGTAGCTTTGAAAGCAGCTCTTTCGCCATTTTGGTGGATGAACTATCGTTCTCTGCTTTGGTGCCCTGGGTGCGATGTGCACTTATATTTTGTGCTGAGAATCTCTTCAACAGCGTAATAAGAAGGTTTATTTTTTGCCTCACAGTCTGACCTCAATGTGCATGCATAACTTTGAATCGGTAGAAGTGGTTTATTTGGATGATAGCAAGGAGTCTCCAAGTGCTTCCTTGTCTTATTCTGCATTGATAAAATCATCTGAATACATGTGTCGTATTGGAAAAGGACCGTAATGTATTGGGGAATAGAAAACATTGTGTTGACAAAATGATTGGGAGTATTCAACTATTGTTGATGATAAGAAAATGTGCAGATGAATGATAGTTTGAAGAGAGGGTATTTAAAAACTTTTAGTATGCTAATCAATGACAGAAAAGTTAAGTTTCATAGTTGCAGATGATGTGAATATGTATGAATTGGCAGCATGGTTGTCGATTGCATGAGTGTACTCCTTTTGTGTGAATTCAATGTTTGTAGTTTACCCGCTAAGCCCAACTGTTAGATCTTAGCTGTTTAAAGTATTCAGCATACTCTCTGACCATTCTTCAGTATTGAGGCACAGTTTGCATGAAGAATGATTAGACCATTTATGGAAGACTGAGACACGGAGAAGCTAAGAACGGGAAGTACCAGCGTTGATGCCAGAATTTGATAATCCAAACATGTTGAGAGTTGAGAGCGTTTGAAGGCTTGATCACACTTCCGTTGTCAGTATGTCTTTTGCGGGGCATCTTCAACATGTTTAGAACTGCTGAATTCATGATTAAACGTGAATTTGTATCATGGTTGTAGATTGCATGACTTAAGTATTGATGTGTAAATTGAAAGTTTGCTGCGCACATGTTTAGGCAAGTTGTTAGAATATCTCGATTTTTCATGTTCAACATAATCTATGACCACTCTTTAGTGTTGACTGCTAAGGAACATTTTTAGGAGGGTATAATGATCTTTATAATAGAGTAAAAAAATTCAGTCACTGAAGAACGTCTGAGGACGAATCGCGTCGGGCTTGTAAATACGTTTTTAAAACAATATACCTGTCTTCACGAAGGGAGAGACTGAATTTTTATTTTACTCTACTATAATGAACCTCCCGTGTATAGGACACTTTTGAATATAATGATCTTTGGAAAACCGAAATATTAGGCTAGACATGGAAAACGTAAAGCTAGAATGAATTCTGGTTTTTAATTTCCTTGCAAGTGCGTTGGGCTGAGATTGGAATCGTACGTGCTATTATTTTCGCACATAATTGATTATATAAAATTACTCTTCAATCATAGTTGCATTGTGATTAAAGTAAAGTACTCATTAATTTCTCTTGCAGGTCGATGAATGTTCCAGTTACCATGACCAGGCAACGGAATCAGACACTGACGATAGTTTTAGCTGAATTGGCGAGCGACGAAGGCACTTCTGAGGAGTCATTTGAACTAGAACCTGCCGATGGTGCAACCGAAGTGAAAGTAGTAGAACGGAATAGAAAAATGTCTCGAACAGACTTATGTGTTTATTGCAAAAGATATGTACTAACAACCAGCTTCGCTAGGCATATTTCTCGCAATCATGGCAATGAAAGGAAAGTTATAGAGATTGAATCTGAAATGAAGGGATCTTTGTCACGACGACGAAAGGTGCAGATGTTAAGGAATGCCGGAAATTATATTCATAACGAAAAAGTGTTCGAAAAAGGTGGCTACCTTAAGGTAATACAGAAACCACAATTTACAGTTAACGTATCGCTTGGCGAGGATGTTTTTGTATTCTGTCGATCTTGCCTTGGACTGTATTCTAAGCGTGATGTTTGGCGTCATTCATGTCCTACTGAACAAGTAGATCAGAAGAAGTTTACCGTAAAGACTACCTCATTCTTGATGAAAGGTGATTCGCATATTTTATCCAAATTTGTCCAAAAAATGAGAAAAGTCGACAATTTAGTCGTTATAAAGAACGATGATTTGATGTGTCAGTATATATGTGAGCAAATCACTCGAAAAGGATTTAAGCGATACCAAACAGTAAGAAATGAGATCAATTTGATGGCCCAACTTGTACGAAAAATTAGGAACATGAAGAACGATGACAAAATTAATCTGAAAACGGCACTCTCACCTCAATGCTTTGATGACCTCTTCTATGCAATTCAAACTATCTTCGCATACAAGGTAAATGATGACGGAGAATTTGTCTCCATGAATAGTCCATCATCGCTGATAAAATTATGCCAAGGATTGATGAAGATCTGCTGCACACTTCATGTTTATTACTTGAAGCTTAATGTATCAGAAAAGATTCAGCAGACACTAAACGAGGCAACTCTTCTTGAGAAAGAATTACGTCCTCTTATGAATAACGCAACACAAATTCTACGATCAGCATCGTCCGGGTTACCTGAGGACTTGCCTAATCCTGAACAAGTGCTATCATTGAAAACCCATCTCCATCAGATACTTCATGATAAGGAAATGAATCAAGAAAATGAAAGACTTCTGAAAGAAGCATCGCTTACTTATTTGATTTTATTTAACAAAAGGAGGTGCAGTGAAGTGGCGAAACTAAGGATCGACGACTGGAATGCAAGAGACAAATGGAAGAGACAGGCTTTAGATGAAGTTCACAAGTTTGACGCAACCGAAAAGATTCTTGTTATGACTATGGAAGTGGTGTACGTGAAAGGCAAGGGCAATAAATTCGTACCGATTCTATTCCCCACTGTAGTGGTACCAGTTATACAGTGGCTCTCGCCTTCAGGTGAAAAATTTATTTTTGAGAGCGAAGCACAAACTCCAACTCCAATCCGTGGAAATGATGCAGTTCGGCGTATGGCAAAGGCGGCCGGAATTGGAACTCGAGAATTGACATCGACAAAACTAAGAAAGCTTGCAGCGACAACATTGCAAGTAAGATTATGAAGTGTACTATATTTTTGACTTTGCAAAGTGCAAGTTGAATGACATTTTTATGTCAGGTAAACATGCATCTTGATCGGGTCAAGTAATGAGTAGAAGAGTTCTCCATACTGATGACGGCCAAATGGCCAGAAACATGCTTATGAATCTCTAGTAAACCGATCTATTCAATCATTTTAACTGAATATTTTGTTGTCTGATCCCTGTCGGATGGATAAACTTAGATTAAGTTAGTTATGATTGCTTTTTAGCCTTTTTGTTATTGAATAAACGTCTCCAGTCTCTTTACATAGCAGCTTCATAGTTCCACCATTTTGAAAATATTGCAAGTAAGGATAATATTGCTAGTCGTGTTTAACAGCCATTTTTAGGCGTTTTGAAATAGTTAGTATATCATCAATGTTAACCTGCACACAGTGTAACAATTTCATTGTAAGTGACCTTTTCAAATTGCCAATATTCGTTAGCTTTATTCTTCACTTATCACACTTAGCATGAAAACTTTTCATCTTCCTTATCTTTAGTGTAATGCACATGTCCAAATATGAGATTTACACAGTTTTAAGTCAGATTATTTAATTTTGCTAACAGAGACGCGACTCCACGTAATTAGAGTGTAATGAATGACTGTTTATAACTATAAGATCAAAATAGTGCTGTTTCTCGTGTTCCAAGTTTTTTAGTTTCCTCCTGGACTAGGCAAATGATCAGAAAATGTGCTACCGATAAATATCAAAAAATATTTTACGTAATTGCAAATGAAATCAACAATTTGATAATTTTTTTTAATTTTTTAATTTACGAAGTACCATTTTTGTGACACGGGTGTAACTCAGGAAATAGTCATAAAACAGCATAAATAGATCATTTAATGTAATCTTGGCACTAAATTCAGGATCTTCAAAAGTTTGACACGTCACGAACGTTTGATGTCTGTCGATGGGAACGCGCAACCCAAAGTGGCGCAACCTGCCTCTTACAGACAAAACATAAGTTACATTAAAGGAAGCTTTATTAACCCCGGAAAGCCCAATGGGTCACTGGTGACCCATGCTCAAATTGGCACTTAAACATTTTCAAATTTCAAAATGTCGCAGCATTGAAGTCAGAGTGAGTAAATAAGCAACTTTGGAAAGTATCAATGATTTTCTACCATTATTTCTTATACCGGGTTTTCCGGGGTTAATTGAGCGTATGCTGATTATGTAGGATTCCTTCGGAGTGTCCCAGCTTCACGTTGTGTTACTCTAACTTTTATATTTTGTAAATGTCATTCTATGGATGGTGGGTAGAAGCACATAAATTTCTATTTACTTCATATTTTATATTTCGTGTTCAACGAGTGTGTTCCGTTTTTCAGCTGCAAAATTTCAACGAGGTTGATTATCGTGTCCTGTGTGATCATTTCGGCCATACTTTGCCTGTTCACAACCGATGGTATAGAATGCGAACATTAACAGTGGAGCTCACCAAAGTAGCCAAAATTTTAATGTCAGATTTTGATCAGGCAAATGCGTAAGTACCGGAGCATATACCTCCGCAAGGCATAACAATATGATAATCTACTTATACAATTTTCAGTGGGCCGTCTGCAGATTATGAAACAGAATCATTCAATGATACCTCCAATGATCCTGATCAACTCAAAACTGCACAATCGAAATCGCCTGAAACTAAAGCTGGTAGTATACATTCAATTGGTTCGGCGCCTTGTATATCTACTTCGCATAAAAAGAAGAAAAAGGCTAACGGTATGTTTTTAGGCAGAAATCTGATTATGCGCGATTGATGAGGCTATGTTTGCAAGATTTACTGAAATAGATATTCCCCTGTATGAAATGTAATTCGGTTATTGCTATTGAAATTAACTTCACTTCCTGACTTATAAATAAGATTGATATTTTAATTAATGCGGAAACATACACACATGTAGATAGCAGAAGAATAAAGCTTATAGTTTAAGAATAAGATAAAGCCCATGTACTCGCATTTGTTTGCATTGTGTAATAAAAAAACCAACCTGTAGCTAGTAATACAAGAATTTTATTCACATTTAAAAATATTTACATCTCTATCCAAGTCGGATCAAAGAAATCACATACATATAAAAGTCAATTAAGTCAAATATCTACGTTAATACATCTCAATTTTACTTAACGTAATTTTTCTATAACGTCAACCGACTTGAAAAACATGGAATCATAACGTACTGTATTCGCGTCTTCTTATAGAGGCCAACAAATATCGACCATGCCTTCCAAGTACTCCAACGATCTGTGATCGGAGCTGCCCGAGCTTCGATGCCTCGAGGTTATAGAAAGTGTATACCATGTTGGGATGTTCGATGCTCTGAGCTCGCCAAGAAACACGAAGAATCTGACTCCTGGACGACAAGCAACAACCGGCCAACGAGCTAATTGACTACATCGTACACATACATCTTCGCAGACGATAACGCTGACTGTCCTCCATCAGTAATATTGACATGAAGCACTCCAGCAGAGAGGCATGGAACACCTTAAATGAACTGACCGCCAGGAAGTCCATATCCACTACAGCCAGTCCAGTAACGCCAACCCAAACAGCTCATTGTCTTTTGAACAATGGAGTCTTCCCTCGTTCTGATTTTATTTCAATTTTATTTGATGTTATTGTGTGCCATCTTGTGTGTTTCATGCGAATATATATATATATATATGAAAAACTAGAACCCAAATAGTCAAATCAAAAACAATTGATGCACGAGCGCTTTCATTTCAATCAATCTTCAGGTGCATTCAAAAATACATTTAAAGTGAAAGATATATATATATAGAGAGAGAGGGAGAGAGAGAGGCCAACATTCCACGGTTCGTATAATTTCTTACTAACCTCTAATTGAGGGTCTTTGCATAGCTTGATCAAGCACAGATGAACAACGTTGATAGACATCACAAGACATATAATGTAAGTAGGAGCAAAGAAATTTTGCTGCAGGATGTACTGTACCGACGTAGATATTCACAGTTCATATCGCGTTTTATCAAATTACTGCTATACAGAGACCTTAGTATGGAATCGTTGATACTGATGTGATACACGTGAATGTTTTTAAATACATGTAGGTTTGATACTTGTATATACACGTACTATTGATGTCAGCATTGGTTGTTTCAGTCAAACCAAGAACGTGGACAAGTCAGCAGACAGATTACTTGAGAATACGCTGTTCCAGAAATATCGACTCTAACACCACATTGCGTAAAGCTGAGGCGGAAAAAGTAAAAGATGAGATGCCACTGTTATTCAAACATCGTAGTTGGAAGGATATAAAAAAATAAAGTAAGTGTCATTTGATTTTCGATGTTCTTGTGTACATTCGTACAGATTTATAGTTCCTAGTGGTCGTCTACATGCTTGCTGGACAGAGAAATTAATCATAGACAAAAGCGTAAAATGAAATTCTCAGGAGAGCTTTAATAGACTTCAGTTTGGCATTTACAAAATTTTTAGCAAGTAATTGATTCAACTTTACTCCTTATATACTGATTGAAAAATGCTATTCAAAATTGAGTATCATTAGTACATGAAGAATAAAATTTGTATCAAATACTGCTCAACATTTTTGAGTAAATGCGTAATTCAATTACACTGCATCAAACAGATAGTCGGCCTTTTCAATTTAATTTCAGTTGTCTTTTATTCTTGATGACATGGTCAGATTTGACGTTCTGTTATGTGATTTTTGTTTTATTAGTATTAGTATGATATCCCTGCAATCATTGAATTTCTTAGGTTTGCTTGAGCATTCTCATATCAACAGTGCAGTGATGTGACAGTGATCAAAAATGTGATGCGGCAATGGCCAAACAGAAGAGTCGTGTATTTTTCGTATGTCTTACAGTCTCCAATTCTTGAAACTCTTTAAACTTTATCAACACCATCTAATACAATAAGAGCCAATTGAGATGACTTAATTGTGTCATTTTGATTTTCAGGTGAGAAACGAGGCCCTCTCCAGAAGGCGTCAATGAAGGACTTACAAAAAAAGGCGTCAATAAAAGACTTAAAATCTTAAAAATGCTTATTTTAAAAATTACTGTTTTTTTCATGAAATCGCTGAACCGTTGTGTTAAGTTAAGTAAAGAGTCAAACGTTGTACATCAGAAGATGTACAGGGCAAGTAGGACTAGGCCTAAGTTGGGTCTTGCTAATTAAAATTTCGGACTTTGTTAGGAAAAGATCGCGATAACGAGGCAATGTAGTATTGGTTCAGTAATAAATCAAATTGTACATTGACCACTTCAATAACTAACTGTTTAAGTCATATTTGTATTACAAATGACAGCCTCAGCATTTGGTGTCTATTGCAGTAATTGCATGGTAGACATCAAACGCCTACACTGAAGTTTGAAAGTCTGAAGACCTTGGCATAAAAAACGAATGAAACTAATGAGAATCCAAAGTTTATTCAAAACATTAGATAATTGATTAATAGTTTGAAAGCATTATGTTAAAACTTATTGAAATGCTACTAAGCCTTTAGAAGTATGGATGCTAGTATTTTGCAAGCTTAAAAAAATTTTTTCAACCTGGGCTTGTTTCTAGACTAATTCAAGGCCATTACAAATCTATATAGCATTTGATAAAATTGTCCTAGGGAAATATTTTCAGCTAGTGACTGGCTATCAAATAGGCTAACTTTCATAGTTGATTATAAGACTGTCAGCTTCACAGTATTCATCTGTGTATAATAGAATCCCTTTTCGAAGAAGCGGTCTAAATGTAGCCTGACATCAGTGTTGTTATTTGCTGTGGAATTTCCTCAATGTGGGAAATGCTAGGAGAAATATGAACCTGCGGGATTTTCATCGGGTATGAATATCCAGCTGGATGAATTATATAACATTCTTTGAAGTAAGGGCCTATATATATAACAAAACAGCTTTATGTAAGCTTGTAGGAGGACATAATAAGACTTAGAAGTTGAAAATTTTCATGTGTTTATTATTAAGGTTATAGTAGGACACTCCTGGTATCACCCCATTATGTCTGATGGTCCATCTGTCATGATGCAGTGGTGCAGGGTTGTCACAATCGTTTCCATAAGCCCCCTCGCTTGTTAGACATTGGATCGTGTAGTTTGCATTGCTCCATATTTCAAACGCAGTAGGCCTAATTCGCTCTTAGAGGACTTGTGGAACAATTCTGCAGCTTCTTTATCTATACGTTTCCCGATGGTCATCTTGTAAAGATACACTAGAATTGTTGGAAAGTGAGTGAGCGCTGAATAACTGGAACATCGAAGACCAGATGGATTCAATTTCTCCCGGTAATCAACATCAGAATAGAACACTTTCGTGTTTGCGTGACTTTCCCCTCTGTCATCCCACCAATCGTCCAAAAGGCTTGACCAAAGGCGAGTCATTGAGATTCGAAATGCCCTCTGTGACGTCTCGCTGGAAGATTACCTTCAATTTTTGAATTATCACTACTCCTAATTTTACGACTATATTCACTACTAATTACTGCCGAAACTCGAAAAGATGTTGATGAGTTTTAATTCATTAATAATGCACAACGATATCAGATCTTTGTTTAAGTAAGTTATTGTCCTTTTTCTTCAAAGTAAATATTATGCACGTCATTTATGCTCGATCGATCGAGTCACTTCGGACAAATTTGTTGTGGCCAATGATAGGATTTATTGGCGAAACTGCAACACGAGTTTTGGATCAATCTGGAACAAAGATGAATGAGGACATTCTACACAAAGTTGGCTTGGAATCTGCAGAGACGTTTACAATTAGGGGCCTAATCCAACAGTGCACGAACATTAAATTCCTCAAGTCCGCAGTGAAGACCATCGTGCTCCAGTTTGCAAAGTCATTGAAATAGGAATCAAAAATAGCGGGCATGAATGAGCTCAATATAGTGACTGGCGATTATTCATCATTGAAGGAAGCCCGTCGTTCTTGATCGGCTTGGATGAATTTTCCCGAAGTTTCAAAATATCCATATATTTCTTAGATTACTTTGAGTTCTGTTAGCGTGCCACGTGTCATGCCTCTCTAGAGAGAGTGTGTAGTGGCCTATCTGACGTACTTAATATTAATATATATATATATATGGTGAAATCCAGAAAAAAGTGAACTTTTGTAAATTTTTTGTCCCTCCCTGGATTCTGCAAAGTTATTGAACAAATAGTTAACTATAATACATAATTTTATAGGGTTTCGTTTGCTCTATCCGGCCCATGCATCATTTTTATATATTTGACTGTCCATTGTATTTTTCGCTCGCTTGAATTTTGAAAATACCCGAATTTTGCATGTCCCCGGAAATTTATCTACTTTTTAGAAGCCTGTGAAGCATATTCAGGAGGCAGCTGACCAAAGCTCTTTTATGCTGTACATATGCATTCACCCACGTTATCTGTGAGATAGTGCAGTTGTCTTGAAATTTATTATTTGGAATTTTAGAGACAAAAAAACGACGTCTCCTAAATTTTGTGTCATCTATTCGACGGCGTTTTCGTCATCTCTTCGACGCCATGTATTCGTAGTTAAAGTAATGATAGAGACTCGCGATTTCATTGAAACTTTTGTTGCGCAAACTTCTTTGATATAGAGGAAGCATTTTAGTCATCCTTCAAACATAGTTCTTCTGAGAAATAAAAAGAGCCATTTTTGGGAAAAAATGTCACCACAACTTGTCATCTCTTCGACGCCACTTTAGTTTGCTCTGGACTAAAAAGTTTCGAACCAATCTTTACGCCATTTTAACATATATATATACACATTTATCCTTTATCCACCGGCATATTGCAAATTAACGCACGAGCTATCGCTTCTCCAAAATATATAAAAACACCACAATCTGTCATCTCTTCGACGATTGATCCAAAACGAGAGAAAAAAACAGAAAAGAGATGACAGGTATGACTGAAATTTGCAAAAATGACTTGGTCCTTCACAAATACAATGCCATAAAAAGGCCGTTTGATTAATTCAATTCACATTCGATGATTAAAGGCCTTATATTGTCATATATTGTGACCTATGAGTCTGTACCTATACTCCCCCTCCATGGGGAAGATTAGAAGAAAATTTCGCGACACGAGGAGTGTATCTGTCAACCATCGCGCTCTTTGATTGGCTCCCATGTTTAGCAATTGATATTGAATCTGCATCATAAGTTGTTATTGGTTGTTCTACCGGTAATTTTGAAGAATATAGAAACAGTGCATTATTATCGATGTCGATGCATTGCTGCATGACTGGAAATGAAATGAAGAAAAATGATAGCAGCTATATTATTGAAATATCAGGGCCCATGCAAGCAACCCATAAGCTTATATCGCATTTATGTCTACCAATCCTCACTGACATTGATAAAAGGATCATTGCATAACAACGAAGTTGTTTTGCACATCGATTTTAGCGAGACTATAACTCTTAAAGACAGAGTTGAAATGTAGGCCTACTCATTTTGGCTTTCACCAAAGTTTAATACTCATCGTGTCATATTTCTTATGATTCATCTATGTGTTTTGACACAGTGTCGTCCGACACGAGAAGAAAATAGTCGCAGTCGCAACCAGATTTGCAACCTGTTTTAAGATATCTGATCGAAAAATTTGGATCTCTTGAAGAAGTTTCCTTTTGCAAGTTAACATTCGATGGACAAATTGATGAAATCCCTGGGCATTGACAGTTGCGTTGTTGGCTCTACTCAGGCACGGGAAGGGCCCCTAATATGGCATTGTATATTCTTTGAAGATAGGTCATGATATAGAAGTTTCCGCTGGTCGGAGAATGACTATGATGACATGCAAGCACTTTTTTAAGATAAGAATTCCAGAAAAGTGAGTTTTTAGATCACGGAAATGGAAGACTACGACAATTTATCTAAAAAGGACTCTCAATGTTCCTAGTGTCAGGTGCACAGATGTGCACTGTAAAAATTAATGAGTTTATTTGATCAACTTTGATTTGCATTTTCAAAGCTTGCAATCATGTGCGGAGTAGGCCTACCCAGCTGTCAGTGTAGGTTCTTCAGAGAGACTCTACGGTTTTCATTCATCTCATATTGATATACTTCTCTTGTTTCATCATGTATTAGTATTGCCACACAAGATAATCAAGAGGTAGAATCTCCTATCCCTTCTTTTGAAGTTGATCAATGATCGCCAATTTTTATGGAAAGTGGCATCCCGGAAAGAAATCGATCTATCGACCGATACAGTTAATGTCAGGTGTATGGAGCTGGTTCGACGCATCGCTACAGACAGCTGTCGAGCATAGTCACATGGAAATGGCCAGATCCGATAGATGTGTGTCATTATTCCTATGATGTTCTGAAATCAGTCTGCGTCTTTCTCTCAAACACGATTTTATTCAATAGTTTTCATGATCTATCATTGACTGTCGATCATTATCGAATGTTTGACCACTGTATCACTGACTGTTTTGTTTTTGGGAAACAAATTATCCCGAAAATTTGCACGTGCAATTTATCTAGGCGATAGCCATAGTTCCTAAATGTACTGTAGGCCCAACCTTCAAGGTACTTTCTTGAATGTAAGTTAGCGTAAATATAGCAGCATTGGGAAATAGAAACAGGAGGCTCAACATTCTTGTCATAGACATCTAATTTGGCAAAATCGAAATATAAAAATTGGTGATAAAGCAACATCATTCAAAGACAATGAATACATTGATTATAAGCATATTTAATATCATCTCTTTGACGTTAGAAGGGACTTCTGTTTTGACCCACTAACCTTGACAGCTCTAGAAGACACAAAGTGCAGGTTCAATAACCATACTTTATCATTGCTAATCACTTGAAAATAGAAAATTGAGGATGTCTTCAATGATAAGATATATCGTCATCTCTTCGACGGCGTGAATTTCAATTTTCTTTAATTCTCACTTTGCCAAATCTGAGAAGATTGTGGTTTGACATACGAAAATGTTAAAATAGGATGATATCACAATGTTTTGAGGTCTATTTTAATCAAAAATCGAACATTTTTTCTAGGGGCAAAAAATCACGAAATTTTCTGGATTTCACCATATAT
>CAJQUW010012236.1:0-26168 GCA_907163375.1 Prostheceraeus crozeri | reverse complement strand
GCGGATGCACACTGCCTAGATTTCAATCTTCTTTACTTTGTCAACTAGCAAGGAGGGTTCCGTCCATAGACTGGTTCCGGCGATTGCACTTTCGCCCTGCGAAAGCAAGAAGCTTCGCTCTGGAAATCAAGCGGATGATCTAGCGTCTACATTCGGTATGACCGACTGTCCATTAATTGACACTCCATACGGCAGGTGAAAAGGTACTTCCATCAATGTGAGGCGACATGAAACAACGTGAAACATTAACTCATTCACCTCGTAGGTGCTCGGTATGAAGTTTTATCTCTATTACACGGATATTTCGATTTGAAAATCTCGCTCTATGAGCTAATAGATATCTACATAAGATTGACTACGGAGCGAATGAATTATTTGAGGACTTGGGAATATGCCATACCATAGAGTAAGTATATATTAGGTAACTCCGCATTTCCTAAATTCCCAATGTGTATACCGTGTATACACTTTCGATTTTATTTAATAAACTCGTGGGGGATGCAGTCGTAATTGTTTCCAAATGTGAGACATACACACTCATGCAGTTTTAAAAAATTGAAAAGAAATGCATGATGCCATTTTGCAGATTCTCAGTATCATGACAGCCTTGGAGATTCTATGTTTGTAAAATTAGCAATTCTATGGGTTCGATCATAGAGAAAGTATCATAGAGTAGGTCAGTGGCGAATACTCCGGGCATGCTAGGCATGCGGCGAATGCTCACAATTTGTGGCTTTATGAAGCACTTTTAACGCTGAGTTAATTAATGCGATTCAAGATCAAACTGTAGCAAATCAGACCTTGTCAGCTCTGTCTATGAGAGCATGCGGAAAGGCAATTAGACACACGTGAAAGGCGGAAAGGCAATTAGATTCTTCCCGACATGCGCTCATCGAGAGAGCTGACTAGGAGCTGACATGATCTGAATATGGATCAATGCCATCAACACACGTTGCCTGACATCAGTAATGAATTCCTTCGCACACGTGAGCTGATGACCAAGGCGCCATGGGAATAACGACATTGTAGCTCCAACTTGATCGCATGGCCTGCTTAGAAACCGAGTGATGACATGTCTCGCGCGCACGCTTTCTCTCTTCAGAGGGTGTGAGAAATAAACATATAGGATGGTGGCCAACAGGAGGTTCTTCATCATATCGGATCTGAAGGCAGTGATTGTACTCTCCTTTTTATTTTATGCCACAATAAGAAAATTGAGGTGAAACTATTTACGGGCCCGACAGGTTTCGAGCATTCGCTCTTCGTCAGGGGTTTGTGGATGTAAAATCAGCTGTCAAAACATAATATGACAGCTGTCAAAAAATAGTCTGACAGCTAATTTTCCATGTCCAAATGAATTTCAGACATAAAATGGATTTCAGATTTCTCTAGCTGAATTTCAGATATCTATCAAGCTCAACTTTGAAAAGATCTTTATTTCAACTGGAGATCTCCAATTCATCTGGATCATATCTGAAATTCATTTCGGCAGATCTGAAATCGATTTGGAACTATCTGAACCATGAACTAGAATTGGAGGATGTGAAGTAAACTCAACGAAGATATCGGACACAACGCCAGAAGTTATAGCTATAGATATTCTTTTACTCATCACAGATGAGTAAGTTTCCAAATATCTCACGAGTTTAGTCTTTATATCTTCCAATATGGTCGCCCATGTATATAATCGTGAGTGTGCTCATACTTCACATGTTCATCAACACATGGAGAATTTGCATCACTGATCAACGCTGCATAATAAAGTTTAACTTTCAAGCTAACAATTAGCAAACTCCAAAATGAAGTACATTATTTTTGCTTCAGATCTGATCACATTGCATAGGGCCTACCCCTATTGTAAAGCAAGATTCACGTTTTCCCAAACGGTGTCTGTGTGATAATTGAAAATGCTAACAAATTGCCACAAGCCACTGGTGGCAAAGGAATGTTCAAAAATCCGCGGACGGAACTTGCATTGCAACGATCGCTTTAACTGAAATAATGATGAAATCAAGAGCTTTAGACCCAATTTATTGGTGCGTAACTGCCTCGGCAGTGGAAGCGCTCAAATTATAGGGCCCATCAATAAAATCAAAATTTTCCAATTTTTTCCATAATTTTCCGCAAAAAATTTTGATTTAAATTTTTTTGCGGAAAATTTTCATCACTAGTTATTTGTATACGCCGACTCCCAAAACTAAAATGGCTGAAGATCAAAATGCGTCTTTGATTCAGACTCCGTTTAGTAGGAGAGATAGCCGAGAAAAATGACATCATTTCGAATGGAAGACCGAAGCCGGAACTACCAAACCTCACGCGCATTCACAGGGACAAAAATAAAGAATTGTAAGGCATTTTCATTCTTCCCAATATGATAATACATTTTGGTTGACTGGTTCGAGTGATCTGAACAAATTATTTTGTTGGCCATGCCTGTTGTTTTCAGGCGACCATAACACATGGTCTAAAACTGGGTTTGACAATCTCAATACGCTGTCCGTTTCTCTAACACGCCATGAAAAATCACTTAATCACATCAAGTGCTTTCATCAATTAAACAGCTTCGGGAAAACTATAGAATCGATCACCAACTTGATCAACAGAGGCGTATCAATGACATGATACATATATGAAACAGTTTAAAAAAAAGTCGCGAAATATTGACCCGCCTTATTGATGTCGTCTATTCTATCGCCAAGCGTGAGCTTCCTTTCCGAGGCCATGATGAAACAAAAACTTCGGCCAATAGGGGAAATTATTTAGAAACTCTCGATTTGATAAGTCATTACGATGCAACATTAGCAAGCCACTTGAACGATCAGTCAAACATTTTTAGAGGGACTTCGTCGGCTATTCAGAATGATTTGATCAAGGCGATCAGTTCGTTATCAACTGATCACATCAAACAAGATTTAAAAAAACTCAGAATTTGTGTCTCTCATTCTAGATGAAGCATCCGATATAGTTAATAAGTCTCAGCTCTCAACTGTTGTACGATACGTTGATGAGAATTGTGAAGTTCAAGAAAGATTTCTTCATTTCACTGATATGAGTTAATTCTGATCGGTCATCTGATGGACTACTGCAACACGTGAAGCAATTGTTGATGAACTTTCACATGGAAGGTAAACTTGATGCCCAAACCTATGATGGTGCTGACGTGATGGCTGGCCACCAAAACGGATTAAATAAAAAGGTCAGAGATGTTGAGCCAAGTGCAATATTTGTTCATTGTTACAGCCATCAACTGAATTTGACACTTCAACAATCAGCCAAATTGATCCCCAAATAATGTACATTATTTTTCCAAACCCTGTCTTCGATGGCTTCCTTCTTTTCTCGATCGCCTTTAAGGACTGACGCTCTTCAAGATTTTGTTCAAAAAAGATTGCCTCGAGTTGCTCCTACTAGATGGAACTTCATCTCAAGACTGGTAAACACTTATGGAAAATTATGAAAATTTGAGGGCACTGTTTCAGCGTGTATTGGAAAATTCCCAAAACTGGGAAGATGATTGCATTGACATATGTCTTGGATATATTGCTTTTCTTGATAAGTTCCAGACTCGCTTTTTGATAACCGTATTTTCTCGTATTTTTTCACTGACAGATACATTATTTGAAATTTTGCAAACGAAAGGTATGGATATCTTGTATTGTGGACAGAAGATCCAGGAATTGATAGAAAATGTCAAAAAAATTAAAGAGAGTTATTTCGAACTTATTTTTCAAGAATCCTTTGTCCTTATTGATGCGTCTTTCAAAATGCGTAGAACTGAAACACCGGATCTTTGCAAACATCTTTTTCAGGAAATAACGGATAATATTCTGACACAGCTGACAAACAGGTTCAAAACGATTTCTGAATAGGAATTCTTTAATTTACTTAATTCTAGTTTCTTTTCAAAGCACAATAAGCAACTTCCAGAAACGGCATTGAAATCGCTAGATAAGCATTATGGCCGATTCTTCGATGTAATTCGTCTGAAAAATGAGTTGATTGCAATTTATTGCATGTCTGACTTCGATCGAAAGTCAGTGCTTGACATTCTGAAAAGCATGCATGATCAGAAATTGTACCTTGGTATGCCTGAACTGTTCAAATTAACGAAATTGGTCGTTTCCATCCCGTCTTCAAGTGCAAGTGAGTAGTAAGAAATCGGCGAACACCCGACCGGCGCGCCCTCCCCCTCCCCCTCTGGAACGACAGAGTGTCGTGGTGTGCCGGCCAGGTGGGTCCAGGTTCGCTGACGTCCCCCCCTCCCTTCGATAAACGACAGTGTCGTGGTGGACTTGGGCGACCGCCAGGTTTTGTCTTGAGGCTATAGTGTGTGATATTTTTCGTGCAATCTGATGAATGTTGGGTTGTAAAATGGGATGTTTCGAGTGGAAGCAGTGCTCGGATGTGAAAACGGAGGCCAGATTTGGATTCAGCGTAAAATTCTGCATCGGTATGGTGAATTTGAAAGCAATCGGAGAGAAAAAATTTTCAACATTTTTCGAAAAAACGACAGAGTTAGAATTTTGGACGTTTTGGGCTGTAGCGCCAAAACGAAGCATCGGATGGGAAAACGGAGGCCAGATTCGGATTCAGCGTGAAATTCTGCATCGGTATGGTGAATTTGAACGCAATCGGAGAGAAAAAATTTTCGCTGACGTCCCCCCCTCGGCACCGACCTTCCAACTTTGCTTCTATTGGACGGATTTTGTCGTGCAATAGCTCGTTTGAAAGCTAAGAGTGAGACTAATTCACTGAAAGAATCGGCTTGTTCATATCTGTCTTCGTTTAGATGTGAGACGCCATTTAAGATTTTGGGACATTGGCGAAAAACGACAGAGTTAGAATTTTGGACGTTTTGGGCTGTAGCTTGAAAACGAAGCATCGGATGGGAAAACGGATTTCAGATTTGGAATCAGCATGAAATTCTCTATCAACATGGTGAGTTTCAAATCAATCGGAGAGAAAACATTTTTCTTCACGAAATTTTTTCGAAAAAACGACAGTTAGAATTTTTGCGATGGCTGCCTACTGTAGAGCCAAAACGAAGCATCGGATGGGAAAACGGAGGCCAGATTCGGATTCAGCGTCCAATTCTACATGGAAATGGTGTATTTCCAGCTCAATCGGACCTCTAGAATCGGCGATAGAAGCGTTTCAAGTTTTTGGATGATGGGTATTACGTCATCAGCTGATCGCCACAAACTATATAAGCTTGGAACCGACAGAGACTTGACATTAATACGAGAGATTGTCAACGGTAAGTCGTCTCTCTGAGCTCCGATGATAGCTTCGGACATTCCAAATTCCGGGTTTCTGTAAGAAACCGACTTAGAAAATTTCATTGCTAAGGCGTCAGACTTACAGGTTAGCCAGGAGATGGCCTTCGTCTCCAGGCCATAAAAGACTCCAAAACTTTAAAGGCTTGTAACTTTGCTTCTACAAGTCCGTTTGACTTGATTCAAAAAAGGTTCGGTCGCTATTGACCTGCCCTAAGTGATAGACTACTTATAAAATTTCGCAAGTAGTGCTAAAAAATTGAAAAATTTAAATTCACTAGTTTTGGAGGTTTTCTGGGGTTTTCGACCCTGCTGAATTCAACTAAGACATTTATAAAGTTGTGGGAGGCGAGCTTTGGCTTGGAATTTGCAACCTTTGTAAACAATCCACTGGTTTTTATGTCAAAATCGGGGTCCGGATACCAACACAGTGATATGACGCACGCTCTGTCCGCGGGAGGTTGGATTTGTGGGCCGAGGCCTTGGAGTTGGGATAAGATCCCCTCTGAGTAATGCCTGTAACGGATTCAAAGGTTCTACACTTTCCACCAATCTCACAATTTAGCTGTATGATTATAAAAATGACTGCCAATGTCGCCTGTTAGTAATTCTATTTCATCCTTCCTTTACAGATACATAAGTTACAAAATGGGAGGCAACTCGAAGTTTCATTTTAAAAAGTGCCTATGTGGCGAAGTCAAGCGAGGTGGCGAGTTCAAGCGCCATTTAAATAAATTCCCCGACACTCCCGAAGAGCATAAGGAGGTCGCTGTGGTGAGCGGATGCACATCGTGCATGAAATTCGTCAGGGGAAACCTGAACGAGTCTTTCTATAAGACGCATTCAACATGTCTCATTAAGATGGTGAAGAATTATACCACCTCAGAGGTTGGTATAGCCATCACCCCACTTTTCGAAAACCTGATCAAGATGAGGAGACAGAGACGCATGCCTCAGAGGTTGGGAAGGTCATCATCCCACCTGTTGAAAGACCTCAAGTTGATTTAGATGCGGAGACAGAGCTGCAGATGGCAGTTCAAGCCATACAAGACTGCAAGAATGAGCAGCCAACGACATCTCACCTCAGCTCTTCTAGCTCTGAGTCGGAAATCTCCGAATCTGAATCGGAAACGGAAGAGGCGGTAGTCACTAGCAAACCCGAGGAGGCGATCATAGCTCCTAAACCTGATAAGACGATTGTGAAGAGTCGGGCAGTGCCAGCGCCAAAAATGCACTCCTCACCTAAAAAAGGGAGAGGCATCAAAGCCCAAGCCAAGCAGTGGGCTAAGGATGATGGTGTGGCGAGGGTTAGCCAAGAGTATGCCATTAAGAAGCTGAAGGATGAAATGAGCCGTTATAAAAACGAATGCTCAGCATTAAGGGATGAGAATTTTGAACTCAAATAGCAGGTAGCGGAAATTAGGAGTCTTAAGGCTCGAGTATTGAAGTTGGAAGGTTTCCAAAAGAGAGCTCTAGCGAGTGAGAGTCGCGTAGAGGATCAGGCCACATGCATTAAGAACATGAAGGCGAAGGAGGCGACGCTCAAACTCCAACATTAGCAGGAGAAGATGGCTCTTCTTGAGGCGAAGAATAACGCTGTCAAGGAGAGAAGAACAACGCTCCACATTCCCATCAACAAGAGCAGAATCGTCGACATCGTCATCATTGAGAGTGAGGATTTGGATAAAACGAGCGAGTGCTATGATGGGGCGATGGTGGAGATGCGCTGCCTTCATCTCTCAATAAAACATGATGGTGACATCAAGGAATTGCGCCACCGCAAGCGGAAACTGCCGGCCAAATACTTGCCTCAGCCACCACCATCGAAGGTTCAACGAACCTGTTGAATTGATTTATGGTAAGTTAATATCATCTCTATCACTTGAATATAATTTCATCTATTTTTCTTCTATTTTCAGATACGACGAGAACGAACCAACGGCTCTCATAAGGGCCACCATGGGGAAGACATGATAGAACCTCCACGCGGTTTGCCCTGGGCAGTCTTCGGACTGGCGAATACTATCATTAAGTTGAATCTGCTATCAGTCAACTTGAACGTTGCAAATGAAGTTCGGTGTAATACTTCCTTTCGACGGGCGTTCCTGTAAAGGGCGGCGGTGAAACCCGTATCTATGTATACCGCAAGGGACATTCGGCAATGGTCAATCTTGGTAAACCTCTCTGCGTCATGTTTGCAAGTGATTGCCTCTGTCTCAACGTAGTATGCATTCGCGCCAGGGCGACATTTAGCCAACTGTTGAAGGTTGCCTTATAAACTTTCCATTGCATACGTTATGAGAACCATGAGTTCTACCTGTCTCTATCAATGAGACGAATTGATGAATGGAATGAAATGGGAGGACACTCACGCGCCACACGCAACATAACACACTTCTCTCTTCCGTAGCCTAACAAGCTCTTTACACATGGATCGCAGTCGATTGCTATCCCAGAATCATGTAAGCTATCTAAATTTTATTTAACACTATTTCATCTACCATCATCGCCCATATGAAATGTTATAAGATTTACAAGTTAGACTAAGCGTGCTACTATTTCAAAATGAAAAAGTATACATGGTTAAATCATCCACTGAAGCCCATCCGTAGTCTAACAAGCTCTTTACACATGGATCGCAGTCGATTGCTATCCCTGTATCAGAAGTGTAAGCCATCTTAATTTTATTTAACACTATTTCATCTACCATCATCGCCAACATGAAATGTTACAAGATTTACAAGTTAGACTAAAAGTGCTACTATTTCCAAATGAAAAAGTATACATGCTTAAATCATCCACTGAAGCCCCATTCAAGTAAGTCAGTATGAAAGCAAAGATAATACGAAATAAAAATTTGTTATGGCATATATTTCAAACGGTCTTCATCGTCAATATCGTCCCAGAGTCTGGCTTCACATAGATAACAAAAACAGTTCACTTGCTTTAATCGTTCTTCCACTGCGAGCCTCACTTTGTCGATATACTCTCACTCCGCCATAGTTCGTGGCTGGGAGTTAGGGGTGTACCATTCCCATAATTGGTGGAGGAATTTGGTGCTGGTGATCTCCATCACATCGTCAGTATCGTACTGCAGATACTTCCACCTCACGCCTGTTAAGTCGGGACACTCCTTCTCACATACATTCTCTTCGTCGTCCGCTGGTAATGACAACTTTCTGATATTTTCCAGTCGGTACACCTTCTCTACCTTCCCCTTCGTTGGAGCGTTTGGTGCAACGAGCGCCTTTGGCGATGAGCATGGAGAAGAGAACTCTAATGTAGTGTTCGGTGTTGTCGGAGGGCTTGTCATGTTGACTGTGAATAATAACTTTGAAATGTTTTCTAATTCTTAAGTATCAACAAGCAACCAATCAGAATGAACAGCCAATGAATGATGAATATGAAAGTATATATGTAAAGTGACATTCGTGTCATTTCACACTGTCTTTGTGACATATAAGTGAAGTGTTCTCTGGCGAATTCTATATTTGAGGCGTACAAGTGAACTGCTCTCTCGTGAATTCCAAATTTGAGTGAAGTCTCTATCTTGTTGCAGTATCAACCTTAAACTTGATTTCGTTGAAATGGTAAGTTGAAAATTTCTTCACTCATCTCCCTCAAACGTGTGGCTAATAGCATCTTCCTCAATTTCAGGCATCAACTTCATCACCAACGCCCTCCCTTCTCGAGGAAAGTTTAGAGTTGTTGAGTCAAAGTAGGTTGTAACAATACACTAAGACTTGAACAGAGATGATAGAATGATTTCTCTTTCAGGTGATGTGAGTTCCAGCTCAGGACTCTCGCGACAAGGCAACGAGTGGGAATGTGCCGACTGCGGACATATGTTTACAAGGAAGCACAGTCTCCTTCGACACATCAAACAACGTGTGTGTCAACGCAAAGCGGCGTCAATCTCCGGAGGTGAAGTTGATTCTGACGATGACATCTCCTTTCCTTGCGATTTGTGCCCTCTTTCTTTTGATAGCCGCTTTCAGCGATCTTCGCACAGACTTCAATACACGCATGCAAAGGATCACTACACCAACGGTACCTCTACCATCTCCCTCATTAATGTTTCACATAATAATTTAGTACGCGACTACTGCATGGAGTCCAATACTCAAATAGTAGATTTTCCTGAGTGGCTCCTTCAAAATTCTAACATTATCGAAGCGCTCTTCAACAATTTCGACAATTTTAGAATGAAGGCGCTCATCTACCTTAAACTAAAATATATAAAGATCGATTTTCAAACGGGTCAAGTAACGGAGAGAATACAGTTTCATGTTCTTTCCTCTTCCGCAACCGAAGTTGTAGACTGCGAGTCTTGGCTAAATTTTCACATTCAATGTTTAAAATCAAATGTAGATAAATTCAATCAACGCGACAGCGCTCTCATTTTTGATGGTGTGGACTCAGCCATATTCAAAATTTCTTTATTAGAAAGTCATGCAGCTCGAGGCGCATTTAAACTACCAAAAACGTTGTATAATAAGAAAGCTGTCATCAATGTCGATTGTAAATGACAGTGTTTCAAATATGCAGTCCTATCCATCCTTCACTATAATGATATCAACGCGCATCGAGATCGCTATAGCTATAGACAGTGGGATGATGAAATAGACTTTGAAGGTTGTGATAGTAACAACATGAAAATCAAAGATGTAGAAACGTTCGAAAAACATAATCAGATTAAAATTGTCGTTCACGTGTGGGAGAAGGGGTTGAAGGGTGCCCGCTATAATTCACGTTCAACTTGTTATGAACGTGTAGTCAACCTCTTATTAGTAAAACAAGATGATAGCGAGGAATGGCACTACTGTGGTATTCCCAAAATCTCTCGCTTGTACACTCACTTGGGCCACTCTAAAAGAGGTGAACATTTTGTATGCGACCGCTGCATCCGCTCCTTTTGGAGTAAAGATAAATTTGAAACTCACTATGAATGGTGCAAGCGAGGTAAATTACAAATGGAACGCATGCCCAAAGATAAAATATTTTCACATAGGGATAATGGTGACGAATTAAGTCCCCTGCGTGTCATTTACGCAGACATAGAATGCTACATTGATGATATCATCCACAAGCCAGCAGCCATATCCTGCTATGAAGTATGGCATGACCACTTTAGGAATAGACAAAACAAAATGCATACTTGGCAAGGTGAAGATTGCATTTCAAATTTTCTAGAATTTCTCGATAAAGCTGCTAAATTTCAACAATCATATGATTCCCAATTGCAGCGTAAGTCACTACATATGTCAGATGAAGACAAACAAAAATTTGAAAGTTGGACATCGTGCCCTAAATGTCATAAAACGTTTGATGACGATAAAATTAAGAAAGTGCGTGATCATGATCACATCACTGGTAAATTTAGAAACGCACTCTGCTCCAAATGTAACTTTTCACTTAGGTTGAGACGTCGTATACTACCCGTCATTTTTCATAACTTTAAGGGCTATGACAGTCATATGCTCATAAAAGGAGGGTTGAGCCTGATGAAATCGTGGCAGTTTAATGTAATAGCGCAAACGAGGGAAAAATTCATGGCAATGACAGCAAAAGTACCAGATAAAACTAAAGAAAATAAGACAGTCTTCTTCGAAATAAAATTTTTAGATTCATTCCAATTCATGTCAGCGTCACTAGCTTCTCTCGTTCGTAATCTCAAGTTTCTTCCCCATAGTCAAACTTTGAAGAAACACTATCCAAACTTAACGGATGAAATAATCACTCGCAAAGGAGTCTTTCCCTATGCGTATTTTAGCTCATTGTCTAAACTAAATGAAACAACCCTTCCTTCCATTGACAAATTCCAAAACGATTTGACGGGTCAAGATTGTCCAGTAGAGGACTATGAACATGCTCAAGAGGCATGGTTAAAATTTGATTGTAAAACGTTTGGCGATTATATGATCGCTTACTTAGAATTAGATGTCATTTTGCTGGCTGATGTCTTTCAGGAATTTCGACGAGTGGCATTAGAAGAAGACAGATTAGATCCTGTCCACTTTGTCAGTCTACCAGCCATGTCCTTTAAATCAGCCTATAACTGACTGGTGAGACCATTCATCTCTTACAAGACCCCGAGATGTATAACATATTTGAGCGCGGAATACGCGGTGGTCTCACATTTGTGAATAAACATCACATAAAATCTAAAACAGTAGGTAATGATCATATCCACCTAAGGTACTATGACCAAAATAATTTATATGGCAGTTCACTGTCTAAACCACTACCTCATTCCGAGTTTAGTTGGTTAAATCAAGATGAGCTCACGTATTACTCCAACCCTTCAAACATTCTGAAGATTCCGGATGAAGGTGATTGGGGATATTATTTTGAAGTGGATTTGATTTATCCAAATAGTATTAAAAATAAAACTGCTGATTTCCCACTCGCACCTGAATCTGGTGAAGTGACTGAAGATATGTTTTCACCATTCATGTCACAATTTCATAATAACTTAACAGAGTGTGGACAACCAAGGTACAAACCATGCCGCAAACTTTTGCTCACCCAATATGATAAGAAAAATTATCTCGTGCACTTCTGCATACTAAAATTCTATTTAGAAAAGGGCATGCTTCTAAAGTCAATTCACCGCATTATCAAATTTAGACAGAAAGCCTTCCTCAAACCCTACATAGATAGTAACAGTCAAAAACGTGCACTCGCCCAAAATAATTTTGAAAAGGATTTTTATAAATATAAGAATAACAGTCTTTTCGGAAAGACCATGGAGGATGTTAGAAAACGTATGAACTACAAACTAGTCGTTGATGAACAAAAATATCACAAATTGACCTCATCACCTCTTTTCATTCATGGAGACATCATCGATGAGGATCTTGTAGGTGTTAAAATGATAAAATCTGAAGTTGAGTTGTGCAAACCCATCTATATTGGGCAAGCCGTTTTAGATTATTCCAAGCTTGAAATGTATCAACTCTTCTACAAAATATTAAAGCCATGCCCTCTCGTAAAAGAGGTTCGCTTGCTGGGTGGTGATGCAGATAGTTTCTTTTTAGGAATTACCACTCAAAAAGATTTAAATTTTAATGAAGTAGGTAAGTCATTAGAAAAATATTTCGACACATCTAACTACAATCCCATTCATCCACTCTATTCCATACAGAATAAAGCCAAACTTGGTTGTTTTAAGGATGAAACAGCAGGAAAGGAAACAGATGAAATGATTCTCCTCCGTCCTAAAATGTATTCCATGAAATTAAAAGAGTGTGCAGATAGTATTAAGCGTGCTAAAGGTATATCAAAATCCATTGTTCATAAAATGAAACATCGGTCCTATAAGAAGGCCTATAAAAATAAAACTATAACGTTTGTCAATATGACAATCTTAAAATCTCAAGTTCATACTGTGAAAACGCACACGTTCAAGAAACGAGCACTTTCAGCATGGGAAGATAAGAGGTGTTGGATGGGACATAACACATCTCTTCCACATGGACATCCTGACACAAACATACCTCCACCCAAAAGAATAAAACTCACGCTACCACATTCAGGAGATGTATTGACGCAATCAACTTTAACTCAGTATTTTGATGTTGCTTTTTGTAGATATACATGGTTGTTTTATGTATCGCATAAGATCGTTTCTTCCTTGTGAATATATGCCTACAGTCAGCTCATTCCCCTATATCTGTGAATTAGTATCTTTCACATGGATGCACTCTTGTAAACCATTGGTAATTTTGATAGTAATAGAGGGTATAGTTTGTTTGACGACGGGATGATAGAAAATAGATTCAAACATCTTCTCGACTATTCCATATGAAGCGTCTTTATCATGAATGAAATCACGTAAAATGTATTCTTTTTTCTCACCAACAGAAATAGGTAGAATCAAATCACTTTGAATGTAAAGGTGCTGTTCATGTTTATCACGTGTCATTGGTGTTTCTATACCAATCGTATGCGCAGCAGTAAACACAGTTGTAACATTGAAAAACCAAAGAGTTTTTTAAAATTTTTACTCAATTGACATTGAATGTCATCACCCAGTTTCAGAACAACGCGTTGATTTTCAAATTGATTTCACATTGAAAACGAAATGTGGTGTGTCTTTACATCATATTTACTTTTCATCACATGCTTCAACTTCTGTTGTATATAAGGATTTACTACATGAATGAAGCTTTCAACTGTATGATATAGACGCGGCATTATATTGATAGCAACTTTAGATTCTTCATAAGACTGGTAAATTTTCTTGATGCGATCACCTTAGATGTCCACCCACCATTCATCTTTAACTGAGTCAGCTTTAGTGTGATATTCATGAGAACCATACACTACACCGCTTCCAATAATAGGTGTTTAATGTCTTACAAAATGACGCAAGGTTGGAGAGAAATAAACTGTAAGTTTGTCATTATATTTCTGAATAACCAACTTATTTTTGTCCGCCATAATTTTCTCTCCATACTTCTTACCCACAGTCTCATTCCATCGTTTTACTAACTCAATAAGTGATAAAGGTTGAACACCACGCTTTTTCAAAATGATGCGTTCTTCACATTCTACAGCATCTTCATCAAATATTTTAAATCTATAATGAAATTTGTTGATTCGATTTGAATAAACTTTTTTAACATTTGCAGTAGCAATTGACGTTAGATGTAGTCCATGGCCAAAACCGAGATGTGGATAGAATTCATTATCCAACCTCAGTGTAAGACCTTTAGTAAAAGAATGAAAGCGAAGGAACTGTCTCCCACTCCAATGATAGATATTAAACTCATAATCTTTCTGATTTTTATTCTTCATGATGGAAGTATTACCACTGTTGAATGCCTTAATAATTTTCTCATTCCCAAATGGCTCATAAGAATCTGATTTTATCTGAATCCATTCATAGTTCCACTTTCCATCTGATGTTAAATTGTATGGGAACTGGAATGCATTATTCATCGTTTTTCCATCATGGGTGCGAGGAGTCAATATCATTTCTTCCAAATCATTCACATTCTGAATATTGCTATCATAGCAAATACTAGAAACGCCAACCTCCCATTCACCTTCTAAATGCGGTGGGCGATTTAATTCTACTCGATAGTCTGATGGTTTATTTTTGGGAAATTTATTCATAGAAGCATTACTGTGTAAGTAGATTAGAAACGAGTCCTTATTTTCACTTTCCATATTATTCACATTGGAACAAATATATTAGCATACTTTTGCATTAACTCTTCATTCGGAAATGGAGTGTGATACTTGTCACAGCATCTTTATGAAAAGGAATCAACGCACCAGCATCGTCATAAATTGCAATATCAATTTGTGGGATGTAGTTTGATTTCAGCTTTGTATAATGCATTTTCTTGAAAGTATGCTCAGATAAAATACTGCAGCTTTTTGGCTGGTATGGTATCATTGCTGGCAATGGAGCTTCAACATCTCCCACACGTACATCTTCACCAATATTGGAATATATCTGAAAATAGTTAATACGACGCGATAGCGACATGTCTGCGCTAGCTTTGGCTACAGTACCACTTTTAAAGATATTTTGATCAAAACCCAAAATGTCCATTAGAGTTTTATCCATAATTAGTTCAATACCTTTTCCACTTATAGTGAGAGACAAAGTACCTTCTTTTTCAGAAAATGAAATATGTTGCTCATTAATCACTTCATTTAAATAATCTACAACCAATTTAACTGAAGTAATAATGCGAGGCATCAACACTCTTGTTTCATGTAAGATACCACCTAAAGACTCTACACACTTTCTGTATAAAGATACGCTCCATTCTGTATCAAATTGATTTGACCTTTCACATGGTAAATGTTGCATATCAAATTTTCCATGAACAGCTGCAGAATGATGTCGTAAGAACTGATGAAAATCTTTAGAACAAACTAATACTAGATTATCATCATTTAATTTACTTATTGCAATGTGATTAGATGATTTGATATAAGTCAATGTTGCCACTTGTTTACCATCAACTCGAAGGAGATAATTAAATTTCTTCAATAATGTTTCAGGAGTCATGTTTGTCTTTCTTGGCTTAATCACAATCTTCTTCACCAACGTCTTCTCATTTCTTGGAATAAGATCTACATAATAAGCTTCCTCTCGATATATTAACTGTTTATAACCACTTATGTGGTAATTAACGTTAAAATTATCATAGCTTGTTAAGGCACTAGCGAGGTAACCTAAATCATTTCTTAAACTTGGACTTAAACCAACAATCCAATCTTTCTCAACTACATGATGTACATAATTATGATCATCATTGTGCGGAGTAAATTGGACAATATGTTTACACGCTTTATTCAGGAAATCATATATAAACTTTTTACATTATAAGAGATCTTTCTTTGGCCACTGTGGAATGTATACTCGGCAGCCCTTTTCACATTGGTAAGCAGCTGTACGTCTCATATTAATAGTCATCACCTCATGATCAAAAGTATAGACACAGTTGCTATAAACAAGTTGAGTGACACCCACTTCCCAATTTCCATTTAGCTGTTGTGTATGATTAATGGGAGTAGAAAAGAGTACGGCTCGATTACTAGCAAATCTATTTGCGGCCGCATTGCTAAGCAAAATATGATAAAACGACATTTTTATATTGCTGATCTGCGACTTTGCATAACATCATGAAGACTTGGATTTTGGACTCTCTACAATATATCAGAGTTGATCGTGATGGAAACGTACATTTCAAAAATTCTCATGGTCATACATCAAGAGGTATTACATTAACATGGCGACAATTTGTCAACCTCAATGATATCATGAGGGATTTGGAATATTTTGAAACATTAAGATTCATCTCCTTGGGTGATCAAGTTTGGCTTCAACATTACAGAAATGAAATTCAAATCTGCCATTCTCATTCCGCAAACTGTTTCTCATTTCGCAAATACAATTGGGAGAAGTATAGAAGATACATACATCGCTCCATCATGACATTTATTCGTCGTGAGTTCATCGCCCTACTATGCAAATCTTAATCAGACATGACTACCACGCACCATGAGTTGGAAATTAGAGTCCCTACTACGTATTGAAACGGATCATGATCGAAACGTCTATTTCAAAGATTCAACTGGAAATGTGAGAAGAGAGATTGCTTTATCTTATCGTCATTTTCAATCTCTACATCATATCATGAAGGATTTGAAATACTTCTATATGAAAAGACATTCACGTATTGGAAATCGCATCTGGCTGCGCGTCAACAATCGGCGAATTCAACTCTATCATTCCCAACTTCATACTAACTTCACATTTCATCAAGGTAGTTGGGAAAAGTATAAAAGGAAGGTACATCGCTCAATTTACTCATTCTTTCATCATGAAGCGCCATCGCTACACCATCGTCAACATTCTCCGTCACTTCAGACTCTACACCAAAATCGATCTCACAACATTACACCAACACCTTCCAAACAGCAAGTATTACCCGGGCCGACCTCAAATGTTAGTGGTGAAGATGAACAATTCACGGAATTTTCAACTCTTCCCAAATGGGACTGTACAGATTCTCGGCGCCCTTTCTCATTCATCGGCGCAGTCAATGCGCTTAGAGCTACAAAGACTACTACGTCGGATATGGAAGAGGGAGAGGTGTGTGATGTCGAATCTGACTGTGGACAATATGGTGATCTCTACTCAATTGAGTGAAAGTGTATCATTTTTGAAGATTCGTACCAGCAGTTACAATTTGCGTTATGAACCCGAACTTCTTCCTGTATCTCTCATTAGTTGTTGGTTACCTGTGCATGTGGCAATCTTTCATAATAGTAAAGTGATCATTACTGGATTAAAATCTCATGTACAAGCAAATGTGATCCTAGACTATCTCATCGAGTATGTGCGTACCCAGTGGATTGTAAAATAAAAAACAATTTTTCCAACATGATGTTTTTATTTCAAATCATGATAGAACTTACAAATCATTTTTTCATTAGAGGATGGATTACATGAAAAGTTTTGAATAACAGATACAAATCGAGATACATGTAAACGTTTTAAGATGAAGTACAGTACAAAAGCACCACACGTTGATGAAAGTGGATGTTGTAGTATGCGTTCATTTCGCTGATATTGACGCGTATGTTTTCTCAACCACTGCTGTGTTGGTATATTTGGAGGTTGAGCAAGAGAGTCAAATAGTTCAGCACGTCGGTCTTCTCCAATAAAGATCGCTTTCCAATGCTCACCGCCTAAATTCTGCGAATGAGTGTTTAGCACAATAAAGATGGGATAGTGATTTACTGCAGGTGGTAAGGTATCGAGTGAATAGACATTATCGAAAGCTTTCAACGTCGCTTCGTCTGCATTACGCTGCACTTTAGTCTTAATATCGTCAGCAGTCAACCAACTCATTAACGATTATACTGAAGAATCACGTCACGATACTTTGTAATTTCAATATTTGAATCGAAGACTGCATAAATTAATACATTGATCGTCTCAGGTAGTGTTATTTTGAACGTCAAATCCAAGCGAATATTATGAGGCACGTTCGCTTGACGATAGGGGGCACTAATATCGCTGTCAGCAGTCAAATCAAATGCATAAATAGTATATCCACTCTTAAACTCTTTCATAGTGAGTCCGTTGGTGTCATCCGTATTGTAAAAGCCAAAGACATCCATAAAATCAACATAACTGCGCATAAATTGATCCGCAGCAAATTTTGGTTTGTAGGGTGGACCAGGATGACTCACACCATTTACACGTAAAGCAATTTCAATTAACTGATTGTGTTTAAAATTGAAAGGATTCTTCTTTATATTACCATTAAAAGCATCATTTTCAACCATTGCCACCATGAGGAGTTTCGGTGCTTCCGATGGAAAGAGGCCATCTTTCATGAAACTCTTTTGATCTTTCGGAATTGTAAAGGTGAGAAGCTTTGTATGCTGAACGAGGTAAATGGCATTTTGGCGGTTAAGACCTTCAGCATGTCCTCTAATGACACTTGGATTCGGTACTACTCGACGAATGTAAAGTGCAATATCTTCCACATGAATTCTAAAATTGTCAACTTTAGCAAATGCATTCAGCGCAAATTCAAGCTTATTCAATGTCAGCTTGAGTCGTATGCTGGTATTACAGAGTAAAAACCTTGGCTGTCTAAAGAAGTCTAAATTCAGCTGACCATATGGCTGACATACTCTACTATCTTTAATCATAGCAGATCGCTTTACAAAGCCACTGTTTGTTTCAACATCAAATTTTCCTGCTTCATCTCTGTACCATCCCATGGCTTCCATATGACTTTTTTGTGCTGCTGGATGAAACTGTGATACATGATTGAAATATGATTTATGGGGATAATCGCTTTGACCACCTTCCACCTGCTGCTCTCCAATCGTTAGAGAAACATCGCGAAGTAATGTAGTCAATGGTAAATTGTTCAGTCCAACTTTATGTGTATCGTCAATAGCAGTTCCATCTGCTTGCTGAATTCTAAACCTCAAATCAACCATCGCATAACTCAAATCTATGTAGTCATCACTACCACCAGGAATAACAAATTCAATGGGGCCAGCATTCTCAGCTGTTCGAGGATGATAATCTACAATACTTGAACTAAGAATATCTGTCTGTATGGCTTGTTGATCAAGCAAACAAAAACCGGAAGTTTTACACTCCATGATTAGAAGTTATAGCAGCGTCGTCGTTTAGCGCCTGATGAATGATTAGAGCCTCTGCGACGTTTGCGTGAATGCCTTTTGACTGAAGATCGCACCTTACTAGCTCCGCGATGTTTCCTCCTTCCTTTTTTCATTCGTTTAGGCGATTTCTTTCCTTGAGTAACACCAGCAAAGGTCTGCTTCAATGTTTTTAAACCGCGTTCCTTCCCACGATTCAACAAACTGCTCTTAAAACTTCTACCTCTAGAAAGATCATTAGCAACATCACCAGCAAAGCCAACGGCATTACTTAAAACATTTCGTTTTAAAGATCTACCGACATTGGATATGAGAGGTGCTACAACAGATTTCAGTGCACCAAGTATGCTACCTCCATGTTGGCGGCGAGCGCCGATGTAAATTTGTCGTCCACCACTTACATAGGAGGGTCGTGAATAAAATGAGGCAGTTGGATTCATAGCTCAAACCCTAAACATTGTTAGTTACAACTTTGCATGAATCACTGTCGATCACTTAGATGAAAGATGTCGGCACGACGCATCCGAGAGTTCATACTTGAAGGATAACCAGTCCATTTAACAAGACACCATTCTTCACCTTGCCGTTTTTTACATCGAATGATTTTCTCTACCAAATATGTTTCACTTTCAGTGACTACCTCAATCTCATCGCGGTAAAAGCTACCCTCAATTTCTTCATTATTGTAATCTTTCAACTTGTAGGTGGTCAGAGAGTCTTTTTGATTAATCCTTGATACTGTAAATACCTCCTCTGTCCAATTCGGAAGGTACCCTTTAGCAAAAACACTTTTCACTTTTGAGATACGAACTTTATCACCAATTTTCACATCACTTTTCACATGATTGCGTTTACGTTGGAACGATTCGCGCACTTTATCTACATTGTCAGCATTTACATCTACTGGTCTGAGTCCAATAGAACGATGGATAGAGTGATTGTAGGCATGGAGTGTATCTTGTAGAACCTTTGTCCAATTTTGTGTCAAGTTGGCAGTAAAATGTCGCCACAAGCGATTTTTTAATGTGCGATTAAAACGTTCAACGAGTGCAGCTTTATAAGCACTCTTTACACTAAACAACTCAATGTCATGCCTCTCAAATAATCTTCTCATATGCTGATTTTCAAACTCTTTTCCTTGATCACTCTGAATTCTTTTTGGAATGCGACTTTCTCAAAAAATTGTTTGGAATGCTTTTGCTACTCCTTTCCCTTCTTTAGTTTTTAAAGGTTGAGCCCACGCATAACGCGAGAAAATATCAATGACGGTTAAAATAAAATTATTGCCCGAGTTATGTTTTGAAATGGAGGCGACATCACACAAATCTGCTTGCCACTGTTCATCGATGTCATGAACAATATAATGGCGGGTGCGGTACTTCTTTTTCGCTTGTTTGTGGAGTGTATAGGTAGCCTGACCCTTTAATCATCGTTTCACTTGTGATTGTGGAAGACCACTCGCTTTTGATAATTTCTTGATAGATGCAAATCCTGCCGGATGTTTTACATCATAATAGATTGACTTCAAACGTTCAGTCGATGACGACTGACTGTTTTTCCTCCTTCTCATCTTTTTGCTTTCTTGCCTTTCTACATTTACAACAACTACAGCATTTAGCTTTAGCGGTTTTGCGATCGTGTTCACATTGCTTAGGGGTTTCATTGTGAGAGCTGGCGCAGCAAGTGCAAGTGACAACGACATTCACCTCTGGCGGCTCATTACATGGTAAGCAACACATCTGCTTCATATTAATAGTCTGAGAACATGTATTTCCTGGGAGGAGCTGTTTTACGTTTTCCTTTTACTAGTTTTAGTGATGATGTAGATCTACGTCGAGTTCTTCCTCTTGTTTGCTTAGTGAGTGTGGGAGGGGATGTAGCAGGTGACGTCTTAAACCAATTGGTTGGCATTTTCATCGTCTGAAGCATTGGAGCAGTAGCCACTGTTGAATCAAGTTCTTTCAATGTCTCATTATTCAAAGCAAATTTTGGCCAATTATGCTTTTTCAATAGTTTAAGAAAGTATGACCAACCAGGTGGAACATAGCCCTGACGGCGCTTTCTACGTGTCGCATACTGAATCAAGTCTTCATAACGTGAAGCATCAATCACTATATTTTCATCTGTAATGATTTCTCCTCTATCATTTACATTGAGATGGGGTTCAATACTGTTGAAAAGAGATATGGCATGTGCGCGAGATGCTAAAGGTGTAGCAGTCGATACAGAGTCACGGATCTTATTCTTCAAGTTTTTCAGTTGCGCAACAGTTTCCGATTGTAATAATACAGCACGATGTGGATCTTTGATGTGAACATTTTGCTGATAATCTATTTCTTTCCTATACATTTGATTTGCAAGAGGTTGCTTTACTTGCTGCATGGCAGTCAATTGTACATATTCATCCTGAGGAATAACAATCATGCGAGAATAAGAACTCATAGTTTGTAGATAATAATGGGAGTTTTCAAAATATCACTTCGAAATCTAAATTCTTCCGGACACTCTTGCGTAAAGTCAATGAATAAGTAACCGTATGGTTTTTCAGTAGCTGCATGAAAAATTTCAATTAAGGCTTTTGATCCTCTGGGTGCAACTTGTCGCGCTAAAATTTCAAATTGAATTTTATCTCGCGGATTCTTGAAAATAGCATAATAGTGTGCATTCAGGTTTCGTGTACGAGCTTCTTTTCCATCAGGAAACAAATTTTGTGTGATATAGATGATAAAACACCTTTTATGATGTGCTGCGCGAGTGAACATATCTGTAACATCTTTTGAATTCTTACTTTCTTTTAATAAATCATCCAATACAACAACATCATTAGACTGAAGTTTATCCACTGCAATAATTCCTTCATGTCGAATAAAGTTGCGACTTTGCAATTCCTGAAACAGCGACGGTTGATAAATACCATAACACCAAATCACTCGATTGATAGGTTCCTTAAACAACTCCCTTCTTTTATCCAATAAATTCAGCGTGAAAATAGTTTTACCTGCATGAGATGGACCTGATACAGTCAGAACTTTATCGCACTGAAGTCTGAAATCCATTTTAATACTTTGAGATTCAACATTTGCATAATTAACGCTTAGAGCCAAAGATATTACCCAATAGGTTACCCACGACAGGAGCTAACATTGGAAGTATTGCTGAAAGGAAACCACCCTTTTGTGTTAGAGTTTTCCTCTTTCTTTGAAGGGTGACTTTAGGATTGGAGATGAAACGCAATTTTGTGGCATATCGCTTAAGTAACTTTCGTTGTTTTGGTGCTAATTTCTTCGTCCTCAACTTCCTCACATGAGAAATAATTTCACGAATGAATTTATCGTTAGCATGTCGTATAGCATTGTATCGCTGATTTGCTTTCATTCGTCGGAGAGCTTGAATGGCTGAAGAAAACTTTGAAGACTTTTGACTTTTACGTTTCGTCATTTTACGTTTCACCATTTTCCGTGTTAGTCTTTGCTAAAACCTATCTTTACCACATTTGCATAGGTACTAACTATTGCGGCATAAGTGACACTCGAAATGAGCAATATCACAGTGGTTACATTTGCAAAGTTGAATGCAATTACGTATGAAACAGCGTTGACAAAAAGCGTGCTTACATCTCTTGAAGATGCGCTTTTCATTTCCATCCTTTCGCTTACATGCATCACAACACATAGTTTCACCGTTACTGATGTCTATAGCAAGTCTTTTTGTAGATATAAATTTGCTAGCCTTTTCTAAATAATAGACGCATGTACAGAAGGAATATACTTCGAGAGTGAGCAGACATAGCTCGAAAACCAGTTGTGCTACAATCAAGTACCACTGCATTTTCAATTTTTTTTATGGAAAGTTGAATGTGAATATCTGAAATCGCTTCAATCACTAGACTGCTACCATGATGGTTAAATGCGTGAAGACGTTCAGCAATTTTTATCATATCTCTTTTAAAAAATTCTTCGGGGTGATCTACCACTTCCATTGAATAAGAAGCAAAATGGAAAGAGCGACTTTCCACCTCTTCCTTTCCAAAATGACTAAACTTAATTTTTGCAACTAATCGCGCCATGATAATGCTATCAGAGAATGTATTCATTAACTCTAGAAATAGAGTGCTAGCATCATCGACCACTGCTTTGATGTCGGTCTCATCTTTATGAAAATTTATCACATAATCTTGAACAGCTCCTTTTAAACTTTGCCTATGAAAATGTAATGTTCCGCAGTCGTTTGAGAAAGACATGATCGCCCTTTATCTAACCCATCCATTGCATGAAAGCAACTCTTCTCATAGTAACATTTATTGAATAACGGTAACAAGCATGCATTATAAATCAATGGTTTGAAAGAGATAAAATAGATACAGCTGGTAACTATCATACAGCGAGCAATGATAACCATACAGGACTTTGGCAGTGTTGAGGTAAGGAGGAAAGAAGCATTGGTTATGAACGTAGCTACTACAACGAACAGACAAAATAGGAACAGACAAATCCTTAAAACGTTTCGTGACTTCATGATAATGTTGATTCACTCTACTATCCCAAGGTGGGAGCAAAATGTCATCAATGATTAGATTGGGAAATACTTTCCTCTCCTTACCAGGATTATTACAAAAGATGCGTATAACATTGAAAGCAGCTAACCATCGTTTAAAGTCAATAAGAAGAGCACTCTCACAAGAAAAGCCATAATCTTGCAAATATTTCAGATTAAGTCCATGAATGTGTTTTCTCGCCCATTGATCAACATTGGGATCGCAGTTGGCATGTTGATGATAGACACTAACAATCTGATATGTCCAATTGTTCATAGCAATAGCACTGAGCTCCTGTACAGGTTCACCCTCACAATCCATAAAAATGATGATAGAAGCCTAAAACGGAAATTTACACATCTAAGGAAACGTTCTATAACATATTACAAAATGAAGAATTACATCGATGCTTTTCACGACAAAATACACAAATGATATGATGGCAACGAAGAAGTAAAAATGTATCTAATAAGACCACGTCTACGACACTCAAAGCACATAAGCGAATTGTCATAGGGTAGAGTTAGGAAAGGACTAGTAATTCTCCTTCTTTCATTTGCGTTTTGAGGCAGCATTCTTCTCCGACTTGCGCTTCGTACCACTGCTGTTAAGGATTTGATCAATTATGTCGTCCACATTGGGTGGTTTTGGATTATATAGAATGGATTCCATATGCATGGAGAAAGAGGCTATTTTATTATCCTTGTGCCGACCATAATATAGCCCATTCACTTTGAAAAGGATATCCCAAGTATCTTCTCCGAGCTCATCACATCTGGTGGGTATTGATTGATCTCCATCCTTTTTATAATGACTACACCAATGTGATAATGGTAGGCAAATTTAATTGCCATCCCAAATCATTCTATAGGGAGTATCCTTGTCATCTCTCGCCTTCCACTCTTGAGCAAGAGGAGTAGGAATGTCCATATTTAATGTCACGTACTCCTCAATAATATCAAGTTGGCGGCGAATGTACGGACTCACGGGGATCAGTATGTAGTCCCCATACTGATTGTGCATTATCTTGACATCCGTGGAAGGGAGCATTCCCGTTTGGAGTACTACGCTATGATCGTCATAACGCAAGACTTGTTTAAATTTACGCTGTAGCGGTGTAGGATTATGTACCTTGGTTGTTTCTTCCACTGGCCTCAGTGTAGATGATCTGATCGTAGCGAACCTTGTAACGTTTGACCGCCATTTTGTCCTACTAGTGCAGCAGATGGAGTAGATGCCTGAAAATGAAAAAGATTGTATTAAGTTTACGTTCAAGGGAGGACAGGGAGGGAAGTAGCGACTTACCATTTTAGTTGGATAATAGAATAGGGAACTAGAGAGAGAGAAAATGTGCGTCCGTCACTCGTGTGATTCAACGATGGAATGATTCTCACTGTGGAAGGCTCGCTATTTATATAGAAATACTTGATTCTCATTGGATGATGATCCTCATTGGACAATAACATGAAGCTGATTCCAAATCTGAAATCCGTTTTCCCATCCGATGCTTCGTTTTCAAGCTACAGCCCAAAACGTCCAAAATTCTAACTCTGTCGTTTTTCGCCAATCTCCCAAAATCTTAAATGGCGTCTCACATCTAAACGAAGACAGATATGAACAAGCCGATTCTTTCAGTGAATTAGTCTCACTCTTAGCTTTCAAACGAGCTATTGCACGACAAAATCCGTCCACTAGAAGCAAAGTTGGAAGGTCGGTGCCGGGGGGGGGACGTCAGCGAAAAATTTTTCTCTCCGATTGCGTTCAAATTCACCATACCGATGCAGAATTTCACGCTGAATCCGAATCTGGCCTCTGTTTTCCTATCCGATGCTTCGTTTTGGCGCTACAGCCCAAAACGTCCAAAATTCTAACTCTGTCGTTTTTTCGAAAAATGTTGAAAATTTTTTCTCTCCGATTGACTTGAAACTCACCATGTTGATAGAGAATTTCATGCTGATTCCAAATCTGAAATCCGTTTTCCCATCCGATGCTTCGTTTTGACGCTACAGCCCAAAACGTTCAAAATTCTAACTCTGTCGTTTTTTCGAAAAATGTTGAAAATTTTTTCTCTCCGATTGACTTGAAACTCACCATGTTGATAGAGAATTTGACGCTGATTCCAAATCTGAAATCCGTTTTCCCATCCGATGCTTCGTTTTGACGCTAGAGTCCAAAACGTCCAAAATTCTAACTCTGTCGTTTTTCGCCAATGTCCCAAAATCTTAAATGGCGTCTCACATCTAAACGAAGACAGATATGAACAAGCCGATTCTTTCAGTGAATTTGTCTCACTCTTAGCTTTCAAACGAGCTATTGCAAGACAAAATCCGTCCACTAGAAGCAAAGTTGGAAGGTCGGTGCTGGGGGGGGACGTCAGCGAAACTTTTTCTCTCCGATTGACTTGAAACTCACCATACCGATGCAGAATTTCACGCTGAATCCAAATCTGGCCTCCGTTTTCACATCCGAGCACTGCTTCCACCCGAAACAGCCCATTTTACAACCCAACAGTCATCAGATTGCACGAAAAACAACACACACTATAGCCTCAAGACAAAACCTGGCGGTCGCCCAAGTCCACCACGACACTCTGTCGTTCCAGAGGGGGGGGGACGTCAGCGACCATTTTTCGATGGCGGCCATCTTGCACGGTCCAGTGGTGGAGTTTTACTTACTAC